>OY101451.1:103776161-104203661 GCA_956483635.1 Panzeria rudis
CAAGGGTATCTTCTTATGAGGATAACGGGATTGACGACCCCGCGGGCCCTGAGTTATCACAGGTTTGAAGGCATTCTAGGTAGAAATCCTTAAAAAACCTGTGATTCCGCACCGCTGAAAAGCATTAAGATCAAGTCCAGCACGGTCTTAATTATGGCATTTCTGGACATACGAATTTGAATTGTTAGAACCCTGGGCTGACGGTTGTGGTATTCTGGGACTTGAGTATGTAGGAGTGAAATTTTACAGAAATGGCTCTCAGGCTAATGCCACAACTGCCTCCGTCCTATTAAAACTTGGCAAGTCTCAAAGTACGTTTGAAGTTCGTCATCATTAGGTTGTTGGTGCAGGTTCGGATGTCGTTCCCCGGTTAGCACGGATCTGGCTCTGGCGGGATGATCCATAAGATCTTTTCGTCAACCCTCGCATGGACCTCACTGCTTGCAAAGGGACCCATGGGGTCTTAACGTGACTGCACATCGAACGGAGATAGCGGCTTTGAGTTTGGACCCATTAGAATGAATTTTGAAAATAAAAATCGAAGTAACAATGAGTTAAATATGGGAGATGTTGAAAACCCATTTGCAAGGAAGTCGGTGATCACGAGATCGCCTCCTACAGCAGTTAGTAGTAGACCTGTTACAGTGTCAAATACCGTCGACAATAGTAATGAGGGCCACAGTAACAGTGTGAAGAGATTAGGAGTGAAAATAGGAGAGTTGTTAGATTTTCTGAAGACACGCTCAAACGTGCACAGGGACATAGTGACAATGTCCCGTGAGATACAGGCGTTGTATATGCAGGTTTCAGATGAATTGAGTAGCAAAGGTGTTAGTAGTGACGAGAAATCGCGGACTAGCAGAGAAACGCAGACAGACGAACCGGCAAGGGTAAACCTTGTGATAGGTGGAACCCCAAAGCGCAGAAGAGATGATAACATTCTTAGCCCAAAGGGTAACAAATCTAAGAGGAAGAAGGGCACAACCCCCAATAGGGCATTGAAGAAAAGTGAAAATGCTGTACCCAGGGAGACAGGTATAAACACGGCTGGTAAACAAGATCCGAATGTTAAAGATCCTGACTGGGTTAAAGTTGGTCCAAGAGCTAGAAATAGAAAAAAGACAATACGACCAGATGCTTTGATTATTAAAACTTGTGGGGATGCTTCCTATGCTGATATTCTCAGACAAGTGAAGAAAGACCCTAAGCTGGATAATCTGGGCCAAAACGTAAAAAATATCAGGAAGACTGAGAAAGGTGAATTATTGTTAGAGTTGAGTAAGCCCTCGCATCAGAATACAAGTGAGTTCAGGTCGACGGTAGAAGAGGTATTAGGTGAGGTCGCAGAAGTTAGAGCACTATCCCATGAGATTAGGATCGAGATTAGAGATATAGATGAGGTAACCACAAAGGAGGACGTCTATGAAGCCCTCATTAGAGAATCCGATTTTAAATCCCTGCAGCCTGCTGCAGTTAAATCGTTAAGGAGAGCGTACGGAGGAACGCAAACTGCCACCATTGGCGTAAGTGCTGTCTTAGCTTGCCGTCTTATAGAGATGGCGAAGATACGTATTGGTTGGGTTGTTTGCAGAATACGCGAAAAGGTAACACCAAGAAGGTGCTATAAATGTCTTGATTATGGACATAGAGCAGCAAACTGTAGGGGGCAGGACCTTTCTAAAAACTGCTTACGGTGTGGCAAAACTGGCCACAAAATTGGAACTTGTTCCAATAAACCGTCGTGCTTGCTTTGTAGGAATGGAACAAACACCGCTAGTGACCATGTCACCGGATGTGCAGTTTGTCCATACTACAGAAGAGCTCTACAGAAACTTAGGGTTTAAAGCAAAACTTAAGGCATCAAAATGCGTATATTACAGTTAAATCTCAACCATTGCCAGGCAGCTCAAGAGCTTCTTAAGCAAAGCGTTCGAGATTTAAATGTAGATGTCGCTGTGCTGAGTGAGCCATATCGGAACATGGGATCTGTAAATTGGGTTTCCGATAATACGGACACATCGGCGATATGGAACACCAGCACGCTAACAATACGAGATAAAATAACATCAGAATGTGGATATGCCCGAGCCACTGTCTCTGGCATCACACTATACAGTTGCTATATTCCCCCTAGGTATTCTATAGAGGACTTTCGAGTAATAGTTGACAATATAGTAACAGATGCAGTTACAAGAAATCCTGTCATAATAGCGGGTGACTTCAATGCGTGGGCTGTTGAATGGGGCTGCCCCTTGACAAACACAAGAGGTAGAGTACTCTTGGAAGCCTTTTCTGTATTGGGTGTTGTACTCATTAATAATGGAGTTGAACAAACTTTCAGAAGGGGTGATGCTGGATCGGTAATTGACATTACATTTGTCAGTAGCAGCATCACAAGCCAAGTTAACTGGAGAATATCCGACATCTATACTCATAGCGATCATAGCGCTATAATCATAGATGTACAAGATGAACAGCCCCGTGTGATTGCACAAGCACGAGGTTTGACAGGATGGAAGGTAAATACCTTTGATAAGGATATCTTCGCAGCTTGTATGGAGAACATGGAACTGAGTGGTTCAGCTGAAGATATGGCAGTGCAATTAGTAAGTCATATCACTAATGCCTGTAACGTAGCTACGATAAAGCGTAAAAGGTCACCAAATAAGCCCCCGGTGTACTGGTGGAATGATGAAATTGCTAGCTTGCGATCGGAGTGTATAAGTGCCCGAAGGCAGTATACACGAACGAGAGGTAGGTTAGAGAATAGTGTACACCATCAAATATATAAGGATAAAAGGAAAGCGTTGAAGATTGCAATTCGTAGGAGCAAGCGTAGGTGTTTTCTTAATGTTTGTGATGAAGTAGATAGTAATCCTTGGGGCTTTGCATATAAATTGGTAACCAAGAAACTTAAATGTCTTGGTCCATCGCCGCCAAGAGAGGAGCCTCTCCTCAAGGGAATTGTAGATCATCTCTTTCCCCAACAGGAAACTCCGACATGGCAACACAGCTACCCGGCTGAATTTTTCGACATTCCTCCGGTTACGATTGCCGAGATAGAAGGTGCTGTCTCAAAATTTAAAGACAAGAAGGCACCAGGTTTAGACTGCATTCCGAATATGATACTAAAAGAAGCTGTTAAACTCCATCCTGACTATTTTTTGAAAGTAATAAGCGCATGCTTGAGCCAGGGCATTTTTCCAACAATGTGGAAGAGACAAAAGTTAGTATTGTTACCTAAGGATAATAAGCCACCAGACGACCCTTCCTCTTATAGGCCGCTGTGTATGATAGATACAAGTGGGAAATTGCTAGAAAGTATAATCTGTAGAAGATTGGAAAGTTGTGTTGAAGCTAACCGCGGTTTATCAGATAACCAATTTGGCTTCAGGAAAGCAAGGTCAACAGTAGATGCTATCAAAGTTGTAGTAGAAACTGCTGCTCAGGCTATCCAAGGGAAGAGGTGGAGAAATGGAGCAAAAGAGTATTGTGTAGTTGTAACGCTAGACGTAAAGACTGCCTTCAACACGGCAAACTGGGAGCATATTGTTGATGCCTTAGCCAGTTTAGACATCCCAGGATATCTACTGGCAATTATACAGGACTATTTCCGAAATAGAGAGCTAGTTTATGATACTGATAAGGGTACTAGAAGACGAAAGATCATTGGTGGGGTGCCTCAAGGATCAGTACTTGGTCCACTACTGTGGAACGTCATGTACGATGGAGTATTAAGGTTAAACCTGCCGGAGAAGGTAAAGATAGTTGGATTCGCAGACGACATAGCGTTAGTATGTGAAGCAAAAGAGTTACTAGAGGCGGAAACCATTGCAAACGCCAGTATTCAGATCGTAAGGTCTTGGTTGAGATCAATGGGTCTAGCTCTAGCTGACCATAAAACAGAAGCGATTCTGATTAGTAGTCGGAAAAATAGGGAAACCATTAGGCTAAATATTGGCACGTGTAGCATAGAATCCAAGGAATGTTTAAAATACCTTGGAGTCATGATTGACACTCGTCTGTCTTTTCATGAGCACTTGAAGTATATAGGTTCTAAGGCATCAAAAACCTGCTCAGCGCTATGCCGGATCATGCCGAATACAAGAGGTCCAAAATATCTGCAGAGGAGATTGCTAACCAGTGTAGTAAGAAGCATTATCTTATATGCATCCCCTATATGGTCAGGCTCACTGAAATACTCTACATATGTGAATCTGATATCCCCTGTGTATAGGCTGGCCGCCCTGCGAGTATGTAGCGCATTCCGAACTGTATCGGACGAGGCCGCCTTTGTCATTGCCGGCATGATACCCATCGAGCTAGAAGCCGTTTCGGACAGTACGAATGGTGTGACTGATATGTGTCTACGGAAGTGGCAAGAACGATGGACAGCGACTGACAAGGGAAGATGGACTTACTTACTGATACCTGACATTAGGGTATGGTTATCAAGAAGACACGGCGACTTGAACTTCTACATTACACAGTTTTTGACTGGACATGGTTGTTTTAGGTCGTACTTGTACCGTTTCGGACATGACAGTGTTCCGTTTTGTCCGAGTTGTGGTGGCAATGTCGTGGAAGATGCCGAACATGTGTTCTTCATCTGTCCACGATTTGATAGTGGTAGAGCGTATTTAGAAGTAGTCTTAGGGCGTAGTATTAGGCCGGACAACATCGTTCCAATCATGTTGAAATCTTTGTATAACTGGACGTATGTATGTAATTTTATAAAATTGGTTCTGTTGGAACTTCGTAGGTTAGAAGAGATTCGCAGAAGAATCCATGTAGTTTAGATTTAGGGTCTAGGACCTTTCCCACCCCGAGACGTATAGCCTTGCGGTAGTACCACGGGGAGCATTTGGGTCAGTGTGAAGGGGTGTTTTTAGCGTGTTAAAGTCTCGCACTTCTGGCAAACACCACCACTGCCAGAGTCTTTCGATGATTTTCATCCCACAAATAATAAAAAAAAAAAAAATAATAAAAAAAATAAAAAACATACATACATACATACATACATACATACATACATACATACATACATACATACATACATACATACATACATACATACATACATACATACATACATACATACATACATACATACATACATACATACATACATACATACATACATACATACATACATACATACATACATACATACATACATACATACATACATACATACATACATACATACATACATACATACATACATACATACATACATACATACATACATACATACATACATACATACATACATACATACATACATACATACATACATACATACATACATACATACATACATACATACATACATACATACATACATACATACATACATACATACATACATACATACATACATACATACAAACATACATACATACATACATACATACATACATACATACATACATACATACATACATACATACATACATACATACATACATACATACATACATACATACATACATACATACATACATACATACATACATACATACATACATACATACATACATACATACATACATACATACATACATACATACATACATACATACATACATACATACATACATACATACATACATACATACATACATACATACATACATACATACATACATACATACATACATACATACATACATACATACATACATACATACATAAATACATACATACATACATACATACATACATACATACATACATACATACATACATACATACATACATACATACATACATACATACATACATACATACATACATACATACATACATACATACATACATACATACATACATACATACATACATACATACATACATACATACATACATACATACATACATACATACATACATACATACATACATACATACATACATACATACATACATACATACATACATACATACATACATACATACATACATACATACATACATACATACATACATACATACATACATACATACATACATACATACATACATACATACATACATACATACATACATACATACATACATACATACATACATACATACATACATACATACATACATACATACATACATACATACATACATACATACATACATACATACATACATACATACATACATACATACATACATACATACATACATACATACATACATACATACATACATACATACATACATACATACATACATACATACATACATACATACATACATACATACATACATACATACATACATACATACATACATACATACATACATAAGTATAAATTGGAATGCCAAACATACAATATGTTAAATAATGGAAAAGTTTATTGAACTTTTTGCATAATCCAAATAAATATTAATTTATTGTGAGTATAATTTAAATGATTCTTTACCGAAAAACATGTTTTTAATAGCAAATGAAAATATTTTTCAGACCTTTTATACCTACCTACATCACATATACTAGTTATACATATTACTTAGTTATTAATGTATGTGTATTAATTATAAAATAAAAAATTTAATTTTTTCAAAGCATATTGAAAAAAATCAAAAAATCAAAGAAAAAGAAAGTGAAGTTTATTATATTAACAAATATTAAAGAAAAACATTTATGAATGTGATAATTTTTTATAGACGAAAAAAATTCAATTCAGATTATTTGTGGACAAAGAAAAATTAGCAAACAATACCAAATATTTTCATTTTCATGTTTACTTTTATTTCATAAAAAAAAATTAATTAATAAATAAAAATTTAATTTAAGTGCTGTTTCCACAATACAAAATACTGATTTGATTAAAAAATTTGTATAGGAATCACTAAAAAAGGGAGTGCTTTTCATACAAATTTTCTACTCAAATCAATTGTTTGTATTGTGGAAACCGCACTTTTTAGTTTTTTTAATATAAAAAAGAAAACTCTCACTAATAACGCTCAACCACTCAGTGTTGCCAATCTGTGTGTAATTACACATATTATGTGTAATTTCTACTTGCGTGTGTAGCTCAGGTGTAATTAGTTTTATGTGTGATTTGTGTGTAATTTCACTTTGTGTTCTAATTTATGGTTAATTTTGGCTGGTTTTTCTTCTCGAAAACCAGATTTTCTCATTTCTCTTAACACTGTCGTATAAAGAAATTTTATGATCATGCCAATTTTCCATTCCATGTACATTATGCCGTTAATCTTTTGAAAAATTCTATTGTAGAAAATGGTATTCTATTCATACATTTGGTTGGATCTGTATTTTATTAATATAAATCTTGCCTTAAATTACCCACGAGTAATTCTGAGTGAATTTAACAAATAGGTGGACGTATCGTAAAAAAAGCTACAAGAATTTCAAGAGTGCTTCACAAATATTTCAATTCCTTCATGTGCCATTCTCGTTTTACAACAGTATGACTCTCTAAAGGTGGGTTCACAGCTGTAAAAATTTGCGCCGAACGCGTTGGCACAGAAATGACGCAAGAGTTTTCGTCATATTCAACGTACACGATCAGTAGCTTGTTGGTTTTTTGACGAACAACACAAAAAGTTACGGCGCATGCTGTTCTGGTGTGAACACATTTGAAGGAAGAGTGCTACTTTTACTGTTTTGTATCATTTCTTTCAGCGGGGAGACGTAAACATTTTCGAACGCTTTGCTCGCTATACATATTTACAAGAGTGGACCCACCTTGAGAAGTTTCTTAAGATTCTTCAAAAATCAAAAATTGAATCACGAAAATTCGCTAGATTAAAAGGCCCAAAAATGTAAGAAAAACAAAAACTTTGGTAAAGTTAAAAACTTTAAAGAAGCCATAATTTCGCTAAATCCGTAAGGAATGCCAACAATTCGGAAAAAGACATGAAAATTCGCAAAATCTTACTAACATGATAGCAAAGTCTAATATGCTTTAAAATCGTGCTTTTCTGTTTGCACTTTGAATTTAAAAACTTTGAACTTAAAAACTTGCAAAAAATCGCTTCTATCCCAAACATTGAGAAAATTCGCGAGATTAGAAACCGCCAAAGCTGCATGTTCACGAAAAATTGTTAAATGTATAGAAGAAATCGCTAATATTGTAAATAATAACAAAATATCAGAAAAAATTGATAACATCGCGGAAATTGCAATGTATAATAAACGTTTTTTTGTGGCGCAATAAAAAATTATCTTATTATTCATAAAATAATTTTTTCCACTGTACAAAATCCTCTATCTATTGACTATCTTTGAATAACCATACTCTCTATATATTTCATAAATTTGCTAATAATGCAAAACTAAAGAAAAAAATAATTACATCTAAGATTGATTCCTGGATTTTAAAGTATACTATAGAATAAAGCTTTTAAAATATCAACAGAAAGTCAACAGTTTTTATGCTCTCTTAAAATGTTGTGATTTTCAATATAGAGAATTTTGAATATAACCAGTCGATATGCTTGAAGTATTTTGGTTTCATTTAAGGAACTTTTTCAATCTAAGAAAATATATTTTATATAAACTGAAAGCGAAGTTCAAAATATAAAGCAAACTTATTATTCAAATTATGTGTAGTATGAATAAAAAAAAGTATTTGCTTTTTACTTAAAAACTTGTTTAAAATACAAAATTCTGAGATTATTCAATACAAAATTAAATATTTTTCGGTCTTAAAACAAATTTTTAAGTAAAAGCAAATACTTTTTTTATTCATACTACCCCATATATGGCTAAATAAGTAGAAAAAAGTCTGTGTGTAATTTTTGTTCATATGTGTAATTTGGAACCCGGTCATGTGTAATTACCGAATTATTCATTGGCAACACTGCAATCACTACTGTTTGCTGTTGAATTCACGCAGAACTACTCAATATTAAAAAAAATTTCAAAATGCTCAGATAATAACAAAGAATCTCTGCTTGTGTGTTTAAAATTTAAGCTTTAAATAATTCAGCGCACACGAATACTTACGTCGTTATTTGTTTTTTATTGTGCTGGAATTAGAAATTTGATTATGGGAAGGAGGACAGAGGGATTATTGTTTATGGACATTTGATTTAAACCTTCCAACATTGAAAGTAACAGGAAAGACCTCTGCAGAAATTTTATTCCACATACGAACTGTTCGGCCAAGGAACAAACTCTCTCTGTAATGCGTAGTGCGATTCATTGGCGTATCGAACACAAAGGGATGTGCTCTTAATTGGAACAAGTTCTTTGATTTCATCAGAACGCATTCCATTGTAGTAACGATAAAACAACGAAATATACCCCACATTGCGCCGATGCTCCAGCGAGTCAAAATATACTTTGAAGCACATGGGTATTGTATTGCTCAAAATTTGGTTAATCAATATAGCGGTTAGGTTGGTCCGAAAATTTTTAAAATATGTAGAGATATTAAGAACTAATAACTCAAAATCAATGAAAGGCAACTTATGTTGTTCTTCAAGAAAACCCTAGATATATATGACAAATATTTTATAAATCGTTTCTTTCTATATATGATCAAACTTTTTTCTGAGTATACATATGAATTTTGATTTTAACACCCCATTGTGCGTTTGTGTGCAATCAAATAAATGTCATCCATCTGTATTAAATCAAGTAAAAGTTGCATGTGTGGGCTTTTTTATTGTAAAGAAAACACATCTTTATTTTATTTTGTTGTCAGTTACTTTTGTTTTTCATTGTTTGAGGGAAAAAGGTGAGAGTTTGGCTACCGTTAGGTGGTTTAACTTACTGCTGCTTTATTCGCCACATGATAAGAGAGCTGCCACATGTCAAAATAATCCTTATTTTTGCAAGTTTATAATGTGCAGTTTTTGTAAACCTTCTAGACATTTTCATGAAATGCAGCTCTTATTTTTTGTGATTTCTAGAAAAGTTTTCTAGATGAATTGCACGCTGGATGCAAAAAGATCACTTAAGCTTGAGTACGTATGTAATTGTTAATAATTGTTATCATTTGGCACTATTCTTATTATATTGTGAAATACGAAATACGGCCATTTTCAAAGTCTATATTTCTTACTAAAACGCAACTTCATGTTTTCTATTAGTAAGTGCAGTTTCTACAAGTCAGAAAATTTTTATGAAAATAGAGGTTTCTAAACAAATTTTCTAGACGAACTTAAGCTTGATTTATTGTAAAAAAGATTCAAAAAAATTTTTTAGTTTATTTTTCAAAAGCTATATGGTAACACTGTATATGATTCACTTTCTTAATTTATTTTTGACATTTTAAGAAAAGCCATGATGACGTTAAAGTTTCTGTTTTATTTTATACTCAAAATATTAAAGAAATAGATAAACAAAAAGGTAATTGAACATAATAAAATTTTAAGTGGAGATAAGTGGGGACATAAATATGTATGTATGTATGTACATATAAAAAATATGAGCACTAATAGTAGGAGCGTAGCGGCTTCCAAAAACAACGTTGTTCTGTTCTGCCATATACATACGTTTAAAATTAAATTGATATTAATTTTCCCATATTACTTGCAATATTGATCAAGCCTACTTCTTTCTGAATATAATTAACTTTAGCGTATGTAATCACTATGGAATATAAAACTTTATTAATGTTTTTTCGAAGGTAGTTTTGTTTAGGCCATTTAAATAACTATATTTAAATAAACAACAATTTATGAACTTGTGTTGATATATACACAAAATAACAAATTATTGTTTTCATTTCAATGTCATAATCATTCCACAAAACTTAAAGGCTTAAAATTTTATGTTATTTATTATGCTAAAATATAATGTGCTTTTTTAACGGCTTGTCTGCCATTAATAATTCCCTGAACCAAGATTATAAAATTTGAGCAAAAAGAAGAACTGTGGTGTTATTTTTGTTTTTACTAAAATTAAATGAGTGAGTTGACTAAATATTTCATTTGAAAATATGTTAATATGTATCTCTAGTGTTACACGTACATAGAGTTGCAAAGTTTTGGACAGTTCTGTGTAACTATTTAGTTGCAATTAAAAACACATGTTTTTACTTTTAGCTACAATGCTCAAAAAAATCTTCATTTATTTTAAACTATACTTGAACTTGATGAAAAACAACAAAGAAATTCATTGAAAAAATTAACATTGAATAAAGCTAACAGTGTTTTAATTTTATTTTAAAACTATTTTAGCCAAATGGAATGGAGCATGTACATTAGGGTCGCCCTATGTTGTATGTAGAAAAACAAATCATAGAAAAACTGAAATGTGCTTATCAAAGAAATTTTAATTTTAATTTCGGCACTCTTCACAATGTGCGATTAAAAGTTAACGTGGACTTTAACGGCAAGTTTGGCATACAAAACTTGCCGTTAAAGTCTGCGTTAACTTTTAATCGTAGATTGTGAAAAAGGTCGTTCGACTAATAAAATCATGTTCGTTTCACGAGTTTAATAGTGGTGAATCGATTTTTCCGATTTTGAACATTTTAGAATTAATTAGAATGTACAGCAAAATAAAAAAAAAGGTTTTTTCCTTTTGTATGGTGAATTATAGTGAAAGTTTACTTAAGACAAATGTTTAATACAAACTAGCCTCATAAAATCCGGTTTTTTGAGTATATTATTATATAATAATTTTGAATAATAACGAAGTTAAACCTTAAACACAATTTAGGTTTTGAATGATATCTGGCGTTACAGTTGAATTTGAAGCTTTAGTCTCTTTGAAGGCTTAGAGTACAATATTATGAAAAAAGTTTTTGTAGAAAATTTCAGCCCACTACATCCTCGCTGAAGGGGAGTTTTTGCCCATTTTTAAGAAAGGAATAAAAAGACCCAACCAACAAAGAGTTAGAAGGTTAAAATGTTCAACAAAAAATTTTCTCTTAGTGTTTTACATAAAACTGATAAGTACATCTCAACCTTAAGCGAACGTTTGATGAATTTAAGTTTTCAATAATTTCTGGCCTTCAAGTTGAGTCTGAAGTTTTGGTATCTTTGAGGATTTATAGTAGAATTTTATGGTAAATATTTTCGGGATACATTTCAGCCCACCATATCGCCGCTGGGCGGCCCTATGTTCCTAAGAGAAACGACGGGAATTTATTATTATATCGCCGCTGGAGGGTGGTTTTTTTCCCTAAAAAAGGAACAAAATAAGCCATATAACGAAGAATTGGATGGATAAAATATTTCACAAAAAATTTTATCGTAGCGTTTTAAATATCGCACTTGTTCCGCTAAACGGGGTCGTCAACTCGCAAAAAAAATTATTATTGTTCTTAAATGTTATAGTAAATATAAAAAAATGTTTTTTGCGTCTACTGATTATTTATTTTATTTTTTATTTTTTTTATTTAGTTTGACCATTTAGAGGAACAAGTGCGATATGTACATTAAATTGCTGAACAAATTTTATACCTTAAACATAAGGATTGCAAGATTGTCTACTATGTCGATTTACGGTTATTCGCGTATTTCTAGGCTGCAATACCGAATATTTTATATTTTCTTTCATGGGCGTCCCAAAAATATATCCATATATGCTTCATGTATTTACATACATATATGTATGTATATGTATGCTCTTTTGTTCAGAAAAAATTTGTTTATACTTTCTAAAAAAATATACAACATAAAAAACACTAAAGAAATTATGGTTATTACACTTTGTATTGTTTTTATGTACAACAAGTTGTTGTTTTTTTTCTAACAACTAAAGATAAAAATCGTTTATGCATAAATTTAACAGAAAGCAAGAAAATAATGAATATTGAATCTGTTAAATGTAGATATTTTTATTTAAATACATGAATGTAGTTCAATCAAAATGGTTGTGCTCTAAAAATGATCAACTGATTATAGTTAATATTTCTTATTATTGTTAATATTTCTCTTTTTTAGAATGGATATCTACATACATACCCAGCAAAAACTACTGCTTCGGCCGAATCAGGCTTATAAGAGAGAGAAGCTAGTTTTGTTGTTTCTACTGCTTTGAAAAGCACTTCGAACATTATTATTATTATTTTTGTTCGCGATGTCCCGCTTTGGACCTCTTGTTTTTTATATAAAACAGCGCTTCTTTCGAAGCATCGAAAATGCTCTAAAATCATGTCTCATTTTATCATCGTTAAACTACAGACAAAACAAATCGTGTTTTATTATTATAAATGTATCTCTTCCATGCAATAGGTAGGAAATGTAAGAAGAGAGCATACTTTAGAACCTATATTATTGAAAGCAACAATGCTACTTATGTTGTTTTTAGAGTATTATACAAGCTGTTCGACTTCTGCACAAAATGCAACCCTGATATAATGTGTTGTTATTGTTTTTTTTTTTTACTTTTCATAAACTGATTAGATCAGGGTTGCATTTTTTACAGAAGTCGAACGGCTTGTGAGATAGTGTAAAACAGCTTTTAATATGATTTTGTCTATTTTGGAGTTCGTATTGAAGAAATCTAAAATGCTGACTAACTTCGTAATTTAAACGTTATGAACACTGAGAGATCTCTGCCTTCTTTTTGAGCATCCTCGGAAGCGCTTCAAAAGATTTTTGCTGGGTATCTATCTTGAAGTTTTAGCTACAAACGTTTTTAAAAACACCTAAAAACTCAATGGCCCATTAAGAATTGAATTTTCTTTTTATTGTTTTTATATTAAAAGAAATTTTTATGAAAATAAAACTAATGCTCCAAATTTTTATGATTTTATTAATAAATATTTAATAAAACCCGTTAAATTTTTTCCAATTCATCTGAAGACCCACAAAATAAAAATGCAGTTGAAAGATATTTTTATTGATTGTTATTTTTATAAATCTTTTATGCAAATGACCTTAATCATATTTCTAAAAGATATTAACAGTTGTGTGATAATGTGTTTATTGTTGTACTCATTCATTTAAAAATTTCATCAAAATACTTAAATTTATAATATTGTTTATAATGAATAAAGAGAACCGTTAAATTAAACTGCTTGAAATCTTTTTCAAGTGTGTTGATTGTAAGCAGAAGTTTAATTTTGAATAGTTTTTCAAAGCAGAAGATTTCCTGCTAAATTAACAAGTGTTAAGAAATTAAACTTTCTTGAAATTTCAATAACAACAAAATACCTAAATATGTATATAAATAAAATCTGTTTAAATGTAGTTTGTGTAAATAACAATCTTGTTTGTGTTATTAAAAAGTAAAATTTTGTTGCTCCTTGAAATTGAAAGGGAAACTTATATAGACTGCAACTTTTTGCATAAATAATAACAATTTTATAAGTATGACTGCATAATACCTAACTGCCAGCTAAAAAAAATTGTGGCTGTCTTTTGCCACACTGATTATTTTTCACATCTAACCGTGTAGATAGATATTTTCCATTAAACTTATATACAACCAGCCAATTTTTTTAACCAGTTCTTTAAGTGGCACTAGCCAAACTAGACAATTGTTTAAACAGTTTTTGAGTCTTGGAATACACACTTACATGGCGGCTAATAAAAACCACACATGTGCTCACTTACTGGCTTAACCTGTCCGTCATTCACAAATCGTTGTGTTATAGAAATACATATGTATGTATATGTATACATGGGTACTTAAGCTGTTTTTAGACTATTCTACAAGCTGTTCGACTTCTGTACAAAATGCAACCCTGATATAATGTGTTGTTGTTGTTTTTTTTTTAATTTCCATAAACTCATTTGAACAGAAGTCGAACGGCTTTCGAGATAGTGTAAAACAGCTTTTACATACATATGTATACATTAGGGTTTCTAATTTCCCGGACTTTTCCTATTGCCGGGAAACGGGAAATAAAAATTCTTATTCCCGGCATTCCCGGGAATTGTTGAAAATTAGTGATTTGAATCAAACCAGCTCAAGATAAGAAATACAATTTGTTTCTTTATAAAAATGTAAAGAATAAAAGCAAGTTTATTCATTCCAAAAGCAAATACATACATACATATACATATTTAAAAACTAATTCGTAATTATTAAATTCATAGATGTATGTATGTTCTTTTTTTAAATTGTCTAGATCACATCATCAAAGTGGTATTTGTGGGAATAAAAACAGAATTTAAAAATTGTATCCCTCAAATGCTCCTGCAATGTATTAGTTTTAAGATTTCTTTTAAGATTTTATGCAACGAACCGGAATCTATCGTATTAGAAACAAGAACCATCCCAAATTCCCCTGAGCACGGCCTGATAAAAAGGTAGCAATGTTTGTGGTATGTGACGAACCACCACATTTTATAATGTAGACCGTACAGGCACATATCGATCCTTTATTGGAACGTACTTATATCTCGAAAAAATTAAACTTGGAAAAGTGCAAATTTTAGCAGATATATAGCCGATATTAGCCGTTTAATGGCTATAACTTCGGGTAATATTAAGATATACACTTCTCTATTTTTTACAAATAAAGAAGGCATTAAGGAACACTTTTTCTTCAGTAACTTAAAAATTTAGTTTTTTTTGTGATATCACTACGTTGCAATAAAGGATCGATATTAAGATACCGTCTTTGTTTAATGCTTTGTACCACTATCTTTTCAATGTCTGCTATATTTTTTCTTGTTGTACTTTTTCCACAAAAGAATAAAAAAGATAAAAAGTCATATGCAATATTTTAGAGCGCTTGAAAGAGGAAACTCATGACAAACCTCTATAACATCGATTTCATTGCGGACTTGTCGTAAATGTTGCAGGAAGTCAATAGTACTTCCACCTTTGTAGGTCTTTTCATACGAAGGGAACATTGGACGCAATCGTTGGTCTTACTAAAATATTTTCATACTGCTGATTGTGTAACAAAATAACGAACAGCAATGTTAAATCTAAAATCCATAAAATTTAAATTGAATTTCCCGAAATTTCCCGGGACTCGTTTTAAAAAATTTCCCGGCATTTCTCGGGAGTTTTTCACGCGTAGCAACTCTAGTATACATATATGCATATACATACATAGTATTATATCTATAAAGTTTTTGCTCTTGAGGAGCAAAAAAAAATATTTTACAAAGTCATGAACAAAAATCCGGAGAAATTTTAAACAAATATCTAAGCTGAAGAAGATGCTTTTAACGTTGCAATTTTTAAAACGTGTATAATCATAATCAGCATATACAAACATACATATTAGGACGGTAATGAAATTATGGGATTTTATTTTATTTATTTATTTATTTATTTGGTTATTTCTTCATTTATTTAATTTTTTATTTAACAAAAGCTGTGCGGACTGTTATGGCACTATAACTCTCAGACGTGTCCTGTTGAGGTAAAATTTGCTTAAATCTACCAAAATGAAGCGTAAAATGGACACCCCTTAATTTGTATATACTATATACACAATGAAAGATTGGTTTTTAGAAATTATACTTAATTTTGGTAAATTTCACAATATTTTATTTTTTACCACTAGAGGTCGCTCGTTAAAGCTAGCCGCCCTTAATGAAAGATAGTTTTATGTTCTAAGGTAAAGTTTGGTAAATTATACAAATTTTGAAGTTTAACCTCTTTGAGGCATTCCTGAGAGTTATCCGTTTTGACTACCATTTTCATCACGGGGCTTTTAGACCAAGTACCACAATCTTATCTTTTTCATTTCCACCCTAATACACATCTGCATGTACATTAGGGAAAGAACTTTTTTACAATTTTTGAAAATATCAAAATGGCCCTATCCATACCATGTAGTGCATAAAAAACAATAAGAACTGCATCTTTAGATTTACGATATCGTTAAAAAAGGTTCCGCGTCAAATGCAATTAAGTTTGGGATCAGTAAGTTCTAAAAAAAATTAAATATTTTCTTTATAAATTCATTAAATGATAAATAAATTATAAGTTTTTCCATTCAATATTGAATAATATTCTGTAAAATTCAATTAATATTGCGACTTACCTACGCTGTCTTATGCAAATTTGCGAAATATTATAATTTATTGCTAAAAGTATAAAAATAAAGCAGGCGCTTCACTTTTGTTTGTTGTGCATTAATTTTATAATAATCGAATTTAAACGACTTTTTAAAATGGCTTTTAAGCATAGCGAAATTGTTGCTCGGAAAAACGCGGATAAGTGGGCCCAAAATTTAAAAAAATCTGAAAATAAATGTAAAAATATTCCAAGTATCGATATTTCGTTATGTGAACAGAACCAAATACCTAAAAAAAACAGTCATTGGAAGATTTAATGCGTTATATGAAAAAGAAAAATTAAAAACAGAGAGATATAAATTTATATCACAAGAATTATTCGATTTATGGACTAAACTAAATATTCCGAAATTGGCTACCAAATGTTTGATTCGTGCATACCAGAAAGGTATAAAAACTTCAAAAACTGCTGAAAAGTTTGATAACAATTTTAATATTTCGTTCGAAAACATTGCACCAAAATCTGAAATAAGTGTCCAAGATTCAGTCTCAATGCTCGATGATTCATTTGAAGATGATAACGATATAATGCCAAAGTAAGTACTAGGAAAGCAGCAAAAATATGTAAGGAACTGGCAGAATCAGGGGTCGATATTGCAACTCCTTCACAGCAAGCAATTTATAAAGCTGTTTATAAATCTGCAGAGAAAAAGGAAGAAATGATGAAACAGTCTTTACAATATCAGAATTGGTGTCTCCATTTCGATGGTAAAAAAAGTTGGACGACAAGAAGTACAGGTAGTTGTTGTAAAAAATTAATCTCAAGAAATAAAAGTAGCTGCACTAGTTCTGGAAAATGGGAAAGCGATAACTATTTTCAATGGCATCAAAGAAACTCTAGAAAAATTTAATTTGATGAAGTCAATAAAAATGATAATTTGCAACGCAACCAGTGTTAATACAGGAAAAACTAAAGGTGTTGTAACACTACTGCAGAACCATTTTAAATCAATTTCTCTGCAACCACCGCAGTACATTGGATGTCAGCACATTGTGTTGGATTTAATACTACGATATGTAATGGATGCATCATTGGACGGAAAAACCACCTCAACAGATATTATATATGAATTCGTTTCAGAGTTGATAAGCAATTACAATACATTAAAACACGAATATCAGCAAAACGAGAAACGGCTATATATTGGAAATTTAAAGTGGCGTGATGATATGCAATATTTATATGAACTAGGACAGGCTTTTAAATACTATATGGAGCACAATAAACTTCCATTTACCGATTAGTAATGCTAGATGGAATTCTAGAGCAATTCTTGGGATTCTAGCTTACATACTAATTCCAAAATATCGTAGCAAATTATATGCAATATGCGAATTTATATGTGGACCTTGGTACAACATTTGGTTTTCAGACCATTGTTACAATAAAAATGACTTCGAAGCCTTAAACAAATCATTATCGGGCATTACTAATGGTCAGAAATGCTTTCTAAGACATTGGGTGAAAGATGAATCAAGAATTCCAAAAACACAACGCAGCAACATTTGTGCGGAACGCGCCATCAAAGTCGTACAAGATATTTTCCCCCAATGCAAATCAACACGAACTCTTAATCTTAAGTTAATTTCACTTAACAAAGATAGTTTTTAGATTGTGATTTTGATTATAATCATATAATTACATTAAGCAATGTAAATAGTTAAATAATTATAAAATAAAAAATTTTGAAAAAATAAAAAATTTTGAAAAAAAAAATCTTAAAGGGCTTTCAGAAATCGGCTTCGACGCGGAACGTTTTTTGTTCCGAAATGACCTGAGGAAACATTTTTCGGCTGCAGCACAACATCGGCTACAGCGTGGTGATAGGGCCTTATTTTGGTTGTACCCTAATGTACATACATGAATAAATGTGCAATTAAATATCGGCAAACAGTAACTATTTTCATTGACTACCGTGGCTCTTATCAGCCTACAGCCAGAAGCAAAATTTAATAAAATCTTGCTACAATAAACTAAAAATAAGACAATTTTCAAAATACATAACAGATAATATTGAAAATGTAAAGGAACCTTTATGAGAACCAACGATGTAAGTTATAAGAATACGATGGATGCATCAACAAACTATTTCATTATGTATTTCTCAAAGGGTCTTCTTAAAAAATTAGCGGTTTTTTATACATTCTTGATAATAATATTATCCACGATTTTTTTCTAATTAAAATTTTAAAAGCTTCATTTTGTTTTTCTTAAAAGCATTACTGCTGTTAAATAAATTATTTATGGGCTTAATTGAGACGTTTTAAAAGAGCCCGGCTAATTGGCATTAAAAAAACAAGTAAATTCGGGCTACAAAATTAAATTCTGTTAAATTAAAAACTGTATCTTTTTTTTATAATTAACATAATGCCTTGTAATTTAATGTAAGGTAAATACTGCTAAGATTTTTCTTACTTTCACAATAATTTTATAAATAATCTCTTTAAGAATTTCTACAATATAAATAGTGTCCACTAAGCTCCGAAATGTTTTTTGTTAAGAAATTTAAATTTCTTTTTCTTTATTTATTCTTTAAGTTTTTATTTGATATTTTTCTTCTTTTTTTGGCTTGGGAATTAAAACGATTGTGAGTTTTTTTTAGAATGACCAAACCAAATTATACAAAAACTATTGCAAATAAAAGAAATGAAAACTTTTTCTTTTTTTATATCTTTACACCTGAAACAGCAACTCATTTTTTATTGTGTATTTATGCTCTTAAGTGTCGATATAAAAACATTAGTGAAGACAGTGGTTATAAGGAATTTAATCTTTGGTTATTAAAAACATAACACACAGAGACAGCAATATGTTACACCAAATTAATAAAAGAGTTCATCGATATAAATAGCTTTCTGAATTTACTGGATGGTCAAAATCAATAATTCAGAATGTCTGAACATTAAGTCCTTGGCAATTGTTTTGGACCAAGATGCAAGTAACAATGATTTAACATGGAGAACATCAAATTATCATTCCTGTATGTAATATTAAAATGAAAATGAAGTGAAGCATTTGTGGACTAAAGAATTTAGGATGCCAACTTCTCTTCTTATTGCACGACACCTGTATAAAACAAAAAGTGAAATCCCAAAACAATGTCCTGAAATCTCTCTCAGGCATTTCCTGTGACATGAACAAGGTTATAGTAGTGACATACAAGGCGGGTAGTCACTCCCTTTTAAATTACGCAGTCCCAATATTGACCTCGTTCCTTAGTGACAGCCAATGGCGAACATTGTAAACGTTGTATAAATTACCCATATTAGTATAATATACTGCTAACAAACCACCTTAATTATCAAATTCTGTTGCAGGACCCGCAACCTAGACAAATCCAATTAGGACGTTATTCCACCCAACGTCAAACCGATGTATGTAGCAAACAAAAATGTTCCATCAGTAGTCGGTCGCTGAAGCTGTGACAGCGGATGCCAACTGAATCCCTCCCTCCCTGACATTATTAAGAAGCGGATGGAGCAGTATTCTAAACTATTACAAGGAACGAATAGTTCCAGGTGCCCTAAACAGTTGACCTGATTGTATACAGAGCCCTCACGATACTGCAAATCTGTTCAGCTGCCCTAATAGGTCCACATCTTTTTGCCCTATTGACCTATGGCTAAGAAGTACTGTGGTTGCAGGGTTTCTCCAGCTGCATTCTCCACTCGTGTGCGACGTGTTTAATTTTGGATATATCTAATTCCAGACCTTGTAAACTAGAAGCAATCTAAAAAAATACTCTACGAACCACAACTTAAGACACTTTTTTTTTGTTCATACAAACTAACTTATTTCACTTTAAAAATTCATAAAAATGTTTAAATACCTTTACGTAACTGAAAATAAAATGAAAATATAAGAAAACTACACAAAACCACCCAAAATAATAGTCAAATTAAAAGAGTAATAGTTGACCAACCTGTTGTAAAGAAAAGTAAGAAACGGGAGATTGGATACAGAAAATCATTGGAGAAGATCGAGAAGCAAATAAAAAAAAGTGATAAATTTCATAAGAAACCGGAAGCAAACGAACGGTACGCATTAATAAAAGTTTGATTTATTTATAAAAACAGTACAGAAAATTAATTTACACTGCAAGACTGGCCATGATGATATAAAGAAATTATATAACAAAATTCATAAGTTAAACAGATAAAAAAAAATTAATTTGAATTTAATTTAGACTTTTCAAACTTAGCTGTTGTAACGGTAAATGAAATCGAGTTCTATTATGACTTTTACTTTATTGTGTATTTTAACCTCATTATTTTTTTAATTACACAGCAGAGCAGTGGTTTTGTTGTTTAAATAAAAATAGGCGATCCTTATGTATTTTCATCTGCTGATTGCGATGGCGTCATTAGTTTTTCCCTAGCAGCTCTAGTTTTAAATATATAGTGGCATTTAGCATTTGCATAATTTACACCACTTTTTGTATTATTCGCTTAATATTTCACGACTCGTCTTTCAAACCTTAAAACACTTTCTGGATTATTAATTAAAAAGTGGTGCATTAATAATCCAGAAAGTATTTTAAAGTTTGGAGGACGAGTCGTGAAATATTAAGCGAATAATACGCCATCGTAATCAGGGGATAAAAATACATAAGAATTACCTATTTTTATTTAAACAACACACGAAAACATCCATTTTGTTGTGCTGTGTTCAATAATGAAATATTGTTTAAATTTGTTTACAAGAAGATTTTTAAAAATGTGTTGATCACAAAACAGTTTTTTATTTTTATTTTGAGAAACAACATTTGAAAAGGCCAAAATATGCACAAAAACCGCAAATAAGCCACAAAAATCAGAAAAATTCTCAAAATCTGCGTTTAAGAATGGAATATGCAAATATATGCTGTAAAGGATAAAATATGCAAAAAATATGCACTAACGAATCGATGCCAAAATCGTTAAAAACTTCACTTTACGTTTAACATTAACTAAAATCATCTAAATCTTGTACCAGAAACATGGTTCTATCTTTTTAATCATTAACTCTCCACTGTGAAACCGTATTTTTTACGTGTTTGTATTTATTTAAGTACTTGACGTTCTATAATGATTTAAATATGAGCTCAACCTATATTGTATTGTAGTACTCTTTTTTTCATAAAAAAGAAGGCAAAAAAGAAAAAATAAATGTATGAAATGTGTAACAACACCTGTATTTACAAAAAAAAATAACAAATGCTTGATCTCTCTTCGAAAGAAATGCTATATTTTTGTAGTTAAAATTAAAATAATGAAAATGAAATAAGTATATATCTACAACCAAACGAACATATTTTTTCTAGCTGAGCGGTAAAAGAATTTAACTAGAAAATATAATACACCCATACATACATACATAAACATATTTTATTTAGGGTTTGTTTAGAAAACTGAAAAAGTAACAAATATGTAGTTTTCTTTTTTACAAACCAGAGTATATATTTAAAAACATGCATGGGGCTTCCGGGACATTCAGAAAACCGATCTTTCTTTAATGTTTCGTTCAAGTCAAACCCAGTTTAGAATACGTACAACCAAGGCAAATTCATACAAGGTGGTATCGACAGAGCATGTGATTATTTTCGCTGCTTGTAATATGAGTTTCCTTCAGATGTCAAAATGCCTTTTTGATCCATTTTTCTGGATAATACTTGGCATGTCAATAACTTATAATTATGTCTTGTGAACAACTAACTAAAGTTAGCAGACAAACATATTTGCAAAAGTCAAAATCATAAGTGTTAAATTTGATTTAAATGGGCTTAGATGCTTTTTCCGCCCATTCTCTTGTTAAAGCTAGACAAAGCGTTTTTGTAATATAAAATTCCAAATATTAAAATATGAATAGAATAAGAGCAAATGTTTGAAAATTAGTCATTGGAACGGGCCACAACAGTATGTTTAATGGCATAAGCATATTGTGATACATACTCATACATACAAATATGGTATGCCAACCAAAGATGAACAACAATACAGCTCTTAGAGCAGAATAATTGCATACAAGTTGTTGGCGTTGGAGGTGGTGAACAAAAAACGCAGAACAACCAAATGTTCAATACACAAACCATATAATTCTCGTTAGGAAATGCACTCCAATATGGCAAAAAAAGCCCTTAATTAAAAGCTAACAAATAATTCCTCTATTTACCGGAAATGAAAATATGTATGCAATAAATAACCAAACTTAAATAATGTATTAATATAAAAAATAGATTTAAGAAATCAAAAAACCCGACTGTGTAAAAAACAAAAAGAAAAAAAACAAGTCCCGTGTGAGGAACATAGAGGCAAGATTTGAAAATTAGATTTTTTAATGCTTCCCGAATCTAAAAGTCGCTATGTTCCTTCCGCACACTGGACTTGTTTTTTTTTCTTTTAGTTTTTTACACAGTCAGGTTTTTTTGATTTCTTTTAGTTTTTAGTTTTCGTATACTTCGTTTTAGATTTTTTGTTAAAAGCTCACTTTTTACACAATTGGGTTTTTTGGTTGTTAAACAACCAAAAACCGTCACAGATCCTAAATGGTCATTCGAAATGAAAAACGATAAGAAAAACCTGAAGATTATTTTCAAATAACTGTCGAACGATACCCATTTTAATATAGTTCGCCCACTTCAAACAGTACATTTGGTTTTTTCGATATATATTTCTCTTTAAAACGCCATCTAGATTAAACGGCTGGTTTGATTAAAATTAATTATATCTTGTTTGATAGGCTACTAAATTACGTATCGAATAGTGGCTAATTGATCGGAAAAAATGTCTAAGTTATAGATTTGATGAGATTTTTAACGTTTTTCACAAATTCACCAATGCTAGTGTTTTCTTTTTTTATTATAGCATTTTTGATATTTCAGCCGATTTGAGTCCATTATGGCTTAAAATTTTTGTAATCGAATGGACTATCAAATAATATTATAAAACTATAGATTTTGTTATTACATATTTGTGTTACCAAATAGCTTCCGAAGTGACAAAGTTACAAAACAACTTAAGTATGACTTTAAAAATTTTCAGTAAAGTAAAAATCCGGTGACAGGTAATAAGGTCAATGGAAATAAGGTAAATTGACATCATTTCCCACCATCGTGGGAAATAATGTCAATTGACCTTATTGCGTTTTCAAAAGTGAAATAAAGTCAACAATAATTTGGAAATAAAGTAATTGACTTTATTTCCCTATTCAAATGGAAATAACGTCAACAATGCTTAAAGTATGTCGGGCTTAATGTTTTTTTCTCTCAGTATATCGAAAAGCGCCTTCGCTGACTAGAGATTTTTTTATGCGTTTCCTTCTTTTCGTTTGTCGAATATATATATATATCCCACTAGTGAAGCCTGGCTAGCAGAAAATCTTAGCTCAGCGAAGCCGCTTCTCGATATACTGAGAAGACAAAGCCCTTAAACCAGGCCAAAGGCCGGCTATGCAAAAATCTTTACTCAGTGATGCCGCTTTTCGATATATGGAGAGGAAAAAAACTCTACATAAAACCTTTGGAATAAATAAATAAAATAATTTTTTTTTTATCAAAGTATTGTTTATTCAAAAAATATTGGATTTTACCAGAAAATGTTGGATCACGAAATTCCGGGATCCCAAAAGTCCCTAGAAATCCTAAATAAATAATATCGTCAGCAAAAAATATGTAGGTATGCGATATTTTGAAATAGCTAGCGGTAGCCCTATATCTAAATACATATGTACATAATATACATATATATGTATTGTACCGTGTATGTATATTTTTTTGTAATTACAGCAGAAGAGCTTCAATAATAATAAAAATATGTACGTATAAATAACAACAGGTGCAGAATCATTTAACGGAAATTATAACTACCGAAAAGAAAAATAAGAAAAATAATAAAAATAAAACAACCACCGCAACAAATTTTACAAAAACAACAAAATTATAACAAACAAGAAATGCAACATCGGAAACAATATTTAATTAAATTCGGTATCAAGATTTTTAAACGAATCTTTAACTAACCAATATTTTTGTGCCTGACAATTCCTTTATGTTATTTTAAGCGTCTCTTTTTTAGTTTCAAGAAATGCATCAAGAAAATTGCAACTCACCTCAGTAACAGTAGTTTGTTGTTTCATGTTGTTGTAGTGAAGTTTTTATTTTGTAAACTGGAATTTAGCCTTGAAATGTTTGGTTGTATTAATCCACTTTAAGGATGGCGTCTGATGTTTCCCCCAATATATTTCTATTTAAAACTTAATTCTTTAAAAACGTTTTACATTCATCTGTATGTACATATGCATTTATTTAAAAAAATATTTTATTAATCTTTTTTACTTTCGTCAATTATTTTTTTATTGTGCTTTTTACTTATTTGACTTGCAGCAAACACTCATTCACTAATTCTGTACGTTACTAAATTTATAACACAACTTTACATGCGACTGCCTTCAACAAAATCACAAACTTTAGTGAGAAAAAAATTATTAGTTAACAGTTTCGCTAGAAGTCACAAAATTTTGTTCGAATCAAACCTGGCTATTGGAGCTTGAATCAAACATATTCTGACTGCAGGGCGTCAAACATAGCTGCCAGATAAATTAGGGGTAAATCGTAAAATTTTGGAGAAAAAATCGTCATAATCGTCAAATTGATTCATCGGAATCGTCAAAAAATCGTCATAAAAATATATGTCGTTAAATAAAACACAAAAAGCCCTAACTAGCTAAAACTTCTAATCGGATTTCTACTTTGTAATATAATTAAGAAAATCTAAAAGGAAAAACACCTAGATAATTACATAATTTAGCATATTTGTTTACAGGAGGTAAATTTATGAAAATGTTAATTAGGGCGTTTTGCGTTTCGGGTGACGATATATATTAAATTAATTTGAAATATTCTCAAAAATTATTCATTTGAAAAAATTTATTTGTGTGGGTTAAGAAAGCCTAATGCCAACTCATTCGTGCACTTATATTCGCCATGTCTGATATCTTTCTATATTTGTTTAAGAATATGGTAAAACTAAAATTGTGTGTATAAATTTGGACAACGTAGAAAATAGAATCCTACAATGTCATTTTCGTTTCTGATAGTCGTCTCCAAAAATGTTTAGATTTCATATCATGCTTAGGAAAACATAATAAAAATCAAGCATCATATTGATATAAGTACAAATTTCTTTGCATGTGTGAAATCGATGATTCTGGATGGAAAATTAATAAAATCCAACTTTTTAGTATGCTTGATTAGCGACTTACAAATTAGAACTTACAAATATATAACGAGATTTCAAAGATGCCAGTTGTTCAAGACGTTGGACGAAAAAAATACATTCGAATTTATCAAAAAATACGATAAATGTATATTGCCAACAAACATATAATTGTTGTCAACTTGAAATATTTGAAAATCGTCAAATTTAAGGCAAAATTCGTCAAATCATCAAAATGACGATAAATCGTCGTGTGGCAGCTATGGCGTCAAACTATTTGTTGCAACTCAGGTTGTAGTCTTGACTAAACTTTTTGAAACTTGTAAGATAGCCAGATGTGACGGTTAAAATAATTTTAACGAATTCTGCACCACTTTTTCACATAATAGGTAGTATGAATAAAAAAAGTATTTGCTTTTTACTTAACAAATTTTTTAAAACATAAAATTCCGGATATTAGTCAATATAAAATTAAGAACTTTTGGTTTTAAAACAAAGTTTTAAGTAAAAAGGAAATACTTTTTTTATTCATACTACCCAATGTAAAACATCAAAACCGTAGATATTAGTCAATATAAAATTAAGAACTTTTGGTTTTAAAACAAATTTTTAAGTAAAAAGGAAATACTTTTTTTATTCATACTACCCAATGTAAAACATCAAAACCGTAGAAACTAGGGTATTCAATAGGGCATTCATTTTACTCGAGTTTTCAAATGTTCGATTAATCAACAAATGTAAATTGAGGTTTTTAATTTAATCGAACAGCCGAGTAACACTTTATTTCGTTCGAGTTATTCGTACAAGCTTTATGTTTAAGACTTAGGTGATTCTTTTCTTCAGTTTTAATAAAACCGGACTTAGAAGAACCCCTTTCATTTATGGTAGATGTCTAAAGCAATCCTTAATATACAATTTCCCTGTCCATTTTGCGATTCTCTAAGCATATAAATAAAGTCATCCATTATGCCATTAGAGTCCTGTTTTGGTATAATAGTTACAGTTTATTCGGTTAGCTTACTGCTTACATCATTAGTGTTGGTAGTTTTATCTGTTGTCACGTCATCATAATTCTGATCTTGGCAAATCTCAGCCCGGAACACTTTTCAAAAATTTTATTTTAAAGTTATTTAGCTTCTGTTTTTGTGTTCTATTTTAAAAAGCAGTTACTAGAAGAAAATAAGTGTATTTAAAACTTGAGCTCATCTCTCATTAAATATAATCCTAAAATTTTTAGTTAAATCGTGTGAAATTGACTTTCATGCAATTATTAATCAACAATTTAATAATTCCCCCAAGTTCAATGAAATTCAGCAGCAGAATCTTTCTTCCTTTATAAAAGTTTGTATGAAAAATAGTTTTACAACATATAATTTAAAAACTGTGTTCACATACCTCAAAAAATGTAAGATTTTGTTCTATTGGATAACCGTAATTCATCGTTAATCGAAAACAATCAATTTTTAATTAAAAGAACAGTTAATTGGGTACTAATTAATGGCTTGACCGAATAACGCTTAGCCAATTGAACTCCCCAGTAGAAACCAACCGAATCAAATATTCCGTTTTCGTAAATAGCTCGTAACAACTGGTCGAAAAAATTTTCTTATTTACCGAAATCTTCTTATTACCGAAATCGTATCGATTTTTATATGACATAGCTTCGCAACGATATTTAGGTACGAAATTGTACGCTTTCATTTTACTTATTGCATTTTTTCATGTTAACTATAACTATTTGTTATTTTTTATATTACTTTAAAATAATCTTAAATCTCTTCACTGCCACGTCAAACTTCTTAATTGCAAGCAGTGCGTTAATCAGCAATTGTTTTCGTGAGATAGTAAGTTAAAACAAAAATATGTACATATTTGGCAGCACTACATTCTTATTTTCAAATAAGGCGTGCTTATAAACGAGGTACTAGACGCTGGGCGTTAAAACAAGATTTTTTTGAAACTCCCTTTTAAAGTTGCTACAAAAAACATAAGCATTTATACGATGAGTTTCTTTAAACTGAAATAAATTATAAATTTTATATTAAAAAAATAAAAATACAAATGATTTTAAAATTATATATTAAAAACAAACTTGAAAACACAACTCGAGATTTTTTCTCTACACCCTTCACCAACAAACTAAAAACTTAAGACTGAACAAACACGTGAAAAACTCAACGTCTAAATGCCGTATAACCGAATGAAATTTGTTCAGACAAACTACCGAAATGTCTTAACGAATTCGTTAGAAGTCTGACTTCAGACGAACTACCGAAATGCCCTAACGAATTCTCCACGACAAGTCTGACTTCAGAAAAAGTCGAAAAGTATGTGTGTGCTTTCGTGAAAAGAAAAAACTAAAACGCTTATAAAAAAATTAGCAGATCTGCAATCCCTACATTCGTAAGGCGTAAGAATACTTTAATATGATTTTTGTAATCTATGAAGAATATCCACCCACCAATAACTTATCTATGTATAGAAGGCTGGAATTAAAATTTAAATTCAAGTCTTGAAATAAAGTGAATTCAAGTCTCCATTTTACTGGAAAATGCTATTGAAATCTTATATATAAATAGGACACACAGTATTTTGTGGTACACTTTTAAGTACATATCTTATAGTCCACCAATATTGATGAAACATATATATTTATTAAAGATATATTAGGCCTGATTGTGTATGGCGTTGGCGTAAACGCCGATGTCGTTTTTTGTAATGGATTAAAAGGCATGGGTTGTGCGTTGCTTTAACCTATTTACGGCAGCCCCTTTCATAATCAGGCCCATTATTCTCTAGATGTGCACAATATATTTGTTTGCATAAAAACCCGGCAACGGATCAAGTGGACGAATTTCGACCAGTAAAAAATAAAAGCAGAACATATCAAACCTTGAAACTTAAATGTTCGAATTGAATACCAATTGAAATAAAGTTGATATCAAACAGAATTGCTTATTGGGAATAATCTAAAAGCTTTTAAATAGTCTAGCTGAGAACCACTATTGTGTAGTTATGTTTGATTCAAACCTTTTTCAAATGTACCAACTAAGACGAATTAATTTTACTAGGTGGCAGCGCGTCGAAAGCAAATGCACAACGTATTTTGGTTTACGATGGTTGTCAACTCAATATAAAATATGAAGCAAATTGTAAAAAAAAACTAAACTTATATATTTAATTCGCCTTGGTAACACTTATGTGTGGAATATGAATGAAGTTTTTTCACCGCAAAAGCTCAATAGAGCGCGTGCCATATAAAACAAACAATTGTCACAAACTCAGCACGTGTCAGGATGGCCGAGTGGTCTAAGGCGCTGCGTTCAGGTCGCAGTCTACTCTGTAGGCGTGGGTTCGAATCCCACTTCTGACAAACAAATTTTTTAATTTTCCCTTCGACGCAACTATTTTCTTAGAAAAATTTAACTTCAGGCTTATTTTAAGGGCTCAGATTGAAATGATTTCAACATTTATTTATTTATATTTGCAAATATTCTTAAATTTTAATTTTTCGAAAGATAAAATAAAAAAAGGTTGCTATTTTATTTAAATAACATTTGTAACATACAAATAATTAAAAGAATAATTCATTAAAAAACTGCTGATTTTTACGAGTTAAAAGTAAATTGCATATTGTTGTTGTTTGTAATAATTCTTTTACAATCAAATTCTTTGTTGTATATTTAAATTTCTATTTCAAAGAGTAATATTTTTCAGATGTTTGTTGATCCATACACACATGCTTCCCTATGTTAATTTTTTTGCCGTATGATTTTTAAAGTGCATACTTTCAATGTGAATAATTTTAAGAATAATCTTAGTGCTACATTAATGTTGAAATATGTATGTAATATGCGATGCATTACAATTACAGTTTTAAGTTAAGATTTCAATTTCAGTCATTATTACGCCAAAATTTAATTTAAACCCTTTAAAAGGTGTCTCGCCGCTCTTCTCTAACGAAAAAAAAAATAATTAAATATCGTCTATTTCGAATACACACTTTAAGTGTATTTCAATTAAATATATTGTTTAAATGTTAATAGAAAAATAAAACAAAGGCTGCTGTCAGGACAGTCAACTAATTTAACTCGACTAATTGTTGCTTGCAAGTCGCATGATAGGGCACCTTAACAATGGTGAACTTGGTTTGAGGCAAATTTTCTGCTAATATAGATTCTACTTTATCCAGCGGTAAAATCTCAATTTGTGGAACTTCCGTTGCAGCAGTACCGTCTTCAGTGGTGGCGGGCGATTTATTAGTCTTGTTGGTTTCCTTTTCATCTTCTTCGCCTGTATTTGCACCCGGTACCGGTTTTAATACCGGTATACATTCATCGAAATGATGTTTTTCTTTTTTCGTTGATTCCTCACACTGATCGACATAGAGAGCTGTAACACGCAGCAGTTCAACGGTCACACACCAGGTGAACACTTTTAGAGTTTCTGAAACTTGTTGAACAGCACTCAGGACGATTTGATTGGTGGTGGCCGATTGAGAAATGTAGGTAGGAATGATTAGCAATTTACTAATGTTCATACATAAACTTAATTTCTCATCGAAACCAGGTTTTATATCAAAATTAACCAATTCCAATTGATTTAATTGCACCAATCTGGCCACTGCATCGAGAATTTCTAAAGTGCAGACATTTGTTACTTGACCGTTTTCTAGACGTAATCTTTGTAAATTTATTAGTTTGGGGAGTACAGCTTCCGAAAATGTTGAATCAAAGTCACCACATTCGCCCAATTCAAGTGATTTCAAGGTAGTGAGTTCCCCCAAAACTTCTACGCTCTTGGCACCCAATCCCTTGATGGATGTTAGGGATAGATGAGTTAGTTTAGTAAGTGAAGCCATGGCTGTAAGATCTCCACATAATACACCTGCTTCACAGGTACGCAAGCGCACTTCTTCTAAAGACTGCAGCAGGCCAATGTGTTCGAGATTAATTGTGTCATCATTTATGGCCAAAGCATTTATTATTTTCAAATTTTGATTGCTCTGGAATAAGCTCTCGATAACTCTAGATGAACACCGGCATAAGTCTATGCTTTCCAGGGAGCACACTGTGCCTATATTTGCACAAAAGTCATTCCACATGTCTTCACTGCGACCACTAGGTAGAAGCATTTTACGCAAATCCAAGTGCTTTGTTTCACCACGACGTAAAGCACCCGCAAAACCAGACCAACTACAAACCTTTGAATTTTTCATACGGACGGTTTGCCAAAGAGATGTATCCTTGGCAGCCAAATTCCACAGCTTACATACAGCAGCAGCACGCGGGCGTTCCTTTTAAAAAGCATTGAAAATAATTAAAATTGGTTTTATTTTTACCATTTTCAATACTTACATGAATTTTTAAATATTTCAAAATACACAATAATGAATCATAAGCGTACGAGACATTAGCAAAGAAATTTGTAGCAAATAATTTATTTGAATGATCAGCCACTATAGAATTATGGGTATTGGGAGTATGTAAAGAGCCATCCTGGGAATTATTTGATTGCTTTCTGTTCTTGCGTATACTCTCATTTATTTGTTTTAAATCATTTTCAATATCATTGACGTGTCTGAAAAATTAATTAAAGATAATAGCCATTAATAAAATAGTAAAATCTTTCTTTTTTTCTTAATCCTATTCTTAATTTAGGCTCGCTCTCAAAAGATTCCTGTGTTTTGCACAATACTTTACAAAACTCACTCGTTGGGCAGTGCTAATGGTCTGGCCACCATAACGTATTTTTTGCCTTTAACCACAGCAATTGTCTGAGGAAATTTATTTTCAGTCCGTTTATTGCTGACCATATTTGCAGTTTTCTTTATTACTACCGATGACATGCTAGAAACTGGTGAAGGCTTTGTAATTGATTTAGGTAAACACGCCTTAAAAATAGAATGGAAAATTATGTAAAAATTAAAAGCTGATAGTCTTTGTTAAGCACCTCGCATATATAATCCTTCCCTCTAGTATTGCTTGTCGTACGAAATTCTGAGTTGTGCTGATTTAGACCGACACATTCATGATGGTATAGACACAAACATTTTGCACACTGCAATTGTGGTACTTGACCCTGGGCCTTTGGACAGCCAACGTTACAGGGTTCTTTTGATTCAGTATTAATTGGAGTTTTCTTAGCCTCCAAAAAACTTTCTGTTTTAGTAGACGCTGATCTATAAATGAGAAAACAATATGTGGCAAACAAGATTTAAAATACAAAACGAGAGCGAGCTACATTATTTAAAATATAAAACAGTAAATAATTATTTTGAATAATTTTTTTTAACAACTAAAGAAGTAAAAAATCAATATGCACATCGTTTGTACATTATTAATAATCTTACTTTTTAGTTTTCGAAGTCTTTGCGGAATGAGCAGCGTTGGCATGTGCATTGTCTTGTTTACGACTACTAGGCGGTGTACTTGGTATTGAATGATGCGCAGCACTGGACCTCCCCATTGATCCTGTACTACTTAACAAGGCTGCATTATTAACTTTGAGGGCTTTGCTTGGTGTCCAGCCTTGAGGAGGAGGGCTTGCTCCTTTGGGAACTTTCGGTTTTGAAACGCGCTTTCCTATATTAGGCGGAGTTGGTGCTGCAGCCAACGTAGCTGCCGTTACTGAAGACCGTGAAGTTGGTTTGGCAATTCGCACTATCTCCGATTCGGGGTTGGCACCTAATGGCTCACGTGTAAAACAGAAGTGATCTATAGTCAAGTCACCCTCTAATAATGACATAATTTCAGTTCGTCCTCGTAGTTTTTTGCCTGCAGGCGATATAAAATATACATCTGCTTTTTCCTTACTTTGTTCAGGATTAGCACGATATACTAATTCCCGTTTCCAACCATATTCAAATGGTTTCTTGTAAAAATCATCTTGGGACGATAATGGTTTTTTCGTCAACTCTAGAGAAGTTGACTTTGATGGGGAAGTTACCAACCCATTAGTGTCCTCGCCATCAGCTACTATATGTGGTTTAGGTGAAGACTTTTGACCTATTTTTATAGCTTGAGACACTTCCAAAGGTGGAGTTTTCGGTTTGGGAGCTATTGGTGATTTTGACGCCGATCTTGTAGATTGCAAAACGGGTGATGCAATTTTTGTTACGGGTGTTACCTGAAAAATAAAAATTTTTTTTAATACAAATTATTTTAGTACAGAGAACTATTTTAAAAAGATACCTTTTTAGAGGACTTGGGAGAATTTTTAGGAATTTCAACAGATTCAGCTGCCACTTCTTTACTTTTTAGTGATTCCTCTACACTATCAACAGTATGCTCTTCAATTGGCTTGGGGCATTCTTCACTTGGCTTGGGACTTTCTTCAGCTGTTAAAATTGGCTCCTCCACAACTTCTGCTTTTACCAATTCAGCTTCTCCACTTAGTTCATCAAATCCCAAAAGACATTCTTCAGAGCCGGATCTCATTACTTCATAACGTTTTCTTTTAATTGTCACTTGCTCTAACTCTTCTAAACCATCCTCAGCAGTTGTATCCTCCTCTAACGGTGTCGATAATAGTTTACGTCTTATCGCTGCTTTGCTAGTACCGCCGCCATCATCTTCTCTTTCATCTTCTGAGCCAGACACTTCCAATTTAAATGGTGTAGCTGTTAGTGCAGAATCATTATTTTGCATTTCTAGCCCACCTGGTGGTTCTTCTTTACCATGTTTAAGTTTAGCACGTTTCTGTTTTGACAATGTAGAACTTGGTGCAGCTTGCTCACTATCTTCAATGCCATCGTCACCGACGCTGCCATCAAGTACAGTTTTTCCTTCAGCAGACTGTGCCATTACTATTGCATCGTCTACTTCCATTCTAATGTGCTGAAAACTCTGTTTTCTTTTGGGTGAAATTTTTGCAAATTTTTTAATAAAACTGGTCAACCTGGAAGATATCTTTACCGCTTTTCTTCTCCTTCAGATTTAAGCTTTAGATCAGGCTTTCAATTTGTTTTTTATCGTAAACACTTGTTAATAATGCTCTTGTGTCAAATATTTTACAGACTGGCTGAGATTTTTTGCTTTTGTATGTTTAGTACGCGCTTTTTTGACGTTTTCTTTTCGGTATACTGTTTCTCAAACGAAAAAGTGAGGTTAGTTTTTATAAAATTGTTTTTTCGTTTTTGATCTCTATTCTGTCAATTGTTTGTAATTATTACTGTTTATGTTTTGCTTACAAAATTTATTACAAGTTTCACTCATTTGTGCTATTTTAAACAAAATCAATTTCTTTTTTGCTACTATTTTCACGATGCAAGAAACAAATCATGAACTTTAACGCACAGTGGCCAAAACAAATATATGTATTTTCAATTGATTGAACAATAATAAACGAAGTTTAAGTGGAAATATAATATAATTTATTTGGAAATTTGTGAAGCAATAATAAAACGTTGCTTGTTAGAAAATTTACTTGGCGTTGTTTATGTTGATTGCGATAGTGTTGTATACTGTACGACTACTCTACACAGGGTTGCATCTATAAATAGCGGTGGTGAATGTTTGGGTGGTGGGTAGAAGCATAAGTTGAATAATACGAATGGACTATTTATAAAGCCGTTAAAATCAAATTCCATTGATTGCAGCGTTTTAAATGAAAAATTGGAATAAAATTATAATGAAAAGTTTTTAATTCGTTTAAATTCAATGTATTCTGCTCTGCAGTAATTGCAAAAATTAGTGAAAGATATATTCCAAATATTGGTTAATATATTACCATATTGAAAAATTCTTTCAATTACTATGTAGCTATAGAAATTAGCTTCGACAATTCATTTTACCTATCAGTTAAATTATCAAATCAACATCGTCTATATATACATTAAAACTAATTATGTATGTATGTATGTCGTATGGCTTGTTTAATATTTTACTATGATTGTAATTCTATTTATAGGAATTACAAATATTGCACTTGCACGAGGGAGAATTAAGCCGGTAGGACAAGCTACATTTCTTAATGGCTAGCAGTTCGGCTGACTTAATTGTCGTTTGAGCTTTGCAGTGTGAGTTGATAAATTTGCTTAAATATATTAGATGTTTTACAGCGCAAAAACAAATGATTTACTCGTAACTTAACAGGGGTTCGCACGCCCCCGAGCAAGTTTGCTGTATCTTTTTTATTACAATTCTTTATTTATTCTATAATAATATTTTTTGCAAGTAAACAAAAAATAATTGAAATTCTGTATGACTCAAGCCTTCAACTGTGCATTATTTATTTGAAGTATGTATGTATGTATACATATATGTAAGTGTTTAGTTTGAATTATAGTACAAATATAAAAAAATAATAATATGTACATATGAATGTAACAGTGATGCCGTTTGGTTACATATGTTAAATTTTTCGTAACTTTTGAAGGCCCAATGTAACATGTATAATTTTGTTATTTTTGACCAAATTTTCATAACTTTTGGTACATGGCAAAGTAAGAAGCAATATTTTTGAAAAAATTCTTGATTCATTAATTAAGGCAAGTACTGTCCGTTCGGTTTGAATAACATAACAATCATACACTTGCATATATCATTAAATGCACTTTGTTTCATACGAAAAAATAGTTAACTATGAAGATGAAAAAGACAACTAAAAAGCATTTATTAAAGTTATTATTTTAAATATTCTCCCAATTTTATTTAAACTAAGGATTTATTTGTTGAGGGTTAAGCAATGTCTATATAGGTTCATATCGAATATAAATTGTTTTTTGGGTTTTGTATAAGTTTCTAAGCCTACTACGCTTATTTTATTCGCTTGTGATTTTCCAAAAAAAATTTTTTTAATATATTCTCAAATGGTTTTTAGAAGCCTGTGCATAAGATAAGATGTTTGGAGCTTTTCAAAAGTATGGTTGAATCTACTAATGATTTGGTAAAGCACCAATGAAATGCTTGACCGTCAACAAATAAATCATAAATTAGAAACTAAAAAGTTTATCTATTTTTATTCCAAGTCATGCTTTTGCTCAATAATGAACTTGTTGTCTTATTATTCTACTGAAGGGTAATTTATTGATGCTTTTAATTTTTTTCAAGGCTTAGAGCGCAATTTACAAAACATCTATTCGTTAAAATAAAGCGATCTTAAATCGATCGATTTCCATCACATACAAAATTATCACTGAAATATGGAATAAAAATATTTATTTTATATAAATCGCATAAATGTACTACTTATTCAAGGAATATTTCAAAATGTAGCTATTGACGAAAAACGTAAATTTTTTCAAAGGAAGGCTCTACTTTTTCGGTGGCAACACTGGTATGTAAGTATGTACATACATATATTAATCATACATAACTAATTAGATTTGTCACAATTGGTTGTAAAATGCAAATTAATCTATTAAAAGATGGTTTCATTGATTAGTAAATAATTATTTATATACATAGATTGTTTCATTTTGCATTTTGCATTCGTTTTACCGAAATTTTAAATGTTGTGCATTCGCTAAAATAAAATTTTTTACTTCCATAATTAAAAATAAATTAATAAAAACAAAATTTTATTTTTCATCGTGACACTTGAAATTATTATCAATCAAGTCCTTACACAATTTTACTTAGCCAAATGTCGATTAGCAGACAGCATTAGAATATGTATGTATGTATATCAGTACATGTGTCTGTAAAGTTATATTGTTGATTAGTATTAAAAGAAATAAAAAATATGAATTTCGTAACAAATCGAGAATCGTTTAATTTATGTAAATAAATATGAACAAATTCTTATATAATTGTAGAGTACTCCAAAGCTCTATTGCAATAATAAATTATACTTAACAAACGCTCCTGAAGCGGAAATGCCGACATATACACACACACATTTTTATCATTTGATTTTCAAATTATAACTCGTGTTACGAAATACAATAAGGACGTTTTTTTATATAACGTTTTTTTAAAAAATTATTCAGTTTTTGCTTTCAACTATTAACTAAAAGTTATAAAATGTTAAAGTTAAAACTTATAAAATGCAAACAAATGTTTTCATATATTTAAAACTCCTGTACTGTAAATCGATGAACCTATAGAAAAGCTTAATTCACGCCATATATAAAAGATTTTCGATTTAGAGGTGGCGCACGAGCAGGGTTACCAAATGTGGAGTTTTTCCTGCATTTTGCAGTTTTTCTAAGCATTGAACTGTTTTGTAGTTTTTTTGTTTCAAAAATAAGTTTTCCGTAAATTGTGCAGATTTTGCAGGTTTTTCATTTTAATTTTTTAATCTCAATTTTGTTATATTAATTCCAATTTCTGAAGCCATAGTTTTACCGGTTTTGATTATTGTAACAGTGCCAAGGTTAACTAGTACTTTTTCAAACAGCAAGAGGGAATTTACACATTTAGGTCTACGAAAGTTGTGTTTTTCTATATGGAGTAGCTAGTATTGTTTAAGTTGAATTCATACGCAGAAACAAAATACTGGGCTTTTAACACGTCCCCCTTAGCAGGGGGCCGCAGGCTCGATTCCTGCCAAGACCCTGGGTGTTTCTGCAGAAAAGCCGCAAAAGGCTTAAATAATTCGATCTCTTATAGAATGAATATGAGATAAAACTCTACGAAATATATACCAAACAAAAGAATAGACCCCATAGAATTTGAAGCCATAAAAATTTCTTTAGAACTCAGCGAAATTTTAGTAATTCGCAGAAAAAAACAACACTTTCTTTTTGCTAAGAAAGTATATTAAATAAATAAATGATTGTACACTTCAAATAAAACAAAATCTTAAAAACAGAACCAAAAATTTTAATTATGTACTTTGTATATTGAATTTTGCTCCCCTTACGTCTTTAGGTTGATTCAATAAAAACTAATTTCCCTGCTAATATTAGTAATTCCTTTTCAAGGCCTTAACCCTAAGTCTATACCTGACTAATTTTTATCGTGACAAATGTCAAACTTTATATTGAAAAATAATTTTTTTATGTTATCTGTATTTGCTATATGGAATTTGACATTTATCATGATAAAAATATATCAGATATAGACGTAAGGTAATACTGGGTCTTGACGAAATATGTTTGGAAATTTTTGTGTTTGCAATTGTCAAAATCTGTTGCTAACATAAAAAATGACTGTGTGGAGAGTAAATGTTAGTGTTCGGACACATGCTTGGAAATTGATCCCAGCAGCTAAATTTACAACTAGATACGCTTTGGGGCAGTCATATTACTGGTCAAAAAAGGTCAGTCATATTCCTAGTTGTAGCAAGACAAGTAGCGATACTAGTAAAAAAAGAACAATCATATTACTAGTTGTATCGAGACAATAACGATACTAGTCAAAAAACATAAGTAGAAAGTGGCTCAGTGGGTAGAGTACTTGCCTCGAAATATGGGGAATGTGTGTTCGTACCCCGGTTGAGCTAAAGTTTTTTTAAGAGTTACAAAATCTAAATAAACAAACTAGTAAGAGCCTAGTTTAGAACAAGTAGGATTCCAACTGGGATATATGTAACTGTATACAAATGAGCTCGTTGGGCTCCTATGACAACCTAATGTTAAAATCGATAGTTCGATATGTGGAAAAAGGACAGATGGGCAACTAGTCTGAAGTAAAAAGCAACTAGTATAGTTCTAACTACACTCAAAATAAAATATTGGTAAATCTAGCCAATTTCATAGGTTAGAATTGAGCCAACCCATAAAATACAGTAAATTCAACCAATGGAATTGTAGTTTAGTTGATAGTGGGTAAAACTACTAACCGGAAGGTTGCATGTTCGATGCCTGCCAATGCTTAAGCAGTAAGTGTGTTTGTTTAAAACAAATTTTTTATGTGCTTGTAATATTTTCGGCTTGAACTTAGGTCCTCATGTTTATAAACTGGACGCCTTTACCATCTCAGCTAAGTCATCTTGTCAAGTAAGGATAGCACAAAGTATACATAGACATGTGGTAACTTCTTTGACTTAAGTACAGTAATTTTTGTAAAATAGCTATTTCCGCTGTTATTATTTTAAATTATTAATTTTAACCATTAATATTGGTAATTTTAACTACAAAAATGGTTAAAAATTAAATTAATAATTTTAACCATCAAAAATAATTTTATTTTTAAAACGTCAGACACTAATACAACTCTGCAGCAGAATTAAAAAAGTTTATGCAACAAAAATTGAAACTCTGGACGGAGACTTACACTATAATTTTGTATAATAACAAAATTACCTTACTTGAGTTTCGTTAATTTAAAACTGAACACAATTTCAATATGCGTATCGGTATCGGAATCGGTATCGCTGATATTTCTTTTTGAGTATCGGTATCGTATCGGCAAAAAGGTGTATCGTTACATACCTAATATGAACCTCTATCTAATATACCTACTCGATTTGAAAAAAATATCAATTAGGGCAATTCTATATTAAAGTAACGATCTTCAAGCTCTTTGAGATTTTTGAGATATTAAACGGCCGCTTGATATATGAATAATTTATATTGCTTTTTTATTGCTCCTTCCAGACCTACACATACACTTGTAATACCAAAATGCGAGAACTTCAGAAAGGTTGATTCACTGGTTCAGATTTCCATAGGTTTCAACCAAGCACACATTCATCTTTATGCATGAACATTTGTATATATGTACTTCAATACGTACGTACATATGTACAGTATGTGCGCTGTTTGGTTATTTCAGTTGTTTTTGTCAAACAACAAGATCACGATTATTTTGAGAATTATTCACAATTCAAGTGAAATAAAGTGTACAAAAATCGACACGAATCAAGGCACAAACTGCAAATAAAAAATAAATAAATAACTCAAATTGCCCAAAAACACTTGGATGGTGTCATGTATCGCTTTAAACATAAAACAGAAGCCAAAAGACATTTTTAGTATTGGTAACGAGAATAAAACAAAATACAAACAGTGCTTTTTTAAACCGACTAATTTTGCAAATCAATAATATTCAGTGGCACATAAAATATGGTGTGCAAATGAACTTGCCACCACAGACTTTACTTAAGAAGAGGGAGATTGGCTTGATTATTCGATTAATGTTTGTCAAGTGTGATATTTCTGGCGCATGCCAAACTTTATAAAGAGATCTAAGCATTGGGAGAGGAGTGACATCATGGACAAACTAGTATATGTAGATTAGGGTGTCTGGTATTTTCCAAGTTGATTTTTTTCTTGGTGCCATTTGCCCATCGATCTTCATGATTTATAGGTTATTTTGTTCTTAACAGATATGTATGCCCTTAAGAATATTATTTAAAAGTTTACGTTATTGCAGTTTTAAATCTGTTTAATTAAAGATTTTAGAAAAAGCTTTTTTTTAATTTTTCATAAAAAAAACACTATTTTTCGATACTAATATGTGAATAACTAAGAAACCACTGATTTCTTTACATAATTGTATTAAGATAGTGTGAAGGTAATTTCATCATGCATCTGCTGCAGTTTCGTTGGTCGAAAGCTCTCGAGTAACGCTGAAATATACTGGGGTACCCGGTGGAAATATTAGATATGCCCATAAAAAAATCTGCAAGTAATAGGAAAAAACTGAGAACACAGTAATTTTAGCACTTCAAACTGACTAGAAAAATTTTAGTTTTGTTCAAAACGGATGTAAAAAGTAGCAATTTGTAGGTCTGTCTAAATTTTAAATAAATTTTTCTTAGAAAATAATACAAGAACCTCTAAGTAAAGTATGTTTATTTTTTTAACCCATGGAGCTCCCACTCAAAATTTTGGATATGTTATACACAACACTATGCCCTATAAGCAGAAGTTTTAAAAAAAGAAAATAAAGATGAGGTATTGTAAATATTTTCAAATTAATTATATTTTTGAATTTTTGCAATATTTCTGCAAAGAAACTGTATATTTTTAGTATTAGTTTTTGAAACTCCAGGACTTATGCTTTTATCTCTTGGTTTATTTGTTTAAATTGGATTATCGGATGTGAAGTTATTAATTTAAATATGGGGAATTTCTCAGGTTATTTTATTTTTTATGAATTTTCTATAAACAAAATTTATTTTTAACAGTATGTATAAAATTTTAATCCCAAATAACTTTCGAAGGAGTGAATTTAACAAAAAATTATTTGAGATCTTTTTTGTAGAGCTTTCAATTCTCTATAATATACTTGTTGGTCAATAGTCCGAAATGCTCATATACATATTTCTATTTATTTGCAAAATGTTACATGATTTCGGCACAGAATAATTTGAAAATGTTTAGTTTTTTGAGTTGTATATATATTTTTAGGACAAAAACTATGGCGCCTATTCAGAAATCATAACTAAAGTCGGAACTAATAAAACAGAAACTAAATAATAGTTCATACTTGTATTCATAATTCATAACTAGCGCAGCAACTGCCATTAGTTAGTAAAAGAAATGCAACCCTGCATATTGGCATATAGAGAAAATAAAATGTCGATAATATTTTGAACGATATATACTGTAATTAACTATGAACCTATTAAAAAAAATTTTTGTTATGTAAAAAACTCATGAAAATTCTAAAAAAGTAATTTTTTGGTTATATTTTGTATATAACATTAAATTAAAAATTTAAAAAACCCCGAAGAAAATAGATCATAACTTCAAAACAGCTGGACCAATTTTCTTCAAACATAGATTAGAAGATTTCGGATCAAGTAACCTTTCAAACAAAACTTACTAAATTAAAATCGATCTAGCCCTTTGGGAGCTACGGTGTCAAAGACACACAGATTCAACAGGATACATCTAGAAAAGATCGGATATCTTCTAAACGGCTAGACCAATTTTATTCAAACATAGCTAAGAACACTCTCGATCAAGTCACCTTTCAAACAGAAAAAACTAAATCAAAATCGGTCGAGCCGTTTGGTCTGTACAAGGGTTCGTACATCCACACAGATACACAGACACACACTACAAACTTATTACACCCCTTTTTTAGTCGGGGGTTAATAAATTAATTAAAATAAGGGCCTCCAAAAACACAGTTATTCAATAAAATTTTGTTTACCAAAAACACATCTCTAGTTTATATCCTTTTTTGCATGTATGTGTTTTGGACGCACTAGAAATGGACGCAATCAGCTGTTTTTTATATGTGTTAGTTAGTTACAGCTTTGTCCATAATTAAGTGCAAACTTTTCGTGCTGAAAGTAGCCAACTATGAATAACTTAAGCAGGTACTTAAAACAGTTAACACTTAGTGATGATTTTTGAATATGGGCCTATAAATTTAATTGTCGACATCGGAGAAAAAACAACTTAAGAAATAACGGACACACTGACATTCATAAGGATTATGATTTTAGCTCTGTGCTACAAAATGCTAACAAGTAAATGGATGCAATTAATCATGGGCTGTTTTTTATAGGTGGAGGTTTTTAAACTGAAATAGATCAGAGAATAGTGCTTTAAATGTCTATATTTTTATATCATAATATTTGAATATGTACATTTCCACAGGATAGTCCACTTTTTGTCACGTGCGACACCAAGTAATTATGCTTGTTGTTTTCAAAGAAACCGAACGTTTTTTTGCTTTATATATTTGTGTAGGCCGTCATTAGCTCTACACTAAGTAAAAGTTTAAGAAAAAGCGACTCACATGGTTCTGAAATACAAGCTTAATTGCTTGGTGTCGCATGTGACAAAAAAGTAGAGTTTCATGTGGAAATGCCCATATGCTTTTTGGAATGTGTCCAGCGGCCACCAGCAATGATTCCACCAGCAGATGAATTACGATCGCTCAGTTCTCAGCCTCCAAAAATAAGTAATCGACAAAATATTTACAACATCCAAAAATTGTTGAATAAGTATAAAATTAATTTTCTTATACATTCATATCGCTCATTTGTTGCAACGTCGTCATAACTCACAAAACAAATTGTTTGGCAGAAAACGAGTTTAAAGTTTTAAATTTACACATTACGCAATGAAATAATACATTCTTCTCTCAAAAGTTGAGTGTGCAAGACATGATATTTTTAAAATATGTGAAGAATGATATGACGACTAATTCTGTATTAATAGCTCAAAAATCCATTCTTTGAGTTATGACGACGTTGCAGCAAATAATCTATGTGTACAAATGTAAGTACCTATTATGTACATCTGTATGTACGAGGGCGTTTTATTGCACTGTTTGATCAAAGTGGACCTAATTTGTGGTGTAATTAGTTTTCAAAAATGATTAATATCTTCAAATATATCACACAATATCATTGGCAGCTTTAAATACAGGCTCAATAGAATAATATTGTTTTGTAGTACGAAAATTATAAACAAACCTTGGCAAATATTAATGCACAATTGAAAAAATAATAATTCTATTTATTTATTGCGAGCATTTCGATAGTTTTACTTTTTCTTTTTGATTAATCTGTTGTGGAATGGATATTGATGCAACTACGTTTGTATTTATGTACATATAAATATTCTCACACCTTGTATAAAAGTTATTTAGATTTTTACAAAGAAATTCTTAAGGTTTTTGTAGTAATTTTTCAACAACAATGTTTAATTAACAATAACTTAACAAATTGATTATTGGCTGCTAATTAACCATATTAAAAATAGAGTTTGCACGCGATTATGATTTCAATTCTTATTAATCAAAAGTTAAAATCTAGAGGATGTCTTTACAGTTGGCTTGAATATTTTTTCATACTCTCTAAACATTTACATATTTACTTGAATTTTTTTTTCTAAATATGGGTCAGGGTGATTTTGTATAAATTAGGCTTTTATTTAAATTGTTCGTGCGAAAAAGTTGTGTCATTTTGCTAAAGCCAAAAATAAAGGTTAAGCCACAAAATCTTAATTTTATTAATTACATTAAAAAGCGGCTTAACGTTATTTTCACAAAGTAAAGGTGCGCTTCTGATGTGTCCCCAGTGATATCTAAATTATAAGTTTGTTTTATTTTTCGCTTATTACAATGGAATATCATGTATATACATACATAATTATGTATATAGGTACATACATACATACCTAAATAAAATACAGCAAAATTATTTAAAAAAAAGACATGAACTATTTTATTAAATTTTTTTTTCTTGTACATTGTACTGTATTGTTCCTTGTAGGTACTGTACAATTTAATATGTATACGTGTGACATATGTGTATTTTATTAAAATATTTAATATGTTTGTCAATAATGAAGAAAAGTAACCCTGAAAACAATTGGAAGATATCCCCTAAGGCAATAGTTTAGCAATATCCCTAAATTGTCATCTAGATGAAAATAATCAAAGTAATATTTTTATTTTCTTTCTTTTTAAGAAAATATAGACAGAAAAATATATAAGTTAATAAATATTATTTCAAACTTAATAACATTAAATCAAAAATGTTAAAACTCCCGAAGTAAATGGATTAGAATAACTTCCAAATGGCAGGACCGAAAAATATATTAGAAGATATTAGATGAAGTCGCCTTTCAAACAAAAGAAACTAAAATCGATCTAGCCTTTTGGGAGCTACGGTACCACTAACGTAGACTCAAGAGGATACCGCTGGAACACTCGACCAAGTCACCTTTCGAACACAAAAAACTAAATCAAAATCGGAGCCGCTTAGGCTCTACGAGGGAACAGATAGACACACAATTACACAGACACCAAATACACACTACAAGTTTATAACACCCACCCCTCCTTTTTGGTCGGGGTTAAAAAAGGCGTAATCTCCACTTACATTAATTTTAAAAATGCAAAATCTTCTTTTTATCTTCCTAATGCTATTTTAGCGATATCTTCCTATTTTCTTATAAGTGGTTATTTGGCGATATTACTACTTTATCATCTAGAAGAATCGCTTTCTTCTCGAAGGAAGAATCTTCCGCAATACGAAATCGATTATTGCCGCAATAATATTTTTCATCAAGGCAATACGTTTGGCAATACATATGGTGTATTTCTGTGTTTGCTGGGAATCTAATAAAAAATTTTATAGTCAGTAAGAGGTATTCGCTTACAGTTTACTAACAAAATTTCTATTTAAGTGCTTTACAATTCACCACCCTGTTTTACCTTGTCATAGAAATCACCACACTTTCATTTCTTTATTCTTAATGCGCATGACTTCTAACGCACTTATAACAATATGATTTGCCGCTAGTACAGGCACGTCTCTAGTAGCCGTGATCGTCTAGTGGTTAGGACCCTACGTTGTGGCCGTAGTAACCCAGGTTCGAATCCTGGTCACGGCAATGTTCCGAGGGGGCATTGTCACGGAGGAGACCTTTCTTTTTATTATTATTTTTTTTAATAAAAAAATAAGCATAAAAAGTATTTTTATACCATTTTTTAAATGTTTTTTTCTGTTATTATTTTTTTTTACAAAAATCCATCAATAATTCATTTAATTTTTATTATGACTAATTAGCATTATTAACAAACTGCGTTTTTAAAATTTTTTATTAACAATTATAAAGAGCCACACCATCATAAGCAATTTCTGTTTTTATTAAGAATCAAACAACTTTGTTGTTGTTGCTGTTAGCGAATTATATACAAAAATTGCTGTTAACTTTTGGTTTTATTTGTTGGTTTTGAAAACGTGATAGATTTTAATTAAATTGTACATACTCGCATAAGTAATTATTTATAAAAAAAACTGTCAAATTTTGATTTTCGAACATTTGGCTTGGTATTCATGTGATGTACATATATATGTATGTATGTACATAATTAGTTTAGAATGTGTACTTTTATATTATACCTAAATTGGTAAATGATTGTTATAGCAAAATACGATGATTAGGAGAGAATAGGAAATTTGTTCCAATTCAGTTCTAAAGAAAAATTATAATAATAATAATAGTGATAATAATAATAATAATAAAATATAAACTGAAAGGAAAAGCATCGTGCCAGCTAAGAATTTATTTATTGGGTCAGTGAGTTTCTTCATTAATAATGAGCTAACGTAAAATGTCGTTGTATTAATGACGAATGTTTCATAAGCGGTATTCGATGTTTGGTGCGTTTTGTATAGCAACTGTTTGCAATTGCAACGCTTTTGCAAAGTAATGTATTTTGTTATTAGATTGCAAAGAAAAAGCTATGATATTTTGCACTTGCTTCTTTGTAGGACCATTCGCACGAAACACTGAATACATACCGCTATAAAGTTTCATATGTTGCAATATGAAACTATTTCATGGGTATTAAAAAATTGATTATGCATTTAATGAAAGTACACCATTGGGTTTGTGAAACAGTTACATTTCAAAAATAAAATAGCTTCATTGTAGGTATGTATGTACCCAGGAAACAATTTTAGCCGAAATGTCTAACATCAGAAAAAATCTGAGACTTTACCAGACAATCAGCCGAGTTGTCTAAAAGTCCCTCAAACATTTGGCGGAACAGTAGGCAGTGCACATTGTCTGAAATATTATCCGATTAATATCAGAATAGTCTGCATATTATCCGAAGGTAATTTATTTTCTTTTAAGGCATTTAACAAAGTAGTCAGTACATTTTCTGATATACGTCTTACGACTTTTAGCAGTCACTTCTGCACATTGTCTGATTTTAGTTTTCGTTACAATTCTCATTTATCTCTTGAGTTTATACGCACAAGTATTTGAGTTTTTAAACTTATAAAATATGGGTAAATGTTTTCTGATGATCTGTCATAAGAAGAATGGAGAATTTTAAACGACATTTCTGATAAATTTCTAATTTTAGCTCCGACTTTTCTCCGATATTAATATGACAGTGTGTAAAAAGTATCAGATAAATCGCAAAATTTTCTGGAGTTTTGTCAGAAATTTTTCCGATATTGTTCAGACATCTCGAAAATTCCCTTAGAATTTCCCTAGGAAATTCGTTGGAATTTGTACAGAATTCTGTTAGACCTTTCGGTATAGTTTTTAGAATTTCCTCAGACAAGGAGATCCGCTTTCTTGTCAACCACTCATATGATTTGCGGTACGTTTTCTGACCGATATCGGATACGAAATCGGCATCTTGTGCAGACTTTCTGACCGACTTCGGACCGAAATCCTCAACAATTTTTTGCTGGTTACATATCAAATTATGCCATTGATTTTGGGTTTTGTAACTGTTTAGAGCAATGTTCGGATATATAATTTAGCTTATTATAAACAGTACCCTTGTCGATTTTCAGTAAAATCAGCGCAAAAGTATTGAATTATTTGCTTATCTGTTTTTAGAAGGGTGATTTTTGCAAAACTGAAAGATTGACCTCATTCGGGTACTGATTAAAGTTCGATTCGGCTAAAATTTTTATCATATCAGTATTAGATTAACCCCCCTATTGTCGTTCTAAACGTAACTCAGTTTGGTTGTCTGAGAGTATTTCATTTCCTTAAAAGTTCCCTAATTTGTCTGCTTTTCTGTCAAACTTGATATTTGAAGTTTGCAACGCCATAATAACTCCAACTAAAACTCTTGTGCTTTAAAATACTAATAAAAAATGCGGTAGCATGAAAGTTGGTTCGACTCTCAGACGACCAAACTGAGTTGAAAGCGGCAATAGGGTCATAAAAGTCACAATAATCTATCATGATGAATGCCAAGTTGATATCATGATGAAAATTCATCACTTATAGACTCAATTTATTAATGCTATATCAACGTTGTGATATAATCATCTGGGCTCAAGATCAGATAAATATATTATGATATAAAACGTCATTTCATTTGTTGTTTTTACTTTATCGTTAATTCTATTTATTAGAATTAATAAAAATTATAGGAAATAAAATTTTTTAATGAAAAATCATAAATTTTACGTTATTTATTAAATAAATCTTACAATAAATATTAAATTTTTTTCTGGTTATTGTTGTTAATACAAAGATCTAAATGTTCGATCTTAGCTGTACGACGAAGAAGAAAATATGATTCATCATGATATAAATTCATCAACGTCTACCCCTATGTACTGATGTCGATGAAAAATGTGGAATTTCTCTGCCGGCCTTATATTACCCTACGTCTACATTAGACATGAAATGCTTAACAGTAACAACTATCATCATGTTAATGATTTCTTCATGTTTTAACATTGTTGTTAGAGCATTTGTTCATGTCTAATGTAGACGGCATGTTAGGTGTTATGATGAAAATTCATCAGGTGTGGACACTAAGTCAACATTCACACGATGCAAGTCTTATTGATCAGCTTCTTATTCAGCTGTGAGAAAGACAGGGAAATGAATACAAATTTCTCTGTCACTCTTCCAGCTGAATAACACAAAGTAGGACAGAGACGAAGAAAATGAGTGATCAAAAATGAAAAAGTACCCTTTTACACACACAAAGTTTAAATTCAGCCGGTAGAAAGACAGAGAGATGAACTATTCCTCTCTTTGTCTTTCTGCTGGCTGAATTAAAACTTTGCAAAAAAAACTTTGTGTGTGTAAAAGAGCACTAAGTCGACGTTTAGACGATGAAAGTCTTATTGATCAGCTTCTTTCTTATTCAGCTGGGAGAGCGACAGAGAAATTTGTATTCATTTCTCTGTCTTTCTCACATCTGAATAAGAAGCTGATCAATAAGACTTGCATAGTGTGAATTGGGCCTAAAGAAAACTTGATATTTGTGAACCAGCACCGATAAAGCGAAATGTTGAATGTAGGCTTGCCAGGCGGACTTGAATGCGCTTGATTGTCAAGATATTTTAGGTGTTGTCAAGTTACAAGCTCAATAAAATTTTTCAAAATTAAATTATATTTTTTATTTAATAATCTTTACACACAGCTAAAAAAATAAATGACTTTTAAAATTTTATGAAAATATATCTCAGGGTACCAGGACGAAAAATTGTTAAAATTAAAAAAAATGTTCTTGAAATTATTAATTTGTGCGCAGTCTCTTGTTTTTCATAATCATTTTTCTTGGGACTATTTACTACTGATTTTTAATAGTAACCATGTGGTATTTTGCCCTACTCTTCTAATATGAACCTTTTTGCATTTTCTGAGACCATATACTCCTGGATGTTTTTATTGAAATAATAGCATAAATTGTTCATATTGTTTTCATGATATGCGGCATATGATTTTACTTTGTGGGCTTTGTGTTTAGGATCACTATCCGTTATTCAGAGCAGGCTTATTTATACACACTTTTCGGCACGTTTATTTTTTTAATATCTATATTAACATTTTAGTTTATAATTAATTGTGTTAATAAAATGCAAATATCCTGGTCCTGCTGCAGAAAAGGAGCCCCAGACCATCACTGAACCACCTCTATGCTTTGCTGTCGATTTAAAGTTATTCGAACGTTGTTCCGAATTTTATCCCCTCCATAATTTGGGTTTACCATATGACCCAAATACATTAAATTAGCTTTCGCCTGTGAACAGAAAGTTTCTATAACAAGAAAAGTTCTTATTTTCGTATTCTTTCGCAAATTTTAGTCGTATGCTTTAATTACGCTTACTAATAAGCGGGTTTTGTCTATATCTTCTACCATTTAAACCAACTCTGTGAAGTAAGTTTCTTATTGTTGATAAGCTTGCTTTCTTACTAAATCCACTTTATGCCATAAAAGCAAGTTTAAGAAGGAATTAGCTTTTAGTTACAAGAAAACGTCCTTCTACCTCAGAAAATAGTGTGTTATTTGCGTGTTTTGGTTTGTTTTACACATTTTAGTGTGTCAAGTTCTCTTTTGAAATTTATGATGATTGTAATCAAATGTCAAGCTAGTGTACTATTTCGATCAGGCAACCCTAGTTGAATGCTTTCTTTTTTCGTTTGAAGTATGACGGGGCTTACATTAAGGGTGATGTCGCTGGGGATAAAGTATTCAGCTGTGGGAAAGACAGAGAAAGCAACACCGTCTTTTTCTGTCTTTCTCACAGCCTAATACTTTTTCACCCTTAATGTAAACGTCGTCTATGTATGACGCTTAGGCTGTATTCTTTAACCATTGACAATAGTCGGTAAATGTTTTGGTATTGCCATACTTTGAAAAAGATGACTTATTTTATAGTGCGTTTCCATATACGTGATTTAGGCCAAAATATTTGATTTGGCCAAATTAAGTAATTTGCGACATGATTTCCCATATATTTTTCATATTATCTCAAATTACTTAATTAGTTCCAAATTATGTCGAAAATACTCTTTTTCAAAATGGATTTACATATGCAACCCTGCGTTGATTTTAAAATTACAAACTCCATCCTCATGTCATCCATCAACTGTGATTGACAATTGCGAAAAAATTACATTAACCCTGCATTTAGACATGTAAGTACTTGCATGCAAGTTCTGTGTACGTATTATCAACGAAAAAGCAATTTGTATTCATTTCTCTGTCTTTCTCATAGCTGAACCAAAAGTGTGTTAGTAAAAATGTTTGAGTGTATTGAGTTTTTCGAACTTGCACTTGCATGTGTAAAGGCCAGGTAAGGAATGTTTATTAGATTTAAGTGCCAAACTATATATGAAAAAATTCAATTACAGCTCATGGTAGAATAATATACAAGGTATTCCTGGAACGCCAGCTGATTAGTTTTTTATTTGCTTTTTCCATGGTACGAACTGTCAAATCTTGTGTATATGTAAAATAACACACAATACCACACGAATGTTTGCTGCTTATGTTATACAAACTCACACATACCCTCTCTATTAATGTTTGACATTTCCTACCTCAAGTGTACATTTTTATTAGTTATGCGGCTACCTGTTATATTATTCTACCATGTCACAGCTGCTGCGCACACTTATAAAGTAAGCGCATCATTTGACTACGAAAATTCGAACACCAAATCACTCACAAGCTTAGTGGAAACACTTCGAAATAATTTACCTAAATCTAGGTAATTTAAAGATAGTGGAAACATACTACATATTACAGGCAAGTTGTAATAATGAAAAATTTTTCTGTAAAGGCCGTGTCAGATAAAACTTTGTCGCTTTACGTGACGTTTCTAACTTTGATAGAAAAGTGTAAAGCAAAAGGAGTATGACACAATGAAAACTTTGACAACACTCGCGCACAGAGCACGAAGCCGGTCGGCTAATAGCCGGCTATTAGCCGCCGCCGGTGATTTTCACAATCACTTAGCCGCCGCCGATTATTGCGGCTAATATCGGCTAGCGGCTAAGCCGATTTTTTATAATAAAAAGTGGATATTTACTAACATGCGCATTTAAAAATATTTAATTCGGTTTTGGAACATATGAAAAAAATTTCTTATGAAAATTATTTTTATAAATAAGGCAGTAAATCGTCTAGAAAGGCAAGTTTATTTATAATTGGGCCGAGTATACCTGTTGTAAATATACCTTGTATGTAAGTAAGCAAGAAATACTCTGTTAGCCGACCGTTAGCCGATAAATTTGGGTAGCCGCCGCCGGCGAAAAATTTTCGGCTCTTAGCCGGCTAATAGCCGCCGCCGACTATATTTGTTCTTATCCGGCGCCGATCACCATTTTACATCGGCTTCGCCCTCTGCTCGCGCATTGATCGTTTACCAAAAAAGTTTTTGATAATTTTGCTATTTATATATATATTTTTTATAAAAATAAAAGTCAATTATGTTATTTTACGATTTATTATAAATAAATAAATGCCACATACATATTTACCTCTTATTAAAACAGATTCAAACGCGCAATATGTTTCGTTTGGCAATATAATAAAAGAAAATTATTCCAGCTGATTGTCAAAGCAAGCAAAAAGATGAGAGTTGCCGAACTTTTCGCTTCACGCTGCGTGAAAAGTGCTTTATGTGGCATGTTTCGTATAAGTATGTACATTTCATCTTAGATGTCAAAGCGAATCTGTAACGCAACGCGAAGCAAAAGTTTTATCTGACATGGCCTTAATTTTTTTGGTCACTTTTGCTAAAGGTGCCAGTAACTATCTTCTACTTTACTGCCGAGTTGTAATAATCGCCCAAAGTCTCAAATAGTCATACCCAAAATTTGTACAGTTGCAAGGTAGATGAACACCAGTAGTCGCAAGAGAATTCGCCGTGGAGAATTTACATTTGGGATTTCAAAAAAGCTGATACATTAACACTGCTGACAGGCCAAATGTGTAAACATTTACGCAAACAGCTGGGCTCTTGCGGTCACGTAGTATGAATTCGCCTTGTACAGTTGTTTCTGTTAATTGATGTTTTTGTTATTTTATTTATTTATTTTCTTTTTTAATTTAGACTGCGATTTATATCAAATTATTGGTATTTTTTTCTGTCTATTGTTTTTTGGTCAACTTATAATTTTAAAAACAGATGTTCATCCCCTCGGCCTTGCATAATACAAAAAGGGTATTTAAATGTGTTAGACTCAACACACATGTGCACATACCCACACACACTCTATGTACATTAGGGTCGCCGTTAACAAAAAATGTTTGATTTTACCCAGTCTCAACCCCCAGTTTGGTGAATTTTGGTCAAAAAATCATCATGAAAAAATTTCAGGTAAATCGCTTGAGGGTGGTAACACGTGCCGCAAACCCGCTCAAATTTGGAAAAAACCATTAAATTTTGTTTTCTTGCTTCCTAACATCCAAAATATAAATTTCACAAAAAAGTTTTAGAGGAGAAAAATGTTGCTTGTGAAGTTTTCAACATTTCATTTCCTAACAACTTTTCTGTATATCATATGCTTAATGAAATAAATATAAAATTTTCAAGCAACATTAGCTTATTTTAATTTTTCATTCGTCCTCCAGCTCATGGCAACTAAAACACAAATTTACAAGGTTTTGAATGGGACAACTAAACATGGTTTCTTATGTAATTTCAGCTCCTGAATCCGAATTCAGTTTATATTTTTTGGTTCTAGTTTTCGAGATATACGCTTTTTTCAAAAATTAAGCAGTTACACAGCAAAAGTTAACATCACTGGATAACGAGTTGCCCTATTCCTTCAAAACAAAAAACCTAATTCGACAACAATATTATCGTTAAATTACACGAATATTGATTTTTATTTTGCTCATTAGTTTTAGAGATATTTTTAAAACATTCATATATAATTTAAAAATATAATTGAAAATTTAGGTATATTTTTTCTTTTGAAACATAGCAAACTATATCTCAAACAAAACAAGCCATATTTCATTATAATCGATCCACAACTTTAGATTTTATTCACAATTAAATATGCAGAAAATTAGAACCGACCAAAAAAATTTGATAATTAATTAACAGTTACAAAAAATGTTAATATAACTGGAGAACGGGTTGTCCTATGCATTTAAAACAAAAAACCAAAAGTCGACAACAGTATTATCTTTAAGTCGCACCAGTACCGTTTTTTTATCTGTTCAGTAGCTTTAGAGATATCGTGAAACTTATGCAAAAAAACAAAATGTTTTATCAAAACTTTTGGTTTTAAAAAATGTGGCTTGTTTTGTTTGAAATATACTTTTCTATATATTAATGGAAAAAATAAGGGATTTTCTATTCGATTTTATTTTTTTATTAATTGACATTGATTACTAAGGGATATTAGCTATTTCCTATGCGCATTTCACTGGTAAACTATGGTAAACTAAGAAAAAAAAAAAAAAAAAGATTATTGATTACTATGTTCATGTTTAAGCTTTGATATTATTTAAATAAAAGTTTGCTACAATATCTTTAGCTTTTCTATAAGTTTTTGGGTAGAGGTTCGCTGATTATCTGCATTTAGCCCCAGTGAAATGCGCATAGGAACTAGCTAATACCCCATAGTAATCAATGTCAATGTGTTTTGATAAACAATTAATATTTTACTGAATAAGTAAAATATTAATTTTAGGAAATAGTGCGATTATAAATTAAAAAAAAAACATAAATAAAATTTTTATTTTTAAAACATTAATGAAAAATAAAATCGAATAGAAAATCCCTTATTTTTTCCATTAACATATAGAAAAATACACAGAAAAAATTATCATAGCTTTTTATTTTAACACGCATGTGTTTGAATTTGTTTTCAAATTTTATTATATTTTTGTATGATTTTTAAATATTCCAATAAAAATTTTGAAAAAAATTCAATTTTTTTCCTATTAAATATTTACGAATTTTAGTTTTTAATTTTACGAATTTTGTGACAGGTCCCATTTCCGTAAAAAAATTATTTGAATTTATGAATTTAGTAATAGAATACGAATTATAGTTTTTTCTGTGTATATATCAAACAAAACAAGCCATATTTCTTAAAACCAAAAATTTTGATAACAAATTTTGTTTTTTTGCTACTGAGCAGATAAAAAACGGTACTGATGCGACTTAAAGATAATATTGTTGTCGACTTTTGGTTTTTTGTTTTAAATGCATATGACAACCCGTTCTCCAGTTATATTAACATTTTTTGTAACTGTTAATTAATTATCACATTTTTTTGGTCGGTTCTAATTTTCTGCATATTTAATTGTGAATAAAATCTAAAGTTGTGGATCGATTATAATGAAATATGGCTTGTTTTGTTTGAAACATTGTTTGCTATATTTCAAAGAAAAAATATACCTAAATTTTCAATTATATTTTTAAATTATATATGAATGTTTTAAAAATATCTCTAAAACTAATGAGCAAAATAAAAATCAATATTCGTGTAATTTAACGATAATATTGTTGTCGAATTAGGTTTTTTGTTTTGAAGGAATAGGGCAACTCGTTATCCAGTGATGTTAACTTTTGCTGTGTAACTGCTTAATTTTTGAAAAAAAGCGTATATCTCGAAAACTAGAACCAAAAAAATATAAACTGAATTCGGATTCAGGAGCTGAAATTACATAAGAAACCATGTTTTGTTGTCCCATTCAAAAGCTTGTAAATTTGTGTTTTAGTTGCCATGAGCTGGGAGGACGAATGAAAAATTAAAATAAGCTAATGTTGCCTCAAAATTTTATATTTATTTCATTAAGCATTAGATCTACAGAAAAGTTGTTAGAAAATGAAATGTTGAAAACTTCACAAGCAACATTTTTCTCTAAAATTTTTTTTAAAATTAATTTTTTGGAAGTTATAAGGGAAGAAAGCAAAATTGTATGGTTTTTCCCAAATTTGAGCGGGCTTGCGGCACGTCGTACCACCAACCTATTTACCTGAAATTTTTTCAGAATGATTTTTTTTACCAAAATTCACCAAACTGGGAGGTGAGAGTGAAAAATATATGCAAAAAAAATTCTTCCATATAGCTAACGGCTACCCTAATGTCCATATTCACACATAGTGCATCTAAATCTAATTTATTGCATGTACATTATTAATAAAATTGTTTTAATATGGCATTTTGTTGTACTAATTTAAATTTTTTTAATGATTTTTTATACTTTTTTTTATTATTTCCTCAACAAATACACATGTATCTGTACATATACAAAATACAATTCTACATTAATTTTTATGACTGTAGGAGTAAATAAATTCTACTCCAGTAAAGCTGTTTTCTATTTTTTATGTTCCAGTAGTTTGTTCCATTTTGAACACTCGTCAGCCATCTAAATTGCCGAAAAACAAAAAAAAGACTGGAAACACTAAAAACTCAAGACAAATTGTCGTAATTAATTTAAGTTTTTCAAGTTGATTATACACATTTCGTCTATTTTTTCTTCTTTTGTTTGATGTTCTCATGTCGAAGTGTATGCGACTTTAAAACTTTTCTAGTTCTATACTAAAATTTAAACAAAATATAAATAAAATTAAATAAAAAAGAAAAACAGCCGAAAGTAGTCAAGGTTATTTAAAATGACACTCATTAAAAATCATCATCATCGTAGCCATTCATTATTAAAAGTGGGGGAATACTCACTCACTCACTCATATGATGTTAATTTTGTTTATTTAGTGACTTTTCAAAAAATAATTTAGTTTTTAAGCATTTGAAAATTGTTTCCTCTGTAGTAAACTATGAAGTTATGTATTAAGGGTCTGCATTAGGGATCCCAATCGGGATTGGTATTTGAAAATCCCTGGATTTGGGATCTTGGAATCCCCGATCCCGAAATCCTGGGATTTTCGGGACTTTCCAGAATTTCCGGACTTAAACTTTTTGGTAAAATTATTTTTTTATTAAATAGTATTTTAATAAAAAAATTTTATTTAAATTTTTTCATTTTAAAAAGTTACATGTTAATAATTATATTTGGCCTTTAAACAAAAGCACTTAATTAGTTAAGACGGTTTTACAAGTATCGGCATTTATATATTAATATATTAAAAATTTTACTTATCCCCATATTTTTTATATAGCGACTGATCAACCAACAACCAATTTCGAATGTGTCAAACATTTTTTTTATAAAATTCTACTCGAGATCGGCCAGTTATATTTAGTTATCATTTTGCCTTAATGCATAAAGTTTCATTCTGCTCTTTAATAGTATATATGCTCTACTGAAAATTTTGGAAATTATACTTAAGTTGTTTTGTCAAAAGTTCACAGATATTATTCCACAAGCGTTTTTAAAATTAACAATTGTCTAATACGTGTATGAGGTTACATATGAAATAAAAAGACTTTTTCTCCTTTATTTTAAATTGACTAATCACATTTGATGCAGAATTAGTTCGATAATTTTAACTGGAAGCAATGACTAAATATGTTATCGATTTCGCCACGACTACGACAACCATAATAAGGCTGAACACGTCGAAAAATTAAAAATCTATACAAAAATTGTAATAAAATTCAATTAATTAAGTTTAATTATCACATTTTAAGCCCACACATACAAAGTTTGGCTGAGCCCTGAAGAGTATTTCTGCTCTTCCGAAAAATTAAAAAAAATACATGTTGTTTTGTAAAATTCCTTCGCTAATGGGAGTAGTATTCTTTAGTGTACTGGCCGTATACTCTGTAACCCGAATAAAAAGAAAACACTTTAGAGCTGCAATGTAAACAACATACAAACTTTTCTAAACAAAATTGTCTGCCTTTTTCTATAAATATTTCTCGCTTTCACCTCAACCCGACTATAAAAAGTTTGGACTTATCTACTCGTCGACGACAACAAGTGACTACTATTAATACTCTTCGAATTTTCCAGACCTTAAAGAATTGTAAGGAGTTGTCAATAGTACTCAATTGTTACCGACAACAAGTAGAGAATTGCCAATTTTATTATGTGGGGTTAAGGAAAGTCGACATATAGTTAGTTATACTACAGAATACGAAGGGAATGAATTTTTCAAAATTATGAATTTTCCAAATGTTGTATATTGCAGCACCATTGATGAAAATAATCGCAAGAAAGTAGTTAATTGATTTTGCTCTTGTTGTTAATTTATAAACAGTGTGTCCCGAATAATCATTAAATTGTTAAAAAAATACACGTAAAACATTTTATGGAGCTTCCAAATATTATAAAAAATACCATTTATTGCATGATTTTTTTGTTTCATGTTATTTTCGAAAATGCTGTGTCAAACGATACATTGGTAAAAAAAAATTTTTTAATGGAAAGCGGAGGTAATGATGGTATGTAAAAAAAATTTTATACTTGAAGTTACAGAATATATGTATGTATGTGTTATCAATAAATTTGTGGTGATAAAATGCACGTCGTGATTATGTGTAATTGTGTGTTCAGCTGAAAGTCCATACGACGCGTCTCGTGTGTTGCGCGTTTTGTGCGTTTCATACACAGCCTGCTACACAGAAAAAATTATCACCAAAAAATTTTCAAACAAAAGTTTGTCTAAAAATAAATATAGTTTTCAGTAAATGTTCTTTACATAATCAATGAATTGTTTGTTTGACTCTTATTGAGGACTCACACACCAAAAACAACAAGAAAAAACTATGTCGTAAAAAAACAACCCCGATGACGACATGCACACAAATAACAACAACAACAATGATAGCAGAAGGAGTGCGATTGTACCAAGTTTGTTTACTTAAGATTTTTTATTGAATCAATTCGTTAATGTCCTTGCATTAATTCTCAATAATTTTTTTAGAGTCTTTAGATAAACATTCAGACTTGAACATATTTAACAAAGTGAAATTTCATAAATGCTTAATGGATGCTGATGATGATAATGACCCGGACAAAAATTTTGTTTGACATAAACTATTTTGTTTAATATATGTTAGTATTTTTAGACTAATTGTTTTATAAATTCAGATAAAAATGTTGTTTAATATTTTTCATAAAATCCAGCATAATTTTTTTTGATTTAGTAAATTGTTTTGTTTACAATTTGTAAAAATTTTTAGACAAATCGTTTTATAAATTTAAATAATTTGATCACTGAAAAAAAATATGTTTTTTCAATGAAATTGTTGAGATATTTTTGTCTATACATATTTAAAAATTCGTTCATAGAAAAAATATTTACTATTTCATTGAATTCCTTTACAGAAAATTAAATTTAGTTTTTTCTGTGTATATCGCCGCTGAAAGCGAGTTTTTTGCCTCTTATTTAAGAAAGGCTCAATTAGACACATACCACGAAGAGTTAGAGGATTAAAATTTTCTACAAAAATGTCGCCCGTGATGTTTTACATAAATGTGCTGAATATATCTTATACCTTAAACGCAAGGTATATTTTTTTACCAGGTACTCTTGATTCCACAGCTATTTACTCTTTTCTTCATTTGTGGCTGTCAATTTTGTATCAAAATACACAAGTTATGTTGTGTATGTGTTTTAATAATTTGACATTTTCAAGGAACTGCGACTACCTGGTAAATAAATCTACCTTACCTTAAACGTAAGGCTTACAAGATTTACTATGAGAATATCAACTATGCAAAATATCAACTCTTTGTTGATTTTTTGGTCGCAAAATGTGACTTTTAAGGTATAGTGCACTTGGAAAGGCGTCAAAATTGACAATCCCGTGACCAAAAATGTTTTTGGGAGTAGTAACTTTTGTAAATGTTAACCAATTTGTGTAGAGCAGTGGTGGGCAAAATCAAATTTCGTATGCATTCGTGCATAGGCTGTTTTTTTCAACACAATCCCACGTTCACTGTGCGTGAGACTCATAGACTATCTATTTAGCCGCGAAGCACACATGCAAGCACAGATTGTGATGGTATATGTGTGGGCACCACTGCTGTAGAGTAATCTATAGATAAGGCATATATAAAACATGCTTAAATTGTCATTGTATCTCTTTTACTTTTAAAGTAATTTAAGTTATAATAAATTTTAGATTTTTTCACTTTTTTTGGTTTTTGGTCCATAATTTGTTTAATATCTAACGGACTACATATTTCTAAAAAAAGTTTTCGAAGGTATACTCCATAGAAAACAGCATGAAAAATATTTTTTCGCTACCTTAAAGACTTCAGCAGTGAGAAATTGCACGCTTTTAAAATTTTTGTAGTAGTTGTGCCAGCTACACAGAGAAAACAGATTGTTTGAAAAACGGTTACAGCTATTATATATTGGTTTCAATAATCAAGTTTTCATCCTTATTAATAAAAATATACAAACGCAATAAATTATCTTTATATACAGCTGTAATTCCATATTCAAAATGGAAGCGAGTTTCCTACAGCCAAAATATTGATTATCCTAATCAGTTTATGAGTTACTAAAACTTATTTATAGGTTTGGAAATCAGAACTAACTCTATTCATATATCAGCACTTCACATCGGTGATTGCAACTAAAATATCGATTAGGATATGAATTATTTTTAATTTTACTCTATTTTCGATATTCCCAACTGAGGGGTCACAGTGGCAATCAATTTGAAATCCGTATGACATATACTCAAAATAAATAATTTAAATAATTAATTAATAAAAATACTTGAAAATTTTATAAATTTCAAAAAAATTATAAAAATCGATGAAAAGGTGCTGCTGTGTGAAGGTGGTGCTATTCTGATTTAAAATTTTTTGTAGTAGTTGTGCCAGCTAGATTTAAATTATCGATACCAAACGAAAGAGAGAAATAATTGTGTTAAACTTAACACCTTAACGAATTTAATTAAAATAGTTTGCTTTGATTTTTTTTTATTTGCTTAAAAAAATTTCTAAATATATTATGCTTTATACATATATGAATGAGAAACGTATTTTGAAACATTTTGGACGGACATGCGTTTTACATTCAACCATGGTCAAAAATCACAAATTTTAAATGATTTAAAAAACAACCACCAACAACAACAGTTTCTTAGGAATGTGGAGTATTTGAGAATTAGAAAAGAAAACTGTTTTTCTTGCAGACATGGACTTACTTTGTTTGACAAACAAGCCTTGATCCAAATTTTCTTCGACCAATTTTACACAGAGAAAGAAAAACAAGAATTCAATTTAATGTTTTTAATAATGTTAATTTGTTTTTATTTGTTTGTTTATTCTTTATCATACATTTAATAATTAATTTGTGTCTTAAATTTTATATATTTTACTTAATGGTTTTGCAAACAAGTTTTGTTGTTTAAATAGTTTTTAAATTAAAGATTGATTTTCCACAAATTTACACAAATCTACACATCAATTTTGTTTTTTTTTTTTTGTTTATTTTTATATGTTTCAAGTTGTTTTTGTTTAGTTTTTTATACAAATATTGCTTAAATTAAAAATGAAGACCATAGAGAGTAATAATTAATTCTTCTTTTTTATTTATAAAGTTTATAAAAATAAGAAAATTACAAAAGAAATAAATAATATACAGTTAGTAAATAGTAAGTGATTAATTATATTAGTAGTTTTTTTTTAATAGTGGTGTGTATTTTTAATTAATATTATATATGTATATCTTTATGTTTGTTTATTAAATAGGTGTCTTAAATGTGCTTTAAAAAAATAAATTAAATTTTATCATGTTGTAAAAAAATAAAACTTTGCAAGAAAACAAATAACAATAATAAATCAACGAATACTTAAAAATTATACAAAAGCAAAAAATAGTCATGAATATTGCAACAGTTTAACTTAACAGAAAAAATAAATATTAAATAAATATGAAAAGAGGAAAATAAATTGAAGGAAAATAGAAAATATATTAATTTTATATTTTTGCTCAAGTCAAAAATATTTTAATACTTAAAAAACAGATTAACCTTTTTTTGAATTAACAATTGTTAAGGAAACCATTTATTATTAACTATTTTTGTATGTGCCTATACATACATACATACTTGTGTATGCTTGTATGCTTGTAAGTATGTGTGTATTTTTATTTTGTAAAGAAAACTTTTAAACAAGACTTACAAATACTACGATGAAATGAATGTGAAAATTATTACAGTTAAATTTGATTTAACAGGTACATTGGTAGCGCAATCGGGCCTTCAGGCAGCCCTAGAGTTATTTTGCAAGTGATTATAACAATATCTATTATATGGATTAGTTTGGGTGGTTCTTAAATTCTAAAGATATAAAGTTTTATCTTATTTCTGTTTTTTAACGTTTATTCACAAATGCGCCACTTAATTGTAATGAAAAGAAACATATAGTGATGTTTTAAATAGTTCCGAGCCTTGTTCTACTGGTTGAGAACTTCTGACGGCACTATCATATAGTGTTGCCAGATTTTTAAAAACTCTTTGCAGAAAAATTAGAAGAAAAAGTTTTATAAAATCGGCCATCCTCTAAAAACTCAAGAATGTTAAATGAAAAATGTTATTTGTAAGTCTTGTTTATAAATTTTTTAATTTAATTTTATAACATGTTATTTATTTGGTTTTAATTAAATAACAACAATATATATATAGATTTTTAATACATTAAATTTGTATGCTCTAAATATTTTTTTTTTGGATTTGTTGTAATGAGGTAATTTGATGCTTTGATTTTTTTATTAGTTATTTAATTCTATTCATATTTTTGTGTGTATAAATATTTATTTATGCATAGCAAACCTATTCTTAAAAAATAGGAAGAAGGCATTTCTTTGTCATAATTTTCATCATGTTCTCTTTTTTTCTAGTACAATTTAAAGTTTATTTTCAATGTAAACTCGTTGCAAAAAAGCTTATAAACTGCTGCAATAAAAATTATTTATATAAAAAACTATTTTAAAGCACTAAATTCTTTGTCTTTATTATATTGTAAAAAAATGTATTTACATTTATATAAAGCACTTGATTTTCATGTTGTTTAATATCAAAAATCATTTTATAGTTTGATTTCGTTTTATTAAAAGTACATTTTTAATAATGAGGCTTTTTTGTTATTTTAACAATTATTTTACAAAAAGAAAAAACAATGTTTGAAGACACTTTTTTATCATTGAAACTTAGCTTTTGATTGATTTTTTCGTTTAAAGACAATTTGTTAATAAACACACCTGAAGAGGAGAGTTCATAGAGTACCTGCTTTGATTTTTGTTTAAACTTTCAAAATTTTGCTTTAATAAAATAAGACCACATTTAGTAAATTTATGAGTTAAATTCTATACATTTTATAGTAGTTTTTTTTATAGACATTTTCACATTTAAGGCATTTTTTTAATTAATTTTTAATTTATCATTTTAAATTATATTTTACTTTGTGTTATTTTTATCACTTATGATGAAATATCATTAAATTTTAATTATACATTTAAAGCCAATGAAATAGTGTGTTAATTTGTTTTACATTTGATTTCTATAATTAATCTCGGTTTTTTAACTTAAAAAATATTCCGTTTAAAAATAATAATTACTGTTGTAGGTTTAATTCATTTGATTTGATTCTCTTGATATTGTTAGTTTTTGCAATAAATTAAAACTCTTTGATGGAATGCATTTTTTCAATATTTTATTATATAACTTTTTTTATTTTAATTTTTTTTTAACAAATTGAGGTAGTTGAGCCTTAAAAAGCTTCCAAAATTTGAAGGTAGAAGGGTTACACGAAAAAAGCTGCCGATTCGATTCTCTTTGTATTCGAGTTACTGTGGCCAACCACGGTTTTTTATTTCCTTATATGATGAAACACAACAAGCAAGGCGAATTGAAAACCAGACGGCTCGTTTTGTTTGGACCGTATACATGTCAAACTCTATATAAAAATAATTATAAACAATTTTTGTTAATGCAATTTAACATGTATGTATGTCCAAGCGAATTGAATTCGCCGCTGACATCACCTTGTTATGAATTCGCCTTGATAAATAGTCTGCAACTTCAGAAAAAACGGGAGTAAACATTTCTGCAAAAAATCGAGTGTAAAAAGTACTCCATAAGAGACTAGGAGTAGCTCCAAACTATAAATAAAAACATATGAAATATGTTAACATTGCAAAGTCCTAGGGCTGAACCATGTAGTTGAGATTTCCATTACATTGGACTGACCCAAAGCTACTCTATGCAACTATCTCATAGAGGACTTACGGGGGCTTAGTTTTGAAACTGTTTTATGTTGCCAATAGAGGGCCAGTTTGAAAACAAAAGAAACTTTCTTGCTTCCCTTTTATATGTAATGCTACGTGCACATAATGCCATTTTATGGCATCGCAAGCAAACATGATAGTGTGTACTAGCGGCAGCGTTTGCCACTTCCCATGATTTTCGGTGAGTGGTAAATTGTTTGCGCGTCTAATGTGTACGATTTCACAATAATGCAACAATATTGCACTCACAAAAACAATATAAGAGCATGTTGTCATATTGTCGCATTGAGTTGTTAATTTGAAATATGACGCCACAAAATGACAACAAAATAAATGTCCAATGTATAAGAAGCATAAGTCATCTTTTAAAACGCAAACTGCACTTTAAGAACATGTTTGTAGTCACTGCATTGAACCTCGTAATCGAAAAATGTTTGCATGGAAGGCTCAAAATTAATTTGATGGCAGTAGCTTCAAAATGTTTTCATATTAGTGCTTGATTTGTTTTGTTCTTGCTCTTAGTATTAAAAATTTATGTAATCTAATGAAAGCACGATAGCATTGTTGACAGAATGACCCTGCAGACAATATTGGGCTACGTGGTCCATTGTAGCTGAAATCGTCTAGTTAAGCGAAAAGTGTTCGCGTTTTAACAGTGTGTGTGGGTGACATATGTATATGTCACTCTATAGCGTAACTTTGAGACTACTCCGATGTAAAGTTGAGTTATATGGCTCAGCCCTAAACCTTGTAACCTTAAAACTGCCATGTTTTCTCCACATATTTATGTTACATTTAAAGTTATATTGAAAATTCAGGGTCGAATTAATACTTCTTTATAGTTTAGGGAAGTGTATATTGACTGAGGTTAAGCCTCGTTTCCGCAGACAACGTAATCGTCGACGAAACCGAAGCGAAAACAAAATTCCATACATTACCAACGAAAAAAAGCTCTGAAAAAAACTTTTTTTCGTTGCTAATGTATGGAATTTTGTTTTTGTCGACGCTTACGTTATCTACGGAAACACAGCTGTATCGGTTTTTTTTTTGTTTAAGAAATCTTGGGTTTCTAAACAACGTAAATTGGAAGACAAAATTTTCATTTTGAGATTTTGGAATAAAAATAGTAAGCAAACTAAGTTAGACGTGGCTGTTTTCTTTAAAAAAAACTAAACTATAAAAGCAGCTATACTGTGCTATCGAGATCCCTAAAACCTATTTTTAATTTTGGAAGTTTTCCAGGCCTGAATAATTTTAGTGATCTTCTTCTCTCTTATCACACTCTCTGCCCGTAAACTTTTAGCACCCAATTTTATAATAATCTCTTAGGAGATACTTAGGCTCTCCTTTTCTCGCCTTCTTTTGACCCGCAAATTAACAGAAAAAAGAAAATGTTTTTAAGTAAACTCCAAGTATTCCTGCAGAGATAGTTAAGCCAGACAACCACCATTGGCCATAAAGGCCGCCGCTACTCCGGTGTCCAAGTCCACAAACTCTGCTGCTTCTCCTGTTAGTTGGGCCAACAAATCGGCATCGTGCAAATAATCATTTTTAATTGAGATTTGGTCATGGAACGAAATAATACCTGAACCATTACCACCCATTAGGGAAGATGTAAAATCCAATATATTGCCACCTATATTTACGTTTTGTAGTAGAGTGGGTCCACCATGATTATGATTGACTGGTTGGTGAACATTCACTGCATGCTTGATGTCAACAAAACTATCACAGTTGGTCTCAAACAAAAATCTTTCGGCCGATTGGGCGGTGGTGTAGGGGCTTTGCGAATCGACTAGTTCGTTTTTCACAAATTCGTTGGCGGTGGTTGGTGTCGATATACAAGACATGGGGCTGGCCACACTGGCTAATAAAGCACTGGTATCGCCTCCATTGCTACCGATTGGCGTTGTACAGGTGGTGGGTGTGTGTGCTAAAGTTAGCCCTAAAGCACTGGTGTCGCAATTTGGAATGTAATCGGACAGGCTGTGCCCCAAAAGGCTGGAAGCTGCATTGCTAATGGCTGTATGGTGGGCGGTTGGTGACGTGGAGGTTGTGAGATGAGTGGTAGTCTGCAAGCCGGCTATGCACATGCTTGTACTGTCCTGAGAGGAAGAATTCAAATAACCAAGCTCCTGGGCTGTAGGTGAGGGCTTACAATAACCATTGGGCAGTTGGCTACTGTGATGATTTAGCGTTGAGGTTTGTGTTAAGCTGGGAAGTTGAGATACAATTGAAATTGGATTGGTAAGAGCAGCGGAGACTGCAGCAGCTGCCTTGAAACCATTGCTTCGCGAAAATTTTATAGTTGACATCGGTGGGATAACAGTGCGTTGTGTAGGAGTCTGTGAGCTTGAGTTGGATGTAATTGTAGAACTATTGTTACCATTAGCAGGTGAATTAAGACCATTTATTGAAGAGTTGCAAGAGTTGTCGTCTAAATTCAAATCGATCAAGTATTTATAGGCTGGAGATTGTAGCAGTTTTGATGGCAAGTTTAAGCCTTCATGATGAACACAAGCTGGTTCATGCGCCTGAAGCATTTCCAAAAGTTTACGTCTTTCGTTTTCTAGAATTCGCACTTGATTCTTGAGGTCTACATTTTGCGTGTCCAATTGTTCGGCTTCTTTGATTAAATTCTGGGTACGTTCACGTTTCTTCATGCGACACTTTGTGGCAGCAATTTTATTGCGTTCCCTGCGGCGTCTACGTCTGTCTTCATCTTCAGGTGTTAGACCCTTCGGTAAAGTGGCCTTTAAATCACTTTCATCATCTGTGGTCTCATCAAAATCTTCATTTGGACGGGAGCATTTAGACATGGGTTGCTCGGAACCTGAACTTGAGTCACAAGTAGATAATTTGCGTTTACTTTGTATAGACAATTTGAGACCAGCTTTAATTAATTGTGAACATGTCTGAAAGTAAATGGAAGAAAATGAATAAATACATTATAAAAAGTGTACTTATTTATTTGTATTTGAGTGTGAAAGTTTGATCATTTGATGATAATAAAGTTGTTACTGGTTTTGTAGTGGCTAAAAGTACTCTTCACTATCGCAGTCCAGTATCGACAAGTTAATCGTTTAGCACATCTTGTTTTGAATCTATTTCTTAATCTTATTTGTTTAGTGAGAAGTTTTTACTTTTTCGTTCTCTCTAAATTTAAACAATATTTATCTGCAGAAAGACAACGACGTATAAAGTCCGTTAGCAAAATTTTATTATTAACCTAAACCAAATCCTTTGAATGTTTGAGATTGAATAAGTTTTCAGTAAAAACAATTTTTTTTAATTTTTTACTTTGTTTAATATCACGACCCTGAATGGGTTTTATTGAAGCAAAGTTTAAAAGCAAAACTGACTGACGCCTGTTCAGAAATCATGTTGTAGTTTGCTTAAGCTTAAATTGTTATAAGCTTAACTGCTTCTTAAATCTGACATGTCTCCGAAAAAAAAACTCGTCTGTCACCAATAACCAAATCCGTAAAAATTTAAGATTTTATTTGAAGTTTTTTATTTTCATTTTAATAAAAATTAAGTGTGTTACACTCGGCAAATGTTGTTGGTAAGAAAATAAAAGTAGAATTAATTTTAAAGTCACAAAAGATCCTTTGGATCGTGGTGCTTATAGTCCTTTACATAGTACTAAGAGAAAATTTAGTGTGAAAAAGGAAAATATATTTATAAGCAGGGAAAAATTTTTTTGAGTGTAACTAAAGTGACATTTAAAAGACTTATTTGATTTGCGCCTCTGTGTGCAAAAAAATTGCCAAAAACGGCAGCTTGTCCAAAATGTTTTGGCATCACAGTTTTTCCGATATTGAGTAGCGTATGTGTGTGCGTGCGTTTGTGATTTTCAAATAATTTACACTTAAAAGTACTTTCCAACAACAAACTGTGTGTGCATTTAAAATGTCAAAGAGATACAAATCGATCGAATTGTATGCAATGATTATCTTTAAATAAATAAAAACTTAAATTCTCACGATTATATTGAAATGAATGCTGTCATAAAAAAATCGAAATTTAAACAGCGACAATTTAAACCATTTCAAAGAGCAATACTGCTCGTTTATTAAACGTGTCCTGGTACTTTTAAAACATAAATTGGGCGATTTTTTACACAATTTGTTTTTTTTTAATTCAGATTATTTGTGTTATTTTAAATAAAATATTGTTGCTGATAATCTCTCCAAAAGACACACCCTAAACGTGGCCTTTATGGACATACATATATACATTCAGATATATGTAAATAAATATGTGCTATATATTGTACACTATATAAAGAAACCCTTTTTCTTATTTTGCTCTGGCGTGCCTCTTGTGTCACTTGAAATATAAAATAATATAAATTTATGGTTGGACGCAATGACAACCACAACCGCATATTTACTATTCAATTATTTTTTGCCAATTTGGTGGCCTACAAAAAACAGCGAAAATCGCAACAACAACACGCAAAAAGCAAAAATGTTGTTAAATCTTTTCGAAAAATCTTGATCACGCATTCGATTCGATGGAAATGTAAACAATTCCATAATAATAAAAACAAGCAGCAGCAGCAACAACACCACCACCACCACCAGCAATATGTTGTCAAGTGTGACCTACATTTAATAAAAATCACTCTGTGGTTTTTCTCACTCGCTCGCCTGCACTACACTGCACATTTTACACGCATGCTGATGTAGCAACTGCCGATTTAAAGGTGGGTGGACAACGTACAAATGTAGTTTGTGCTGTAAAGTGAGAGTGAGTGCAATGCGCTGCATACACCTTATACGGAAATATCTTTTGATGATTGTCATCAACGACAGCAATGCAACGAAATCAAACCATTTAGTTGGTAGATGCAGTTAAGATTTATGCACTTTATTGATTTCATTGACCGACCATATGGTTAAATCGATTATTGTTTTCTTTTCCAAAAATATAAACGTACTTTATTCCTGTTTCGCTTTTGTTTTTTTTTTGACCCGAAAAAATAAATTCAATGCTATTTACACAAACCATAATTCTGATTTCAATGTAAACTTTTTTTTTGATTTTTTTTGATTGCGTATCAACAAAGACTTGCACACAGGTTTCGATACTCTGTTTGTTATTGAGTGCATAAATAAAATTAATTATCTTAACAATAAATGCGAGGCAGACATCAAGTCTGTTTAGAGAATGAAGAATAAATAATTTTATATTGTAATTGAATGTTGAATGGCTGCGGTGTTGGCGGTGTCGGTGGATGTGGCGTCAGTGGCAGTATTTTTACAATCGTGACAAGTTGTTTATTAAAATGACCTTTTTGCGTTTTACAAATCAAGACCTATTTTCCCTCTTTTTTTTATTAAACTCTTTTATTTTTGTACATTATTGTCGTTATAATATTTTATTATTGATTTGTTTTTTGTCCTCTTATTAGCAACAGCACAATTCATCATGAATAATGACCACCATATGGTGGATATTGTTTTAATTTAAAGACTGCAACAAATTTATTTCATTTCGACAATTATGCAACAATTTGTATGGACAAGAAATAAGAGTGATTGTATGATTCATGACAAAAAAAGAGAAATTTTTACAAATTGTTATAAATCCTGCTGCCATAAATTTACCACAAAATCATTTTAAAGTGAAATTAAAGTTATGAATCTGACAGGAATATATAATTTAATTTTGTAAGTATTCATGTACATTAATATGTTGACTATTAGGTACAAATATCTATACATATAATAAAACTATAAAAGGGGCGTGTCTGTACATGAAAAATTTTTTGAAACTTTTTATGGTGGCGTAAACAGTAATCGATGTAGAGAACAAAAGACCAAATTTTGGAATTTTTATCTGTCTGTTTGTCCGAACACGCTTCACGCAAAAACCACTGAATAGATTTTCATGAAATTTGGTATGGAGGTACTTTGGGGTACTTTTTACCGCGATAAAATATCTCATTTCTAAGTTAAAATAAAAAATAAAACAACGAAAATATACCCCTATTTTACTAATATAAATGTTGTTGGAAATTAGAAAGATGTTTTTATTTATTTTTTTAAAGTTGGTAGCACTGTTTATTTTGCATAGCGGCGGGACTTTAAAAAATATGTAAAGAACGTTATATTATTATATTTTACAGACACCTTATAGTCATAAAGCGAACTTTAAGCGCACAAAGCGATCGGGCACATTTAGTAAAAAATAAAGAGCTTTCACTATAGTTTTCAGAATACCACTTTACGATTTTATTCAAGTTATACATATTTTGTTAGATTTTTTTTTGGACCATCCAGACAAATGCACTTTTTTGCTGTTTTAACAACTTTTATTTATTTAGATACTCGTATTGATCTTTCATGTTAATTGCACACTCTCTGGCTTTATGAGTGCTAAAAATTATTTGACATAAAAAATAAATTTTTTAAAATTCTTGAAGTTCTGTTTACAAATATGTATACAAAATAAGTTATTTACTTTGTTAATATTAAACAGCAGCTAAAGCAATTATTATCATCAAGATAGTGTTAATTGCCTGTATAAATATTTACTCTGGAGTGCGGAAACATCCAACCAAAATGGCCACACAAATTATTTTTTCTTAATTTACATTACACTAAACATGCATACAAGTTTTTAAATATTTTTTATACTTAAATATGTAAATATATGTATGTACATATTAACATACAACTTTTGCAACTTTATTTCAAGCATTTAAAGAAATTATTTTAAAAGTTGCATGTTGCGTATGTAAAACTGTGAAATTCCTTAATGATTCACATTTACTTCATTCATGGATAACAATTTAAATAAATCTCTGGTTTTTAGTAATAACAGCGTATGTCGTAGAATATTTGTTTTTAGGGGAGACGAAATAATGTACGTGCTGAGCTCTGTATGAAATTCTCCAGAAAATCCTATAAGAATGCAATGTTTAGAAATGGCATTGGGTTTTTTTCTTTATTTAATCAAATCCTTTAATTAATTTCATGATTATACTACGAAACAAAAATATTTTTCCTTGAATTCCATTGAAATGGTTTAATATTGGTTTATTCATATACATATTTGTTAACATTTATAAGGTATACTCGTATAATTTATTTGTCATGGCTAGATAATCCTTATTTTTTCCCCATAAACTCCCGAAAATATCTCGAATATATTAAAGCATTTATTTATAAAGTTTTTTATAAGCTTGAGTTTAACGAGTATAGTACCAGAGCCTTAGTTTAGTCGAACTCACAACGCCAGACAATTGCTTTTGATTTTCTCAAAATAATTTCTACATAAACAAAATCAATATGCATGAAAGAATAAAAAAATCAATATAAATTGAAATCAACACAGATCCTTAGATTTTATAGAGAATGGGGAGTCTAGAATTTTAATTCTCCCTCTCTCTTTCATATCCGTTTTTATCGAGCAAATAAACAATTATTAGAACTTGAAGCAGTGATGATAAATTTAGTGGGATTGTACTTTTGTCAGTACTTTGTGATTTGCAAAGTATTGCACCAAAGTGATTAATTAGTTTATCAAAATAAAATTAAAAAACAGAATTAATAAAATAAAAAACAAATAACTAAAGGTATTCCATTATTCAAAATACAAATTATAAAAATTTTCTAAATTGATTATTAGGCTAAGGTTCGTAACGTTATATTCAGAAAGAAAGTGACGTTACTCTTTTCTGCTGTGTACGTTGAAAAATTAAGTTGATGTTAATTTTTCCCTTGTTCCTTGTAATATTAATCATGGCCAATTCTTTCTGAATATAACATTACGAACCTTAGCCTAATAATCAATTTAGATTCACAAAGCAAATACGTTCGAAATAATCATGTTAATATAAAAATTTTCGTTTATCAATCAATCTTGATTTTGAATAACTAAAATAAGAATTAAACGATTAATCACAAATTTGAACAATCAAATTGTTTAATTGGAATTTTTTTAATTATAATATTTGAACAATCAGAACATTTGAGCAGTCAGATATAAATATATTTTTTTAAAGAAGCATATTAAAAAAGTAGGGATGGATTCGATACAGATTAGAGTTTCGCTTCCGGGTAGAGTCGGGAAAAAATTCCCGGGAAATAGTGCAATTTTTAGCTCTCCGATTCTTTACAATTTTCGACGGGAGTCCCGGGAATTAAAATGTACCAAAAAATTTTCAAAATACTTATATTTAGCTATTGTGCTCATAAATAATTCTTCTAGAAAATGTTAAAGTTCCTTCTAAAACTTTATATTTCTGAATTAGTGGAACCATTATAGTGCTCAATCAATTTGGGTTATTATTATTACATTAAATTTCTTTTACTTCGTTTCCATAGAAAAATATATGGGCAAGTCGCACATTTCGATCGGAACGATTTTAGTTCCGTACTTCTATTCCGATCGCTTTTGTTCTACATTCTTCGGATTCCATCTATTTTGTGTTAAGATTTTGCAGGAATGAAGTTTTCATATATGGAGGCGTTTGTTTCAACTCTTTTTTCAAGAAATGCTCACATTAAGCTTTTTACTTACATGCAAAGCTTATGGTTTCTAATTTTTAGTGAAAATGAAGCTAGCAGGAAAAGCCGTGGTTTGGTTAAAAAGAAAATCTTAGTTTTTTGAAGAAGATTACATAAATGAAGCTACTTTCCATCGGAATGCTATTCTGTGACATGGCTGATAATTAGTTTTTAAAAATAACGCTGTTTAATATGTCGCGACCTCATTGCTTTTTTGGCGTACCGACCATTTTGTTTAAATTGAGTTAGGTATAGGATACATATATTTCAGAATCCGAAATCTGTTTCGCGGAATTGTTTCTGGTTTCTGAGATATAAAGCATTCATTGTCCTCTATATCATATATTTTGATACACCTTTTGTAAAAATAAATTTAAAAAATAAAAAAACAGAAATCAAGTAAAATACCAAATTTCACCAATATTTACTTTTTATTCCATGTAAATATATTTTCTAATAACATTTATATGCTTATTTTCAATAAACAGTATGAAATTTCATCTCAATAACAAGTTACTCAATACACAGCAGTTAGTATACACACGCAGCACAAAAAGCTACTTATTCACGCCTATCGTGAATACTTTTTCTCTCGAAATGTTTTCCCTTTCCCTTCTATTGCAATCGTAAATAAAAAATCGAAAAAGTTCCCTTATCATGAATGATTTTTTTACGTGGATTTTTTCCCTTTTCTCTTGTTTTTGTTCACATTATTTTAGCAGGCGAACTAGATAAATACATCATGTAATTGCTGTTTTATCCTTCCAATTAATGATTAAAACTTGAAAATATTTATTTTTAGGACAATAGTGTGATAAATGATTATCTTAGTACTTATCTTACACTTATCTTAATAATATGGAATGCAAAGATAATTCCAATTCTTAGCACTATATATATATATATATATATATATATATATATATATATATATATATATATATATATATATATATATATATATATATATATATATATATATATATATATATATATATATATATATATATATATATATATATATATATATATATATATATATATATATATATATATATATATATATATATATATATATATATATATATATATATATATATATATATATATATATATATATATATATATATATATATATATATATATATATATATATATATATATATATATATATATATATATATATATATATATATATATATATATATATATATATATATATATATATATATATATATATATATATATATATATATATATATATATATATATATATATATATATATATATATATATATATATATATATATATATATATATTTTTTCTTAACAAAAATTTCTTTGATTTTTTATTTATTTTATTAAGCTTCTTCCTTTTTTACATTTACTGAGAACTGATAGTGTGAAAAAATATTCACGGGAACTTCACGATAGCAATTTTCCCTCGAAGGGAAATGAAAATTTCATGGGAACATAAATTTCACTTGTTATTCGCGATGGAATCCTGACCTAAGACCTTCTAATATATATAGACGTGAAAATAATCGTGCAACAGTACTTTATTTTTCAAATGAGTTCCGTCGCATCTGAGAAAAAGTCGTTTCGATGCTTCCCTAAATAATTGTTTCGGCATTTACAAAGATTATTTAAAACTCTGAATAATTTTTACTTTTCGCACAAAATTTAGAAATTAAAATACCAATATCTCAAAAGCTCGAACCAATCTGACAAAACGGCTCCTCACCATTTGATTCCTTGGTCCCAAATTTTGTAAGATCAACTATCAGAACCTTTGCCTAGAAAAAAAGTTCTTAATCCGAACACAGTGTTATTATACCATACATATTAATTTAAAGCTTCCACGATATCTAGAGCTGTACAATGTACCATATTAGAAATAGTTATAGTACAAATGTTAAGGGAATAACTAATATGTAAAATGATTTATTTAATTAATTATCTCATTTTATAATTAAAAAATTTTCTAACTCAAATGAAATAAGTACTTTCTTTTAAGCCCAAAGAAGTAATTTTCAAACAGAGCTTTGTATCAATTTAAAATCTTTATTTTCCATTCCTGTAATGTTTGACACTAGAATAAAAACTGGCAGGCAGCAGCATCATTAAGGCCAATGTCGTTGTATTTAAATTATCATTTGATGTTTTTATAACAATTTTTTTACATATTTATAATAAATTTCTATAGTATTTTTGTTGCTGTTGTTATTGGTTTGTAGTGAGCTTTTGTGCATGATGCACGCATTTAGCTGTCGGTTCTATTCCATTTTACAGTTTCAATTTGTATTTATTTTTTGTCATATTAATTTTTCACCAGTTTTTGTTGCTTTAAAAAAAAGAAAACAAAAAAATGTATTTAAATTTTAAATAAAAGCGAAAATTGCCTTCACGCCAACTAAAAGTCAACTCAGGCCAGGCCGAGTGTGGGCGCATTTTGGCAAGCATCTCCAATTAAATGGCAGCCAGCAAATACGCTTTATTCATTTTTTTGTTGTCATTTTGTGAATGAATAATTTTTATTAGCTTTTTTAACAAACATACACACATTTTTAATATTTTACAATTTTTAGATCAATGAAGAAGAAAAGAAACATGAGTAATAACGAATTGTTTGTTTTTTGTTTGTGTAAAAAATGGAAATTTTGTTTTTTTTTTTGAGGGGGAGAAAAGAAAACCAACCTGTTGTACACTGGGTGTAGTATTTGCGCCAGCAGGTGAGTCTAAAGGTGTAGAAGAATTGCTCGAATGACTGCTATCCTGGGAGGTATTCTGAAAAAAAGAGAAAAACAAATTACATAATTAATCAAATAAACAAAACTAATTAAGGCTGGTGAGCAAATTTGTTATAGTATGTGTAAGTATTGGATAGGGACGTGTGTATGTGTGTATTTACTTTGCCTACCTGTGTATTTGCATTGAAATTTCGCACTGTCACAGAGGCTGGTGTTGTAGCTGTCGAGTGATTATTGCTGCTGTTAGTGTTGTTAGCAAAATTATAATTATCCAAGGGATTTGTCATGGCAATTAGAGAATTGAGAATTTCGGGTGTATTAGGCTTGGAGCATAAGCCACCAGAGCCCTCCACACCTAATAACGATGAAGGTGGTATATTTAAATTAAACATTTTGCTTATTTTGCTTAACGCAATCAATATTTTTTAAAACTATAATTTTGTAAAACAAAAACATAAACTAAAAACTATTTGTTTAAAACACTTATTAATTAAAATCACAGTTAAAGGCCTTCGTTACGGAGTTATTACTTTATGTTTTAATTTCTTATTTTTTACAATTTAGTCTTTAGGCTCTAACAGTTCATTTGTTAAATCCGTAGGAAATCAGCTTGGAATTAATTATATTACATGTTCAAAATCATTTAACTGCAAAGAGAAAGAATTAAAAAAATAACTTTATTAATTTGATTCAATTCAAGTGTGAAGAAAATATGCTGAAAATGTTCTTGAAAAATATTTAATTAAAATTTATGTGATAAATTTATTAATTATAAAATGAAAAAAAAACTATTTGATCAAATCAATTAAGAAATTATTTCAAATAGCAACACTCAGTTAATTTATTTTTCTAGTATGTACTTTAGACTTAAGATGTATTTTAACTTTAATGGATTAATTGTTATTTATATGCATACATATTTATACATTTGTATAATGCACAATAGAACACAACAGATACACTACAATAGGTGTGGTATTCGGTTTCATTATTTAACTCCTATACCACTACTTGGCGTTGTTTTTCGTTTTTTTTCTTCTTTTCTTCTAATGCCCACAAAACCAGCAAAAATTAAAAAAAAACTCCATATAAAAATTAAAAACCTCGAAATGTTTTAACATTATAGGAATGAAGAGTGAAGAAAAAACTTTAATACTAAAAACAACTTTGAACATGTTCGTTCTCTCTTTCAAGTAGTTCCATACGGGAACAATAAAAACTCATAAATCATAATATTTTTTGACTTTTTTGTAGACGCAGCGAAAGAAAAAAATTAACAAAAAACTTCAAATGGAACACTAAATAAGAATATGTTTGAAAGAAAAAACAAATGAGTTTTTTTTAGTATAGAATGGTTTTATATAATTAGAAAGACGCATTATAAGTTAGAAAGAAAAATACCATATGGGTTTGGTAAACTCAAATGTGTTTAATGTACATATTTATAATATTAAGATTAAAAATAAAACAACCGCAACAAACATTAACAAAATTCACACAAATCATAAAGCTAATTTAAAATAAAAAAAAATTATGTATTTGTCTGCAAATACTGTTTAAAAATACTCAACTCTTTTCTTAAATTGTTTTTTTTTTCTTAAAAAAAAAAACATTTGGGATTTTACTTCAAAAGCTTTAGAGTGTTTAAAAAAGCAAAACAAAATTAAATTATGAAATTTAACAAGTGTGATAAAAGTCATGAGTAAACCACCACAAAACAGAAAAAATACAATGTTGACAGCTATCTGCTGCATATGTTCAAAATAGGGGACTTTTAAATAATTTTCTTCTTTTTTTAATAAAAAAAAAAACAAATTAAAATAATATTAATATAAAAGATTTGCGTAGCCAATTTGGACTGAGAAAGTTGCTCTGAAATATATTTTTAGTATTTAGGATTTAGTATTCAATAGAACACTAAAGATGGCACATAGCCGAAACCGGTCTGTTTACAAACCAAATTTGACGTGGGATGACGGAAAATAGTTTTTATTCCTTTTTTCTCATTTATTTAATAAACTAATACATATTTCACAAGTTTTAGTCTTGCAAAATGCAAAATTGTCAAGTTTTTCAATAGATATATAGAAAATATAGATATTTTATTTTGCACAGATAATTCAAAATTTCCTATTTACATACTAAGAGCAAAATTATCAGAGACACAAGTGGAAAGTTATGACGCTTTTTCCAAGAAATATTTTCTTTGAGGATAAAGACCTGACTTTTTTGCTGTAAATTATACTTTTGTGTGACTAATATTTGAGGCATAAAGTAGTAGGGAACAAAGAATTTATCCACTATTGCAAATTGATCTTGAAATTTAAAGTAAAAAAATAATTTTGAATTTTTAGAGCCTGTTTTGTGACGCAAAAATCCAAAGAGTTTTTTAGTTCAGGCTTAAATTATTCTGGAACATGCAACAACTTTTTAGAAAATTTTTAAACTAAAACAACCTGACATTTCTCAAAGACCACCACATGTTCTTATCAAAGGTCAAGTGTATGTTCATTCAGTTGTTGTCGAACATTTGTCTTTTCCTTTAAAAAATTCGTAAAAAGTTGTTACACTTTTCCAAATATTTCACAAAAAAATATTTAATAAAAATTAATTAAGGACCCTTGGAAATGTTGCTACGGACCCCCATTTGCGAGTCCTTGCGTAATGCAGGCAGTATTGTTCTATGTTTACTTTTTCAATTTGAGAAAAATTGCAAGCATTGTGTCTGCTTATTGCATATGCAGTACAGCGTTGACGCCCGAAGTGTTACCAACTTCACGCTAATAAACATAATCCGCGCTAAAGGAAATTTCTTAAAATTTTAAATGTTTTCATGATGTGTAAGATATTTAAGTAAAAAAATAAACAAAAATTTAAAACATTACAGCATTTTTAATTAATAAAAATTTGAGCGGCGGCCCTTTATAGGTCGAAAAGACAATATTATAAACAATAACATATTCAATAATATTGTATAATGTATGAATTGCTTTAATTAAGCCTTAAGATCTTTGTATATTTTCACTTGAGTCTATTTAGATTATCAATGATTTTCTTAAAATCTTTAATATAATAAATAACGTAGTAAACGTCTTAATGGTTTTTTAACAATGCATAGATTATAGTTTTCCTATTGTTATTACCAGGACTCGGACTTTCATGCAAATTCATGTTTGTTGTGGTGATAGAAAGAAGTTATTGACTAATTATCTATGCGAATCATCAAACTTTAAGTAGTTTGGCATCGATTTGCAGTTTCACATTTTTGCATATTTTGGTGGTAAGTGTATATTTTTGCTTATGAAGAACGAAGTCGTCCGAACTTACCCAAAGTTACACACACTTGCCCGAAAGGCGTCCCATATGACAAAAATTGGGCAAGTGAGAGAGCTCATGAGAGAGTAGTTTTATTTCATTTCCTGTCCAAAGTTGCACGAACTTTTTCTTTGGATAAGTTCGGACAATAATAAAACGATCAGCTGTTTTGTGTTTACATAAATAACAATTGAAATTTACTAAATTCATATAAAAAATCCTTTCTTTTTGGTCATAATATGTATAACTATGCAAATATATCATAGTTATGTTTGTATAGAAATAAATGCGGGGGATAAACTCTTAAGTAAAATTATCTAATAAGAAATTAGTTTTAATTGAAATGAAATTTGTGTCTAACTCTGAATTTAATCCACAGCTATTTGGCCCATTGGGCTTACAGCTGTTACGGAAATAAATAAATAAATAAAAATAAAAAACAGTAAAATAAGCTGTCCATTGTGAAACAATTATTTAAAAAAATTTAAATGTAAAATATGTCTAGCTTAATTGCAAATATAAGTAGCTGTTATTTCTTATTATAAATATAGAAAAGCATTTGCTTTTATATATTTCGCCAGTGATTCACATATTTCCTTCGCCATAAGAATGCACTATATTACGAGATTTAAACGACTAAAATCGCAAACTTAAATTTATAATTAATAAGTTAGCACTATTGAAATGTTTGGACTTAAAATGTGGTTTTTCGTGTTCCAGATGTTTTGGGCAAATTTTATAATTTGAGAGAGTAAATGTTCAGTTTACTCTCATTAGTCCAAACTTGACCGAAGTCATCTGGAACACACCTATTATTTTAGTGTTGGTGCTTTGTTCGTAGGCAAATGCATATTTTTGTGCATATTTTTCATTTTTAAGTGCATTTGTTAAGCGCTTAAAAAGTCCGAGCCCTGGTTATTACATACTTCTTGCACTTTATTATGTAACATATGTACGTACATATGCATGTATGTATGTATACAAAGTTTGGTTCTGTTAATTATTATTTATACAATTTTAATTAAATTCTATTATTCGATGTAGTAATAAACAGCAAAAAAGTACAATGTGTCTGATGTACCACCGATGGATGGATGCTGTGCTTTAAAGCTTTCATTAATTTAATGTCATCTAACCTCTATATTTTTATTTTCTATTAATTCTTATGATTTTCCAATTAACTTCATTGATTCTCGTACCACTGAGCAACTAATAGCAACAAAGACGACAAAGTTTATAATTATCTTCCTCCTACCACCCTTTTGCCATAATGAGAATTAAACATTTGTTACTCATTCAAAGCAAATACACTTAACAATCTTTTAACGGCCCTTTTATATATAAAAATTGTATAGATAGATATAATTTATGATTTGTTCCATCTTTTTCTCCATATTTTCTATCTCTGTTCCTAATATGTAGTAAATGCTTTAACACAGGAATTATTCATAAAAGTTTTCTTTCTAGTTTTTGTAAAGCATTTTGAGGAAATGGTTTAAAAGAAGTCACACATGTTGGTTCAAGATATTCATAGATACTTTTTTAATTAAACTTTTTCTAAAGATTTGCTATCGTTGTTGTTGACAAAGAGAACTGTTAATATGAAGATGGCAGCGTTGGTGGTGGCTGGTGGTTGTTTATTGAACTTTTAAGTTTATTTGTTTATTACGACTCATCAATAAAGAATTTTTTATTTTTATTTTTATAGATTTTTTGTTACTCTTCCGTAGTGAATGAAGATAATTGAATTTCCTAATTTCAAACCCATTCTTCTTTCATTAATATTCTATATTATGGCTTAATAATAAAAGTCATAAATTTCATTTAATACTGATGGTACTGAAGAGCTTCATTTTGTATTTAAGTAAATTAAATTGAACAAAAACTTTCTTTATCGTATTATAAGTTTTGCCAAAAATGTCCTGTTTTAATGGGAAATATTTTGCTGTTTGTATATGAAAACAGCTTTAGCTATTTGTAGTGATAATTTTTGTTTTGTACGAGGTTGTAGCTAAATGAACCAAACCCCCTCCTTTTAAGTATTTGCTGTTTTTATGCGATTTTTATTTATGCATGATTATTTTATGAAATTTCATCACGTTTGCGGGAAGTTGTTAACACAAATACACATTTCAGCATTTACCCAACAAATATAATTTCAAACGTTCATTTAATAGCAAGTGCTATTCTTAATATATCTTCAATCCAAGACAGCGAGTTTATTATACAATTTTAATTCAAAAAATTCAAAATTAATCATTATAAATTTAATATCAATCGCTATTATAAGATTACTGTGAAATCTTAAAATAATATTCAAATGTATGTTTACTTTTAAAGTTTGGAGTAAGAAAGGGTTTAAGTCGGTTAAGTAGAATTAGTTGAAAAACGATATATATATATATATATATATATATATATATATATATATATATATATATATATATATATATATATATATATATATATATATATATATATATATATATATATATATATATATATATATATATATATATATATATATATATATATATATATATATATATATATATATATATATATATATTGAGTATTATTGCTCGGGCAGCTCAATGTGTGTGCAAAAATTTCAAAGGAATCGGTTAAGCGGCACTTGTTTGTTGGGTTATTGCAAAGTTATGTATGAGTGCTAAAATCGTGCTGAAAGTAAAAAAGTACTAACATTTTTCTGTTTAATTATTATTTTATTTTATGTCCTCAGAAGTGCTTAAAATTTTAATCAAGTTGGTCAAATAATGAAAACATCTGCGTACAAATAAACTTTATTTAGTTTGCAACCCTGAAGGTTTTAATAAATTTCAGTCAATGTAAAATAGAACACAATAAACAGTTGCTACTATTCCAAAATGCAGTAATAAGTACTGTACAATTTAACATTTTATATTAACAGCTTGTTGAAATATATTATATTTTTGGCTGGCAGTTCATTAGCAAAATTAAGATTTCGGGAGACGTGTGTTGCTAGCTAGGCCTCCTCCCCTAGATTGGTGATAGGACTGCAATCTGCGCGTCTAATAGCGGGATGCAATCATGCTTCATATATTTTTCACATATATTCCGAAGACGTCTCTCAGGCACTCAGGATAAATGGTTATGGTGCCTTCTAACTCTAGCTATCTTTAAAACGGCCAGCCTTAACGCTATTGTCCGGGGAATATTTGTTCGAAGACCAGAAGTAGTTAGCTGCTTGGACAATTCAATAAAGAATTCGCGCTGACCTCTGCCAAGCTTGTGACAATCAGTAATTTTCCAACTCTGAGAAGAATCACATCCCACATGGCGCCCTATGATCCAATGGGAGTTAAAGGGACGCATATACAAACATATTTTTGGTTGTCTTCGCGTTTATACACCAAGTTTTATTTTATTTGAAAGGCTATACCTACTGCCGGATTGATCACATTGTTTAATTTAATTTTATTTTGAACTTGCTGTCCATTCGTCGCTCTGTCCGTATCTCTGTTTTGGAGTTGATTTTTTATTGCAAAAATGCATTATAGATTTAAGAAGGAGACCCCACAGTCAAGAATTTCATTGTCAGCTGCATTTAAAAACTTTATGTTTCAATAAGAAAGCTAAAAATTATTGAAATAATTTCTTTACAATTTCACTAGCAAAAGTGTGCAAAATATTTTCTCTATCTTTCCTTTTCTACTTGCAGTTCATGCTGTTATTTTAGACAAAAATATGGGTCACAGACAGCACGTCTGCATTTTACTTACTTACTAACTACTAAATCATGATGATGACATTGTATAAAATGTATTGGGTGTTTTCTAAAGCCGGAAAACTTTAAATAAAAATAGCTCGCCGACAAATGTTTTAATCTCCATTAAATTGGCTTAATTTAAAAGATAAAGAGCTCCAAGCGGTAATATTTCGGGATGCAATGGTGTTTCAAGAATCGCTTACGAATTATCAGTGCTCCTAATGCGGCCATTCTGTTTACAGAGTTTGAGAGGGCCATAATTTTTTAAATATATTTGAACTTCATGAATTGGCAAACCAAACTATTGCTGAATTAAGCGAAAACTGTTTAAGAATATGTACATGTACCTTACACTGAACCAAGAGGTATATAAATTCAATTAAAATGTTCATTGTTGTACTAGTATGGTAAATAAGTGAACTGGTTCATTAATTTTGTTAAAAGATAACAAAAACGAATGCTTTCAATAAACCGTTTTACATTGAACTTCAATGAATATTTTCATTGAAACAATGTATGCGTATATTGAATCAATGTATTTTTGCAGAAAATTAATGAATCTAAGTCAATTAATGTCATTCATTGAAATTATGTAATAAATTTTTTGTTATAGTTTGCTGCCTCCAAGAAAAGCACCCTATACAACTAAAACTTATTCATTTTTCTCTGCTGCACAAAATATAGTACTGACTTTGTTTAACATTTTTTTTTGCTCTTGGGGTGTACGTATTGTATGTGCATTACATATTATATCTGCTATATTACATACATGTGCATTGTTCATATAATGATGAAAGCAGAAACAGAATGAGTTTCATTTAACACCATATTTTCATGCATTTTTTATTTTTATTTATTCCCACATTGTACACAAAAAAATACTAAAAGGGAATTTTTATGACTCTTTTTATGTGATCACACATTGACACGCGTTTATCGTCTATAGAACACATCATTTTTTTGACAAGACATACAATAAGGAAATTATAATTTGGAACAACAAATAATCGACAATGCTTTCCTTTTAAGTTTATTTAAATAAGAAGAGCAGACTTTAAAATTTTATCGAAATTTTTACAGGGTCTATCTATGAGAATTAAAAGAAGCAAAATTTGTTCGGTAAAGGTTTTTATGTTTATCAGGTATGTGACGGAAATCGATTTGGGAAACAAAGCACTTTTAAAGTTAATTTTTAATACACTTTCCATACAACTTTTATAATTTTTGTGATAAAATTATATTTAACAAAGAAACATTTTTATAATATTTGCGGTAAAGCCATTTTTAATAAAGAAATATAGTTAAAATATACCTCTTAAAATGGGCTCGTTTTCGAAATCGATTTCCATCACATACCTGTATATAAAAGTTTATCTCAAGTACCATGAAATAGGATAAACCAACTAACTGTAACAGTGGGATTTGTTGTGATAAAAACATCAGATAAACATCAATTTAGTAGTGATGCAATTCTCGTAGTCAAATTTCTCAAAAGAAGTAGTGATAAGCAGAGATACACATGAGCATTAACGATGGGAGTTTGGCGCCTTTCGAAAGCAGCCTTGATCTGTTCGGCTGTGTATGTTGTAAACTAAATTAATATTGATTTTTCCCTTTTTCTTTGAATATAACATTGGCTGAAGAAGTAAAGAAAATGATGCCAAAGGTCTCGGGTTCGAGACTAGTTTCAGGTAAGTCATCAACATAACTAATTTTTCTGATCTATCTATTGGTGTGTGTGTCACTAACACAGCACCCTCCTTCGTCGGTATTGTAACATAATCGTCAGCGAAGTAAAAGATGTAACAAAATGGCTATACATCTGAAACAAATTAATGCTCCTACTTGTTACCAGAGGCTCCATCCAACCTACTAACTATTCTAATTTTAGTGAAAAGTCACATTATGTGCCCAACAATTACAAACAGATACATATTCTTATTTATACGGTATCTCACACATTTTGTAAACATGACCGTTTTTTAAATCATTCATAAATTGTTAGTACCGGTAATTTTTCTTGTGTGATTTTTCTCAAAGAAAAGCATAATATTTTCATAAAAATAAAGCATTTTTAAGCAAAATATACGTCATATAAAAATTTCCTAATTGGAATAAGAACTCATGATGGAAAACATACTATGAAGTTTTGAAATTAGTTTCATATTTAATTTATTTTCCATCAATGGTCCAAAAAGATTTTACATTTTTTTCAGAATTTTTTCATATAAACAAAATAAAAAGCTTCTAAAATATTATCTTTTTTATGCACAAAGTTTTTTTATTAGCTTCCTAGATAATTTATCCAATGACTGTGTCTGCTGAAAATGTGCTTGTAATCTTTTTAAGTGTCACAAGTGAATTAATTTTCAAATTAATTTGATTTTAAAAGCTTAAATTTTATACGATATTTTCAGCACAATGCAGACAATATGATTATTATACGACAGTAAACTAAACAGAAACATGTGAATTATTTTTATACCTATTATGCATCGGCTGCTTTTTTGGAGGCAGAAATTTTTGACTCACGTTCCATTTTTCAAACTTATCTCGAAAAACGCAGTTCAATTTGAGAAACTTGTTGGCATTTCCTTTGAAAAAGTTTTAAAGTCATCTTGTCAATTAGAAGGCATTAATGTTGCAAATATTTATCTTCAGCAGAACCGAGCCGCATGCCTCCAAGCGCTTATTGCTATTAGTTTATTTTCTCTGGACGATAGAGCAGCATTAATTGAATTTTTAAAGTCAACACTGAAAGCGTTATTATCAAAATGCAGCCGGATTTACTGCGTAAGAAATTTACCTCCAGATTGCGCCATGTACGACGATCGCTCACTATATTTTATTTCAATATAAAGTCCTCCGCCTCCAAAAAACACCTGATATGTATATATTCATGTGTAATAAAAAGTGTACATCGGTGTATAACTAGAGTACGATCAAAGTACTTTACTGCACGTATCTGTATTTGCATTATTGCTTTTCGAAAAAAAATCAAAACAAATTAATTGGGTCTCAAACGATAAGCAGAAAAAGTATTTACTTCTATGCGATTTAATAAAAAACACACAGCCACACACAAATAAAAACCATTGAAAATATTTCACAAATAAACTGATTAAACGATTTAACGATTATTCAATAAAATTTCGAAGTTTTTTTTTCAAACGTCCTTGCAACTGAACACCCAGCAATGTAGCCAAAGATAAAATTTATACAACAATAATAATCAATCTTCCAAAAACAACTAAAAGTATGTAAGTAAGCTTAAGTATGTGTATGAATGAATGTTCATTTGCACAAATATATAATTTATTTTCAAGCCTTTCTATGGAACTCATTTGTAATTTTTGTTTCGCTCGTAACTCTGGGGGATTTACTAAGGACAATGAATAAATACGCCTGTGTAGTGTGTAGAGCTAAATATGAGTTAGTGTGTCAATATTGTGAATTGTAAACGTTCTTGACCTTAAAAATGGAGGCGATTCTTTTGCTAAACGTGTTGCTTACAGTTGCATACAAAATTAAAATGAAGTTATTAACTACTTTGAATGCACAACCATGTTGTTAATTTATTTTTGTTTAGATTGTATTTAATTTTCTCATAACGCTTTAGAAATAAGTTTTAAAATAAATAAATCCGCTTGATTAAATATCAACATTATTAGAGATATTGTTATATTGATAATCAAATCTCTATTACTTGCTCAGCCTTTGTTAGTTAATAAATTGCTTAAAAGGCAAACAGACAAACAAAAAGACGGACGAGCAGACAGACAGATAATAAGGCAAACATATACATAACCAAGAGACGGACGGAAATGCATTAAAAGCCAACGAGTTACTTATTTACTAGTCACTGGTGTGTGAAAAAGCACATCAATTCATTATAAGTATTTGTGACAAGTTTGTGCCGTCAAGTGAGTTTTTATGTTTTGTGAAAATGAAAAAAAAAAAAACACTGAAAGAAATCAATAGAGACAATTTGGATTAACTGGTTTTAAGGCCCCTCACAGTGGCTCCTTGTAAAAAAGAATGGCAATAAGTCTGTATCTTTGAAAAATGCGATCCGATTACAAACCGATGTACATATGTAAAAATCATAGAGAAGGCCTAAGGTTTGTTGGTCTTATAAATTTTACAAATATAATCCGGTTTTAATGAATTTATATTGTTTGCAAGGCTTATAGTATATAAAGAAAATACAGTTTCTTTCATTAAGATAACTTTGATCTTTTCAAAAATATTTGGTGTTGAATTTTGACATTTCTGTTTTTAACCTCGACTTTATTCCGTATTTCGTAAATATCTCCGCTAATAGCGAAGCGAAAATTCTTAAAAAAATATTTAATGATTTGTAATGCAATTAATGATGATCTTCATTAAAATCTAATAACATTTGTAAACGTTATGAGATCAATAACATTTTTTAAGCCCGAGATCGTCAACTTTGACAACTTCTAGCCCACAGTATCTTTCAACAAGGTGGTGAAGAGTTTAGTTTACTTAAAACTTAGATCCTCCTCTATGATTTTCAGATACATCATTTTGTAATCGAATCACAAGCTTCAAAGATACCAGTATTATTATTTTTTTCAATAGGAACCACTATGCAGCGTTGACAACCGAAACGACAATTTTGGTATTAATAACCAATTTGTTTGATTTTACATTCATTGGTCCCGTTATTGAAATTCTAATACCGATAAATATGTATACATACATATATCCTTTTTAATAGCTGCTTCAATTTTTTAAATTCATGAGTTTTACTATGGCCAAGTGAAATTATAGAACTACAGACTTAAGAGCCGACTCTGTTTACACTTTCAATGTAGGAAAACTCAAATCAAATGTCCATAAATATGCAGCACTTCTTTTATGTTACTTCCCATAACATAAGGTGCCTAGTTCCAGCACTGCTTTGCATGAACAGATGTTTTCATCAAATATTTGACTAGTGTGACCGCAGCCTAACTAGCATTAAAGTCAATTGCGTTTTTTTATTTTTGTTACTTTGTGCGCTTTGATTGATATATTATTTTTTACTATTGTATTTATAAGTAGTGTTGCACTATTAATGAATTGCCGTGACCTCAAAAACGAACGCACATAAAAAAAACAAAAACAAAACATTTGATTCTACGCACTTTTATATTCTCTGTTAGACGCCAGAAAACAATTTGAAATATTTGATTTTTTGCACTTTGTGTGAAACATGTTATGTGGAAGGTTTGAATAAATTTTAAATAAACTCGTTTCTACTCCAAACCTATAAATTGCAGTTAGATAAAGTTATAAAGATTTCGAAATGATTTAAACAATTAAATTGTAATTTAAGTTTTCTTAAATATTTCATTAATACTCGATAATTTAATTTAATACTCGTAAATAAATGGTTAAAAAGGAATGCAATCTCAACTCCTAAGAAAAGCTGTAAAAGCCAAATAAGCGGTTTTATTTTGCTCGTATTTAATAAATGAAATGAAAATTAATGTATAACACATTTTTGTTGGCTTTGTTAATACTCAAACATTTCGCATGTTTTACTGAATCAAAATTAACTCAGTTTTTAACATCTATTTACTAGAGTTTTTCACACAAAAACTTTTAATTGTTTTCATACATGAAAAATTTTAATGTTCGTTGGACATTTGAACTGCCCAATTGAGTAAAAAAAACAACACAACGACAACAATAAAAGTTAACTAATTTAATTTAGTCAAATACAACAATGTGTTTAATTAATTATTAAACAACTTAATTGTTGCTTTTATTAAACCCTTAATTAAACAAACATTTTTTATTGTTTTTTCTCAGTTTTCGAGAATTAAAAAAAGGAAAAGAAAAGCATAACATAAAAGGCAATTTCAAGTAATTTATATTTTTGTGCTTATTAGTTGGTGTGTTTTATATCTAATAAATAATTAATTAAAAAAAATAATATACATATATTTGGCCAATTCACAACATGTTTATGTGTTATAGATCGTATAAATATTGTGGGTAATTTCCAAATAAACATTTGCTTAGTTAGAAACATGTTTATGTGAAAATTACCAAAAACATTTTTACGATCTACAACACTTACGACATGTTGTGAATTGAGCAATTGTTTTCTGTCGTTATTAAGATTCTTAAGAAAATTACACATAATTTCAATATGTACATTGTTGTTAAAATCAATACTTTTTCTATACAAAAGACATTTGTTTGAATTGCCATAAAAACGTGTTTTCCTTAACAATTATTAATTTAATACTTCTTCTTTTTATTTGGATTGATTGTTTCATACATACGAGTATTTGCAAAATTCATTAGATACTTTTAATTTAAAAAAAAAACAGGCTCGTTATATTCTCTACAGTGAACACACACAAGTATAATAACAATAGCCCAGTGAACTATAAATGTTTTTTATAAAACAAATAGAGATTTAAAGTAAAAAAATTCTAACTGAAAAAAAGTAAAGTCAGAAATAGAGCAGAAAATAAAATGACTTGTTTTATATTATTGTTTTTAAACTTTCCCACAATTAAGAACAAATAAAATCGATATGAATATCAAGATTGTTTATTGGGTTGTATATCTTTTTTCTCTAAATATTGCCATCCTGTATCTGACATTCATTAAGAAATACAACACAAACATGATTTGCCAATAAGTATTATTTAGCAGCATTTTATTTATTTAATAAAAAGTAAAAAAAATAATTTAAAAAAAAGTGTACAAAACGATGAAACAAACAGCAGCTAAAGCCAAACAGATTCTAAATGAATCATCTGGTTTCTGTTAAGAAAACATAAATAATGGAAGGCAGTAAACAATATTTTTTTGTAAATGTGCCAAAATTTTGAATAAATAAAAAACTGCTAATAATGTTTGCCACATATGAATTACAATCTTCCTAATCATAAATCTCACACACAAAAACATTATTTTGAAACGAATGTTACGAAATTTACTTTTGAGTAGTAAATTATCTTGTTAAGTACAAAGTTCTATGCATCATGCAATAACACGGTTGCCATTTTTATTTGCCTTTGAGACTAAAGATTTTTTTCTGAAAATGTTACACAGTGTTTTGTTGTGGGACAAAATTGGGCAAAGCATTCTCGTTAGTATCAACCTATATATTACCGAGATACCGGATCCGAGAATTTGGATCCGGTATCTAGGAAATACATCGGTATTAGATCCACCCCGTTGCATTGATATATCTAGGCCAGTCGTCTAGACCGACTACTAATATCTCTGATAAGTATTCTAGTATATGATTGTCAAAAATGTATGTCTCGAGAGACGCAAGACCGGGCACTCGCAAAGAAAGTGGAAAACTATCTCATCCCTACCTTGTTCATGGCTTAACCTACTAGCATACCATAGAATCGCCCAGTATTCCGTCAATACTGCGACGGTCGTCGTGATGAACCTGGGGTTTCTGTTCGTTAATTGTGCTGAACACTTGTCGCTGTAGCAATATCACATCTTCCTAGCTACCTTGCAGGTGCACAGCGTCCGTCATCTACCGTCAGGTTTTTGAAGATATTGTTGCTATTGGTGCCATCCGCCCATTCGTTGGCAGAGAAAATACGTCTGTTCATTTACTTTCCTAGCAGAAACTAGCAACGAGAGAGTAAAGCAGAAATTTGTAAGATTATGCTCTAAGATATGAAAAAGTAAATGAACGCTTTACTAGCAAAAATGTGCAAGTAACAAAATAAACAGTTTGTACACCCAAAAAACTTTACATTATCTGTTAGTACTTTTTATGAAAAGTTAGACATATCGTAAAAAATATATGAAAATTTTATCATTTTGAGGTACATGAACACAACTTAGGATAAAAAGTGTTACCTTTTAACTGTCCGTAAACAAAACTTTGTGTATAAAGTATTTAAATAGCAGAAATAAAAATACAACTGCTTATACATAAGGATTTTTTAGTTAACAGAAGAAATAAAGTTAATTTCAATGTAATTGTACAATTTTTTAAATTAATTTAGTTGAATTTGTTCTTTGCAGGAACTTGCCAAGTTTTTTTCTTATATTTGACTCACATAATATATCGAGTGTAACCTTTATGATTTAACCTTAAGGTGGAAAATTTTCTGCCACCCAATTCAAGCGGTTTAAACTCTTTTAACGACCACTGCTGCAGTCAAATTAAAGAAAAATATGCAATCTTACCGTATTTAATATTTTTGACTTCTTAAAAAGTATTAGTTTCTTAATAATTCAATAAAGTTAGAAAACATTTACTTTTTCATGAATTTTTCAAACATTTATTTTATAAACAAAAGATCTAAACAGCTGTTTGGCTAATTCCTGCTAGTAAAAATTTTACTAGCAAAAACTTGCAACAAATTTTTTCCCTCAACTTTTTATGCTCTTTTTTCACTCTCTCGTTGCTAGTTTTCCGAGTACGTGACCACTTTCCAGTAACAACTAGTAACATTTAGTAACAACTTTCAGTTATTTAACAGACTTAATGATATGTGCGTGAACCTAGATGAGAGTAACGTCAGTCTGGCCACCTAGCCTGGATAGTACATCTCTGCACTGGCTAACTAGAGTAGACAAAGTGATGTGTGACCTAGAGACAGAAGTGCGGTCTGGCTGTAAAAAAAAATGCCGATTCTCCCTTGGACCCTCCTGTAAATCAGCAGCCTACCTAGTTCCCTTATAGCAAATATTTTAGCTTGAAAAGCACATGCTCCATCAAGAAGTAGCAAGGAGTGTCTTACCCCAAGATCATCCAAAAAAAAATCCAGAGCCAACGACACAGATCATTCCTGATCCATCAGTATAAATTCTGAAATCGTGGTATCTTTATTACCTCCTTTCCTCTCCTGTCTGTATGGAAGTAAGATTTTGACAGCACTATTAAAGTAAAGATGGGGTACCCTAGGAAGGTTTCTTCAATATCAGCGGCAATCGATCGAAAATCCTGACACAGCCATAACTTCTTGATATGCTTCATCCAGATGTGGCTAATCTTTCCACACTACTGGAGGGTACAGCCAATACATATAGATCAATCGGAATTGTGTTAAGTATAGTACGTAAATAACCTGTAATCCCGATGCAAGCAGTTCTCTGTATTCTGTATAGTCGCGGACTTTCTACTGTTCCGTAAGTTAGTATGGAACGCACAACTGCTGTAAGGTCCGTTTGTATCTTAAAATTATGAATCTTCGAAAGAATGCTGGTACCTCCCACACACCACCTTTTGAAAAAGTGATAATAAGCATACAAGAACAATAAAAATTTGCTTATTCGTCTAAAATATATCATATGATTAGTATACCAGATCTGTTTCAAGTTGCAGCAAGGATATGCGTATCTCCCCTATATCGTTTTTAGAAAAAATATGATTTCACATAAATTGATCCTTCAAGAACAACGAAAATAAGGCCTGTTCAAAGTTTCATTGTAATTGGTGAAAGGATATAAGTTCCTCTAACATATCCTTTTTCTAAAAGTCAAGTTTTGCTTAATATCACAGCAAGCATAGGTGTCGTGCTTTAAAAATTATGATTTTAGCCACAATGACTCGTTCTATCGAGAGATCTCTATTTCTATTGTGTACACTTTTATACTTGTAATGAGAACTCAGAAAGTATTTCAATAAAACCCTAATAACTCAAAAATGTGTGCATAAATTCATTAGTGCAAACCTCGAATAAATAACAAACATTTTGCTTGAAACAAATTTCTTCTTTTTTGTTTTGAATAAATGAGTTCAACAAAAATTTTAAACATAAATTTTTTGGCAATACGGTTTCCAATCATTAAATTTATCAGATTAACACTTTAAAGAATGATTATATTGATTGGAATATGCGTGTGATTTTCAAATATTTTTTTAAGATTTAAGTCTTTAAGACTGCTTAATATAGTTTTAATTTTAATATTTTCGCCATATAAAAGAAGCCCACAGATGATGTTGAGATATAAAATAAATAATTTTAAAACCAATATATAACATCCGACGAAAGTTTTATTATCAAAACAAGACAAAATCTTAAAAATGTACATTAACGTCAAAGACTTTGTTGGCCCAGTAATTTAAATATTTATATAATAGAGTGAAACACACCCGGAATTATAATTAAGCAACAAATACGCTCGAAGAAAATGAAACACATACGAATAAAAATTCGTAGCAAGCACACACACACACACACAGATCCATGTATGTACATGGTTGTACATGTGTGTAGGTTTATATAAGCAGAAAAAAAACAAAGGACGATAAATTATTGTGAATGTATACGAGAGTCAACGTAGATTGTCTTATCCTGTCAGGGTGTGTAAATGTCGTTAAACAGTTGAAATCCTTTATTTTCTATGGGAGTGCCGTACAAAGGACACTGCTAAATACGAATATAAAACCACATTTGTATTCATTTTAGCATATGCACATACATATGAATGTATGTGCATGTGTGTATGTATTTATATCTCGAGTATATAAAACACTTTTGTTTGTGTGTGTTAAGAATTCTATATGTATATGTACGTTTGTATGTATATATATGTGGATATTTGTTTATATTTTTTGCATAATTGCGTGTCTTGACGTCCTTAGAGATGAAATTAGTAAGTTATTTATCAAAAATATAAGCGGAATATTTAAAAGTTTCTTCTATTGTCTTGTTTTGTTTTGTTTTTACACTCGTTTAAATTATTCTTTTTAATGATTATGTATCATTATTATATTTTTATTTAACCTTGACACATTTACGTTTTTCTTTCCTTTGTATGTGCATACAGTCAGCAGTCTCTTTGCACATATTTTTCTTATTTCAATATTTGTTATTCTTTTCTTTCCAGCTACTTTTTTTAATCCATTTTTTCCATTTGACTCCACAATTCTGTGCAATTTTTATTTAAATTCTAAATAACCCAGTTTCAATGACTAAACTAAAAAAACATGTTTGTTTGTGTGTGTGTGTGCGTGTGTGTGTGTGAGTGAGTGAGTCTTAAAATATTGGTGGCTTCATTTCAAGTTGCAAGGAACTGTTTTGGCTTCGTTTCATTTTATTTTAGTTTTTCCTCTCAAAGAAAAATTTCTGCTTTTATAGCAGTTTGAGTATGTTTGTGCATGTGTTCATGTCCTTTTATTGCTGTTGATTTTTAACTTTCTTCTTTTGGTAACCTGACACTAATGCTATTTATTTAGTTGCTTTCTCTAAGTATTTATTTTCAAAGCCCAGAAATAAAACGAAAATTAAAGCACCTTATGAAGCAAAACATTTTGTTATTTTACGTGTGTGATTATATTTGACATTTAAATTTTAAAATTTCTATTTAATTTGACACAATTTATTAGGAATTTTCCAAAAGTCCTTTTATAAAAAACAAATCAAAATTTTAATGCAAAGAAGAAAAATTTAAATTTGTTTTGTTTGCAACGAAATCCATATAGAAAAGTAACAAGAAATAGTGATGATATGTGTGGAGGCATCATATTTCATCCTGCTCGTGTCTAATTATATTAATTTAATTTCAGCAGTGCACCTAATAACAACACTTTACAATACAAATAAAAAAAAATATTACATGACTCTAACGGCTGATTCTGGTAGGCGGCTTCAAAAGAATATACATATGTATATGTATGTGTATCAGCGTTTTTAAAGTTTACATCCAGAATTCATTTTAGGCGGAGTTAACTCCAATGTCACCCCAAAATGTGACTCCAAAATGTTTCACAACGTCCATGGACATTATGACACTTTCAAAAGTGTCATAATGTCCATGAGTGCAGTGTCGTAAGGTCCATGTACATTATGACACTTTTTAGAGTGTAAAGGTTTTTACACAGCCGGTCTTCGGCCGGACTTAAACATTTTCCCTCTTGGTATATCGAGTAGCGGCTTCGAGAACGTGAGGTTTTCAGCTTAGCCAGGAGAAAATCCTTAAGCCCTAACAAAGGCTTCTATGCAAAAATCATTTGAGTTTTGAATGATTTCTGGCGTTTAAGTTAAGTGTGCAGCGTGGGTATCTTTAAAGACCTATAATATAATTTTGTGGCAACATTTTAGCCCGGAATATTGCCGCTGAAGGGGAGTTCTTAGTCCCTTTTTTAAGAAAGGAATAAAAAGATCCATCGGACGAAGAGTTGAAATGTTTCACAAAAATGTTTCTCATGATGGTTTACATAGAAGTGCTGAACATATATTATACCTTAAATGTACGACTGACAAGATTTCTTATACCGAGTAACTATAGCATATGCAGAAGGAAGGGGAAATTTAATATCGCCTTAAATGAATCCCAGATGCAATTTAATTCAGTAAATGTGATAAATTCCCTGGTCTACTAAACTACAACGAATGAATATTTTACTGAAGACGCTCGTTACAGCAGCAATTGTACACTCGTTCTTTTAATCGAACATCAATTAATTTCCTCACATATACAGAGAGTTCATGTGTGAGTTTTTAAACTATTAATTTTAAACAAAATCTATAAAATCAAATTCTTTTTCAGTTAACAGAATTTATACGCTTTGATATGCTAGATAGATACACTTTGTAATAAATATTTCATTTTTCAAACATTATTCTTCCCTCTTGCTCCATTACATATTTTTCTATTAAACATAATCTCATTAAATATTTGTGCCTATTGACCTAAAGCTGTAACACCAAGCAACCAACTAACCATCTATTTAATCAATCAAAATCAATTTACAACACGCCATCAATTAATAAACAAATACAAAAGAAAAATAAGGAAAACAAATAAAAATAAAGATAAAATTAAAAAAAAATATCTTTGAAAACTATAGAAAAATATTTATTTACACTGATAAACATCCAAGTGCAAATACACTTAAATAAATTTATACAATGATGATGAATGAAAGTGAAAATTAAAGGAAAATTTTTCTATTTTCCTGGCTGACTGGCTGTCGCTCACAAAATATTTTTAATGCAAAAATCAATCGTCCACATAGGGCTGCCATATATATTTGCAAGTATTTTCCAAATTAAAAAACGAAATTCTTCAAAAAATCCTTAAACCATTTTCCTATAGAAGCATGTGCAGAACTAGTTTTTATAAAAACAACATTATAATATTTCAGTTTTTTATCTAAAAAAATTATCGAAATTCTGCATCCAAATTAGGGATTTAACCGATACCGATACCGATATATCGGCGATATTTCATATTTTCCGATACATCGGCATTGGCGATATTTTACTGTCGATACGACGATACTTTTTAATTTTTTCAGAGATTTTTTTACATATAATTAATTTTTTGTTAGTTTTACCACGAAGTAAATTCAAGTCGTTGGTTTTTTTAAATCTCTTCAATATAAATATTATATATTAATAATTAACGCTGTCATTTTGTTAAAAAATAATTTATTTTTGTTAATTGAGTTCAAATTCAATTCGATTTTTTTTAATCTTATTCCCAGCAAAAAAGACACTCCAAAGAAGTCATGAAAATGTAGAATTTGCAATCCGGAAGTAGTGGACATTTGGATCATTTCAAATTAGTTTTACATATGCTTGTCATTGCAAGAACTTCTCTTGTTCGATTACCAATTACCGAATTGGAAGCGATGTTGGGAAAAATTTCTTTTTCAGCGTTCTATGATTTTTCCTTAAGGAAAAACGATGAAAAATTCCCCATTTTCGCAACTTGTTTTCATCTTAATTTAACTGAATAACTATTAACTTTCTGAAGAGTTTTAACAATTAATTAAGCTATTAAGTTGTTTAGAAGAATATTAGTAGATAAATGTGCTTTAAATAATCGATTTTTTATAAAGGAATTAGAAATTATCGTATGACTTAAATAAGATTTTAATTGCTTTTCTACTAATTATCTGCATATTTTTAATACAGATTCTTTGGAAGCAATGAAAATGTAGTTCCTTAAAAATTACTTCCAACTTTTTATAATGGGTTAATATCAATGTTAAATATTAGTAATATCATACACTGTAATTTTGTATAATTAAAAACACTACTTGAGTTTTGTTAATTTACACTTGAGCTCAATTTCAATATGTGTATCGGTATCGCCGATATTTCTTTTTGAGTATCGGTATCGTATCGGCAAAAAGGCGTATCGTTTCCTCCCTAATCCAAATTCGCTAGGATTTCCCTAACTAAACGTTTGCAACCAGCATAATTTTAATAATGTCCCGATAAATAGAACCCAATTTAAGTTTTCCTCTCCTTAACAAGGAAAATTGTTAAGATTTCTGACTGCCCTGCTTAAATAAACTTACAGAGAGTGAGAGAGATAAGTAGCGAGTGTATCTTATTAATGGCATAAATGTGTACATAAAAACAGAAAAAAAAATAAAAACACACTTACACACACGTGTATCACTTCCTTTGGACAGTATGAAACAAGTTGGTTAAGGAATTTTTTTTTTTTGGAGAAAGGAAATAAAAAGGAAAGCAAAAGTTTTTTTTAGTGCGTATTTTTACTTAAAGTTTTCTATGTAGTGTTAAAAAGCAAATATTTTTCGTAGTTTTTATTTGCACCCAGCGGTAAAAGTCAACAGGCCTGCAAATTTTAGGCCTTCTTAAAGGTCTGCAATACCGATACACATTGAAATCGCCCTCTTGTAGAAGGGAAGGTGGAAGTAGTACTTTATATTTTTTATTTTCCGTTCGATAGACATTCCACATTCTCTTCTTTAAGCAGGAAAGATGGAAGGAGTAATTGTATTTTTAAATTAAAAAGTAAAAAAGCGCTTTCAATATAACAAACATTCTCGTATTCTTTTTTCGCATGTAATTTGTATATAAGATTGAAATTTACATACAAGAGACATCACACATGCTGTTATTAGGTCGGAGCTGATTAAATTCGCATTATTATTAAATGTATAAAAAATCACTTTGGATGAAAAGAAATAGTTCGAAATAAAAAAAAATCTAATCGAAAGAAGCCGCTATGAAAATACTGAAATAGAAAACAAATTTACACCTCCATTTGCTTTTTAACAGACCTTCCTTAGATAGCCTCCAAAATGGCATGCCAGGAAAGGCCTGTGGGAAGCGGCTTGGAAGGCCTGCGCCGCAATGACAGCATGGGTAAAAATGAAATGAGTATGGAATGTGGATCGGCTGGCCTTATGTCTGCTAAACAGGCCTTCTAGAAGGTCTCTTTACTCCTGCAATTTACCGCTGGGTATGAGCGTATGTGCGTGTGTGTGTATGTTTACATGCACAATAAATATATAATTTCAATTTGGTAACAAGTGGAAGGGGTATTCCAGACAATTGGGCGCCACATTAAAAGTGAATGTAAAAATAAAGTAAGAACTTCCTTAAGCACAAAGGACGATTGTGTATAAAGTTTCTACATAAATAATAGTCTTTTTGTCATAAAACACACTAAATGAGGCAGAATACAAAGTAAAATATTTTTCGAATTTAAGTCTTTAAAATATTGGCTGATTTGTGCATTTTTTGTAATAATTTATATAATGTATCTACTTTTTTAGTTGAATACTATCTTTTTCATTCAATAGGTCACGTACCCATTTTCAAACGATAAGTATGCATTCTAAGTTGCATTAGGTTTTCCCTGTGTTTTTTTTTAAAGCTTTTAAAAAATTTCTCAATCGTTTTTTATTTTTGTTTCCAAGTCTGTTATTATGATAAACGCCATTTTTAATGTTCAACTAAATTTACATCCAAACCGCAGTTTGGATGTAAAATTGTGATTATGTAGGCGCCACAATTTCCGTTTCATTTGTTTAATATTTTTACAGTTTCAAATATATTTTTCCGTTGAAATTGTATAGGAAAAAAATGTAAATCCTTTTATCAGATATTTTGGTAATTAACAAATAATTAAATTGAAGTCGTAACAAAATTTTGAAAACTTACCATAATTTCATATCTTGCGTTTCTGAAAATAGAAAAAAGCGAAAGAAACATTAATGATAAATAAGTACACATTTGTTTACAGAATTAATTATTTAAATGTAAATTAAAAGGAAATTAGACAACAACATTAAATTCTCGTTATAATGAAGTGAAACAAAAAAACCCAGGTAATTTAGAAGCTGTTGTTTTTTCTCTGCTATTATTTATTTTGTAATTGAGAAATATTTCAGTTTAGTAGTGGGTTTTTAATTTCAATACAATTTGCTATTTGACAAAAAAAAGTTTGTCACTGACAAGCCTTTTCTAGTATATTAATATAAAATTACCACACAAAATCTTGAGATCTTAATTTTTCAAGTTTTTTTACCATAACATGAAAAAAATACAACACTCTTAGTATTTTTATACAAATTTGGTTAAAAGGAAAGAAACAGTTAATTATTAAAAGCGATAACGAACGCAAATTATAGTGAGCGGAAATCGGTCACTCAATTTCGTTTGTAGTGACGTTAACTTTCGAGTTCTCATTTATGTATTTGAATTTAGGAACCAAATAAATTTGTAACGCTAAAAAAAAAATAATGAAAAATAATTAGTGCCCTTATTCTGAATCTATATGTCGTCGGCACATCAACACAATATCAATAAATTGTCACTTACGTACTCGTTGTCGGCAATAATTGACATGATCTTACTATTCTCTAACCCTACGTCTTCACGAGCCATCGACTTGAACGTGACATGAACATGACGCCGGCAGAGCAACTGTAAAAAATTCATCAACTTCTTTGTTGTGGTGAATACGTACGATGTTCATGTTCTACCTTATCAATGTATTTTGTGGTAGTACGATATAAATGAAATATTTGCCGATTTCGTTCTGTCTCTTTTCTTTCTATTGAAAAGGGTTGTTGACGGCGAATCTTATGGCGAACATGTTCGGACATCGATGTCAGAGCATGGACGAATTATGGACATGAGCCGTCTATATTAGCCATTTGCAGTGTTCGAAATGATGCTCATGCCAAGTTCATGGCTAGTGTAGACCCCCAGTAAGGTCTAAAATATAGCAAGAGACTGTTAACAGTAGTAAATTGCCGTTGTCTCGGGTATGTAAGTAACAATTTGCTCATATTGTGTTGATGTGACGATGACAAAATCTTACACAAAATGGGGAAGTACCAGCTTTTTTTTAATTTATTATTTTTAAGGGAAGTAACACTCCTGCAATTAATGGCTACTACTTAATGTGCTACCTTCTTTTGAAAAGGGATAATGTAGAGAAGACAGGTGGTGAAAATGTGAAAGAAAGCTTAATTTTTTACTACTCTTCTATCGTGTGTTTTGTTAATTTTTAGAGCATTGTTGCTGCGCCTCTAGTGTTAAGTAGACTCATTAACTTTCTTAAGCTGTAGGTGTAGCCATTTTATAAATTATTTCACTTCGCCGACGATTCTGCTAACATAACCGACGAAAGAGATCGCTGTGATGTTCATTATGGTACAGCGTCGATGTATGAAGGAAAAAAAGTTATCCAATAGACTTCGGATAAGTCAGATGAAACGTTGTCGGAATTTTGGGCACAAAAGTAAAAAAATGGAGCGCTAAAAGTGGGCCCAAAATTGTTTTCCATTATTTTTCTCATGTAACTGAACATAACCTGCTATTCGAAATTTACATTAGCATAGAACAGTATCAATGTTTTCTATTTTTCTATGTGCTATGCCTTCATCACTTAAACAGAAAATGATGTATTATTATTAAAATTAATTTCGTTTAGAATAAAACTAAAAATATAAAGTATTGTTTAAGAGCTACATATTTCAAAGCAATTAATTAACATTTCACAATGTATAGAACTATTAGTGTCTCCAAACTTTGTTTGTTTTACGGCTGGAATAATAAAAATGTTAATGATAAATGTTAACAATAAACTTTGCATACTTTAATTGGAGGCCAACAATAATTCTTTTAATGTAAAAATAGAGATAAACATAGATTCATAAAATAGATATAAAAACGAAATTTACATCAACATTTGTACTCATCAAATTGAAAAGTAAGAAATAATAATGAAATTAAAATATCTGAGAATATTATTTTAAAAATCTCTAAAAATATTGCTAAATTGTTTTTTTGTTCCTTTGTTTTCTTGATTAATAATAATAATTCCTGTCTAAAAACTGGCTTCAAAATTAATTAAATAATTTGTTAAAATTTCAATGTAAAAGATTAGCAAATACTCAAACCATTTTTATCCCATGGACTTATATCGTTTAGCGTACAATTGATTTTATTATTTATTTACTTAGCTTCCCAGTGGAATTTCTATCACATACATCTTCGATCTGAGGCCAATGACAATGTAGGTGCGACCCATCCAAAGTTTGTATACAATTCCTACTCACAATTACACAGCGATTGTAAGCGGAGGTTGGATGACGACGGCTGGTGCGGCGGCTAAACTTTATTCGTGTTTGTTTTGTTCTTCGCTTCTAATGAACACTTAATTTTACAATGGGAGAGAAAAAAAGGCTAATATGAATCGGATGCTAGTTGTATGCGCTTAACTATTTTATTTTAAATTTTGCTATTGACATAATAGTATACAATCGGATGATTTTCAATTTATAAGATCTTGTGGACTGCTGCGTTAATATAGTAAAACAAAGACCTTCCGGTCATTGTAGTGAAACAATGTGGCTTTGGTGGATATCGAACCCACAAACTTCTCTTTTCTTTTTTTAAACGGTCTAAGTGAGGACCAGGGATGGCAAAATTGGTACAATTGTACCAAAAATGGACTCTAAAAGTACAATGGTACACCAATGGCTTATTTAGTACAATTAATAATTTTTAAATTTTGTAGAAAATCTCTTTATTGCATATCTTTTATTATGATAAAATGGTTTGTTCGCCCACTGTGACATGTGCGACTTTTTATGTAAATTGAATTTAAATTTTGCGAAGTATTGGGAAGAAAGTTCGACTTAAAAGGAGAAACCAGACTTACCACACTTTCCTTTTTGCCACAGATATATGCTTAGAGAGGTAATATATTTTCTGTACTTAATACATGTTTCTGCTTTTAAAGATCTGTTTGGTACAATTGACTTCAAAAAAGTACAACTTTGGACAATAGTTGGTACAATTTTAAAATTTCATTTGCCATCATTGGTGAGGACAATAAATTTTATTTTTCGCTCAAATTTTACTTTCTTGTAGTTGCTATTTTTGTTAATTTTTTTAATCTTTGTTGTGATAGTTTTTATTGGCAATTAGTTGATTGATTTTACTGAAAATGTATTTACTAAATTTTTTACTTCAAGAATTTTTCATTCAATAAATTTTCGAATTAAAAAAAGCAATAAAATGCTGTTTTTTTTATTTAAATCCCATTCATCATGTTGTGAATGAATTAAATTTATTTTTGTTACTGTGAAGCGCCAAAAATGACACTTTGTTCAGTAACAACGACAAATAATTAGAATACAATAGTAGTTGTAGTTTTAGTTGTCATCAAGCAAGTGTGCCACTTTGGTGCAAAAAGTTGAAAAAAAGGAAAAACTCGAATAAAGATTTTCCTTTTTCAATTGTTAGTAAAATTGACTCAATAACACAATTTTTTATTTTATAAATTCTACTTGCAGTATTACAGTGGAACAACGCTCAGAAAGAAAGTTACTTAAGGCTTAAATAAAAAGTCTGTCAGTTTAAAGTATTTCTTACAAACTATAAACTTGATGTGAAGTAGATTGCAAGTGTCGTAAAATCAATATTTGACTGTAGTGAATAGATAGCACATGTCACGAACATGATTAATAATAGTACTTTAGAAAAGAAAAACTTACTAAATAACGACATCATTAAATAGGTTCTTGAGAAGAAAATATTCTATAGCTTATCCACACATGAAGCAAGTAGCCAAGTACCCAAAGAAGAGTTGCATGCCACTTATGCATGTTTCAGCAATGTTACAGTGTACTGCTTTTGCTTAGACTTGCAGTAAAATAAAAACATGACAATGAACGCCAGCCAATATCAATTTCATTGAAAAGCATAGAAAAGAATTAGAAAAGAAACACAAATCGCAAAATAAAAAAGTAAAGAATTTAAGTTTTTTTTGCAGTTGGCAGAAACTCAACAAAATAATAAAAGCCAGAAATGAGAAAAAATAGGGTTAGTGAATGGGTCAAATATTTGTCACTAGTTTTTATTGTTGCAATTCTGGGGCATGTTGCCACCACAAGCAACTATTACAACAACATAGATTTATTTAAATAAATTAAAAGAATGAAAATAAGTGCAAAGTCCAATTAATTTCAATTAAACTAAAAACATTTTGTTCTGAAAGAAAAGTTAAGTGGCCTCAAAAGTATGTATGTATGTTATTTATTTTGTCAGCTAAATTGTTCAAAGTATTTATTGTTGTTTTATCAAAGATAATTATTAAGTTCTTTCTATTTTTTAGTTTTCTTAGCAGGTATTCGTAGTCTTGATTAAAATTTACCTTTTCAAATCCCATCAATAATAAGAATATAAACTTATTGTCTTGTCTGAATTAATGCAACGTTCCCCTTTGGCACATAAATTACGTATTCCATACTGCAGTTTGCTAATTACAATCTAAGAAATTTTTTTAGGTACGGCTAAACAGATTTAACAGCTACAATTACTGGTTGCAGCTTGTTCATGGTCCTTCGAGCTGGATAGTAGCTTTGCGGCTGTTACGATATAATCTCCACAAAGTTACCCAATTGCCTCATACAATGATTTATTGGAGTACAATTTCATTCTGAAAACTTGTGACTAAATATAATGATATCATACACTGATAGAAAAACCTTCATAACGCTTATGTAATTTGACATTAATACTATGACAAGTGTGTTCAGTTGCATCAGTTTTCATCACAGGTTCTATCATCAATAGAATGATTTAAAAATTCAATTTAAATTTTCTTAGTTTTACTTGCTTCCATTTCAATTTTATTTATTTTTTTGCTAAAATTGATCTTGATCTCAGGCTGTTCAATTCATCTCATTTTTATAAGGGTGCCCCTATGGCTGAGTGGAAGCGTCGCTAGCCTATCAGTCCAGAGGTCGCAGATTCGATTCCCGCCATAGACCTTGGGTGTTTTCCGCAGGCTAATCGCTTCGCTGGTTTTATTTGTTTAAAAAAAGTTAGCCAACGTCTCTACCACTTCAGCTACATCACTATTTAAAATATTCGCAGCAGAAATTTAACATAAACATAATTTTCTTATGTTAATGCGACGTATGTACGTACATATGAAGACTAAGTGTCATCAATATGAAGACGGTGTGTCATATTCTCGTTCACTTACGTGCTTTGCTTCTGCATGTACGCTGTTTTATAGGCTTGTAGATTTTACAAATAGTTTTGTCACAGTAATAATAATCTATGTGCATGAATGCGATGCCCCTTTTTCAGCTTTTTGAAAGTTTGTTTAAAAAAGTCATAAATAAAATAATTAAATTTTTTTAAATACAAATTGTCAACATTACAATAATATTTATTTTTTTTTCTTTTAAAGATATTTGGTTTATTAATAATGTACAAAATGTGGCATCAAATTGATGTGGTAGCATAAATGACACAGCATAGATGACGTTTGTCATCAGATTGTTGTCAGTTTTCGCTATATTTATGACAATTGTCATAACATTGCGGACATAATTCTGATGACAGAGTGTCATCAATCCGAAGATGGATTTTTGTATGAGTGTAGAATATTCTACCGGTAATAGAAGCGACTGTTTGTACAAACTGCGCAAAATATTTTTATCGATATTTTTCTAATGTTACTAGTGTTTGTTAATTGTATCCGCCATTCATACTTGTGTCTCCATAAAAATTAATATCATTTTCATTTAAAACTAATAAAATATTTATGTATTCTAATACTAAAAGAAATAAATAAATAAATTGTTGTGTTGTAAAAATGTTCTCACGTACAAAGTCATTTAAATACATATTAAGCCATTGTGCATTTAATAAAAAAAATACGCCAAAACAACGTAGGCGTGTTAAACTATTGCTGCTTAGTTTTATGACAAGCACAACAATTTGTTTCCTTCTTCCAAGTTCTAGTCCTAATTGTGCCAGCCGAAAGCCATTAAAATCATTTATGGATCTTTAAAGTAAAACTTGGGGTAGTCAGTACATTGTAGATATCAAACAGTTATTTTATGACTTGTAATTTTAATTTATTAACAATTTTCACTGCAAACAAACAAAGAAAAAAAATTTTTATAGTGACAACTATCGACCATAAATTGCAACAATGTAGTGATAATCGATGTGATACTTTAAGCTCGAGTAATCGCTCATAATTTGCGAAGGTTAGAAAATGCATAAAATTTATTATGATTACAGCTCTCTATAGTTAAATTGGAAATTAGCTTTAGAAATGTTTTTCAAAAAGCTTTTAAATTGCCGTCATAAAATGAGCTGGCTGTATCCAGAGCCTACTGTACCCCCAAGAATTTTCTAAACATTTATTTTTTTATGTGCTAAATGATTGGCACTGGCTGTTTTTATGGGAATTCGGTCATAAAAATTTAAATATTTTTGTTCTTGAAATAAAATAGCTATTTTTCTTTTAATATATAATAAAAAGTTATTTTTAATATGAAAATTTATTTATTAATATTTATAAAATATTTCCAATTATCGACAAATTATCAAGGTAAAAGCTAAATGTATTAGACGATTCCAAAATTCTTTCATTACAAACCTGTTTTTAGGTATTTTCAAACAAATTTCTAATTTCAAAAACCGGTAAGGAGATGCAAAGTTTTTTTCGTTTTCAAGCGGAAGTTATTTTTACACCTTTTTTTAATTAAAAAAATTCAAGGTCATGTGGTTTTATTGTTAAAAATAATGTGTTGTAAATTGAATTTTTGTTCCAAATATTGAACATTTTTTTAACAATAATCTCACAATTTTTTTTTAACATTTATATTACTAAATGATATAGAAGACCAGTTTTCGTTTATAAGTAGGTTTAGTTTATAGCAATTTAAATTTTAATATTTATTTAAAGTGTCCAGTATTTACATAAAAAGCAAAATGTATGGTTTATTTAATAATCTGCAATTAAATAATTTTTTGTACTTTAATGCTCAAAAACGATATATTCAATGAATGCGGCAGATAAAACAATTGTATGCAATATTTTGTAAGCAACATTTTAATTACACTGTACAACAAAATCAGACTTTTATTAAAATTACAAGCTCCTAACAACTGATTATGGCAGAGTGCACAAAAAAATATATATGTACGTGAATCAGCGTTTTGAGAGTTAAATTTCCCCCCTTTTGCACATAGTTGTACTGACTACGCATAGGAAATCTTACGTTTCAAATATAAGATTATTTCGGAACTTTTATATAAAGCACCACTCAACAAGCAAAGTCTTAGAATCCAGATTTTAGAAAATTTTTCCTTCTCCTAGGAATAGTTTTAGAAATCTATTGTGGCAATACTGGTTGATATTTTAAGAAGGAAGAGCACTTTTTCAGGGTCGAAGAGTGTTTGGCAACGATGTTGCTGCTTAAATTATTAAAATTAATTTTCCACAAAAATCACTAAAACTGTCTGTCACTCATTTGTTTGTCGCACAAGGGGCCACCCAAGTGATAATATTTTTAAAAGTTATAAATAATGTCCCTCATTGAAACAGATTTCAATGAAAAATTAATTTGTATATGACTTTGACAACTTGTTAACACATCTAAAGAAAACTATACACACGCCGACCGAAAAATAAGAAACAATTTTGTGGGTGTAAAGGCTCTACAGCCCAAAGGCACTTAAAAAAGGTATCAGAGACCTAAAGAAACAAGTCAGCTTTTTTAAATTAAATAATTGAGTTTGTTTTTGTATTATTTGTTCACAACATTAATGTATAATAATTAATTTATTTAAACGTGTAACATTAATAAAGATGTTTATGTCAAAATAAGTGGTATAAGTTTATTTTTCTTTGTTAAAACAGGAAGTTTTAGTTTTCTCAAATTTTAATTAAATCTTTGCGTCAGAGTTTTTTGTCAGCAAATTATTTTAGCCATCAATTTTATACTTAAAATACTATTAATGAGTTATAATAATTTATGCTAATTTTATGTTTTTGGATATTTGATTAATGTGTTTTTTTGTTGTTGCTTAAAACTTAAACGCTGTACGATTTAATAGACAATTAAACCATCATAATGAACATTTTATACTAAAATGGTTTTAAGAGTTAATTATTATTATTTCAAGTAAAACTGGAATTTAAGCCAGAAGAGCAACTAAATTTGAAAGTTCAGCAGACATAAGAAAAAAATAATAATAATTTTTGCAATGTTTTTAAAATAAAAAATAATTTGAAATATGTGTTTCTTTTTTGGGTTTTAATAAATCCATAAAACTAAACTTTCATTCACAAAAAATAAAAGAATTTAAAGTAAAAAAATCTAAAACTTTCCATTGATTAAAAATTTTTTTTCACATAAAACTCATCATTTATAATAACGATTTGAACAACCCACAACTTTTGTTAGTTGCGTTTGCAAATGTGAGTTGAAGTGTTTGCCAAACGATGTTGGCCAACTAGTTATTAAACGTCCTCCTCATTTCGATGGCTTTAAGCGATAAAATTAAATAGATATTCACGCATACAATGTTATGTTTAACCCTCTATAGACCCATATGTAACAGATATGATTCTTATCTTTAAGTACTTATAAAAACTAAAAATTAATCGAAATTGTTAATTTCACAGAATCAATTATTGTCCGGTTTCTTTCAATTAACTGTTTAAAAATATTTTTATTTTAAAAATATTTTTATTTAAATCTGATTAAACCAATCATTATTTTTATAGGATTTGATTTACTTTAAGACAAGTATAAGACAGTTTCTGCATGACAGTTCACATTGGGTCAGAATCAAAACACTTTGATAATAAATCAGCCATTTCTAAAAAGAAATCTGATCACAGGGCCGAATCAATTCCTAAACCGTTCGATTACGTCCCACTATGCAGTTGTGTATAAATATAAAAAGTTTAGTTTGCATGTTCGCAATGTATTGAGTAAAATTTTAATTAATTTTTTAATTAATATAATATTATATTAATTAAGTTGTTTTTTTTTTAATTGAATCTACGGTTTTCGCAGTTGAGCCTTGTTTTGGCTTTCTTTTATTGTTGTAATTTTCTTTAAAACTTCTTTTACCTGCATTCCAGCTCATTAAATTGCATGATGTTAATTATTGCTTTATGTTTTTCATATATTATGAATAACATACTTTTGAATATGTTGCGATCTTCTAAAATCTATAAAAAATATAATGATTTCGAAGTTGTTGGGCTATAAAGGGTTAAGCTTGTAAAAAACGCTAAAAACTTTATAGATAAAAACAACTCCGAATTAAAAAAAGACAGTCATAATAATTCCAGTATAAAAAGACTGACTGCCAAATAAAGACGCCCTTTTCCCACTCACTTCTATTCTCTTTCTTAAGCGGCCGCTAGACAAATCAATATTTAGCCTCAATATATGGGTTTGTGTGCGTTTGTTATGAAAATCAAAAGCATTTTGATATTCTTCAATATCTCCCCTCCGTATGCATATGTGTAAAAATTTTTTGTAAACAAACCCACCCAATCATATATATTGAAGCCAAATATTGATCTGTCTAGCACCCGCTTTAGTCTCGACAATTATTTGCCCTATAACTGGGCTTTAAAAGCAATTAATTTTTTAATAGCTCTTTTTTAATATATTAAACAAATGACTACAACATTATCTGTCCTGTTTTATCAAATACCGGTACCAGTATAGTATACATATCTCATTAAAGAGTAACTGAACATATTGGGCCAGTAACACAGTTCGTAAACAATTTATGTACTATGATGCCTTATGTCTCTAGTTTGACAGTCGTTAGAGTTGGTTGATGGTTTAATTTACTATTGTCCAAATCGTTAACGCTTTAAACAACACATTTCAAGCTATATTAAATGCAGTTATATACAAAATTTAAAATAAGCTTTTATTTTAACACCCGCACCTTGTGAAGAAGCTCTAAGCACCTTGTTTAATAAATGTGTCTTGACAACAATAAACCTTAAAAACTACCTTCTAAATAATATTTGTCAAAGGTTTAGATACAAAAAGAACAAGTTGTAAATAAGTGTCAGCGTGTACATATTTTGTTATCTTTAAAGAAAATGTTTTAAGAATAAGCCAACATCAAACAAATTTATCCGCTGTTTGGTCAAGTACAACTGCTTGCAATAAATATGTTGCAACAAAGTACTGGTATTAACAATTTATGCACCAAAATACACAATATTTTTGCATGCAAAATTTATTTTCTGTTTTTAAAAATTGCAATATAATAAGAACAAGAGGAAAGAAGAAATAACCCCAACAAACAGAATTTTTATTTTAAAAGCCTTATAATGTTTTCTTTAAAAAAAACACGCAAATATTTACGAGTACTTTCAAAAACCATAAAGCCGTTTAATATTTAGTATCATATGGAAATTATACAACATTTTAAAACTTAAAATATGAAAAATATAAAAAAGTTCTAAAGTAAAATAAAACATACACAGTTTTTAGGTCACTTGAAAAAAATCTAAAATTTCTCATGTAGTCACACATTTGAATTTTAGTTAAATGTGTTTTAGAAAAAAATAGGCATTTTCGCTTGACTGGTGGCTTATAACATGTTGGATCCCCTTAGAGTTGCACTGACAGCTGTCAGTTAATAAAAAAAACGTTGTTTGTTGTGCTTATTGCTTTTAACTGCCACTAAAAATTTATTATTCATTTTTTTCTTTTTTGCTTTGTTTTGCTTAAAATAAACATCAACTATATATATACCAGAAATGTTTTGAAAGCAAGCGAAAAATATTTAAAAAAATTAACAAACAAAAACAACAAATTATTGTAATCAAATATCATGATATTAAAAATGTTAACAATTATTTCAACAACATTTATGTGCCTGTATTTATTTGCATGTTGTATTTAATTTGATAATTTTTTTCTTTGCTATTTTTTATATTTTCAACTTTGTGATTAACATTTTAATTTGTACTTTAATAGGCAGACAAGTTATAAATAAGTTAAAAATAATAATTATTAAAAAAAACTTCATAATTAAATAGTCGACAAACATACTATTTAATAGAAAATTACAAAGCCAAACAGATCAAAGTATAAAGGTATAATATATAATTATTAATAGTTGGCTTTGGCCAAATTAGGATTATAGACGATTAGTTAAATAAATAGTAATAATATGCTTTCAGTTTATATATGTGGATATTATAAACAGAGGCTCAAAACATTTTTGGTTTGTACAACTGTTATGGAAACTGTTTCACCGTGGACCTCAAATACATGTTATTACAGTCAATGTTTTCCACACTCTTTTGCGGACGTCTAGAATATTGTTACCAACCCTAGATTATTCTAATTTTTAAGTTAAATTTTTTTAAAAGAAAAAAATTTCGGAAAAGTTTAAAAAGTTTATTGAATTAGTAAAGTTTCTATTTACTTAAAATATACACTAACAAGGCGATTTTTTTTTATTTGTGGTGTATACTAGAGGTCTGTACAACCATATTCGTATACGTAACGTACATATGAAGTGGAAAAGCAAGCGCACTTATTCCAATTATCACAACAACAAAAACTTACACATTTTTGAGAATAACAAAGTTGTGGAATAAAACTTGTTCTTGTACTCTTTGCTGCTGTTTCGCACATGTTCATCACTTTGTACATAACGCGAATATTTTAATGTGTTCACACTTTTGTGCTTCTCTTTTTAACAAACTGTACTGTATATTATGAGATTTAATCTTGTTGTGCAGGCCGCTTACAAATAAATAAAAGAAATAATAAAGCTGCGGCTACATACTTAGATGTATTTTACAAATAGTCATTAAATTCTCTGCACTGCTTGTGCTCTGAGAGATAGAGCTAGTATTAACTCTATTCGAAAAATGAAAGTACTTTACATGCATTAAAAATTTACTCAATGCAGACCGCTAGTGTATACCACCTATTGTAATAGCGCAATAGGGGTAGTTATATCGCAAATAGAAATAAGCATCAAAGAAATGAAGCAAAAAAGGTTTAATTAAAGGTGCAAATTAAAAAAAAAAAGTGTTTATGAAATAAAAAATAAAAAAAGTCTCTACTTTTGAATGAAGTACATATTGAGAAAACCATTTAATTTCATTTTATAAACTTTACAACAAACTTTGAATATCCGTTTTTTAATTTTATCAACAACTCAACATTATATGTTTGGAAGCTTAACGAAACGTAACGAACAATTTGCTCCAATTCACACATAGTATGCAAATTTTTCAACAACTACAACAACAACAATAATAAATTACTAAAGACAATACATACAAAAAAAAAAAAGAATAAAAAATTAATATAAAAACAGCAACAAAAGTTCAAGCTTAATTAAATATAAATTTACTGAAAAAATTCACTCTACACAAATCAAACAATAACAAAAAGAACAAAAAACATTTTATTTTGCATTTTAATATCAAAACGAAAGGAAAGCAAAGGTAATAAATGATAAACCATAGATAGGGGAGATGAAGACTTCTTTTTTTATATTTATTTCAAACACATTTATTATAGCGAGTGACAGTAACAACAAATCAGAATTCGAATCTAATCTGAACAAATAATAGATAGAAAAATTTATTGAGTTTTAAATAAAATGCTGAGCATTTAATGATATTTATTATTTGAGATAATCTCCCAATTTGATTTTAAAAAAGTTTTCATTTGTTGTGGGCTAAGTTTGTCTATATGCAGGCATGTACCTTGACAAACTTAACCCACAACAAATTAAGTTTTATTAATATGATTATTTCGACCGTATTTGCTTTGTGAATCCAAATTGATTATTAGGCTAAGGCTCGTAACGTTATATTCAGAAAGAATTGGGCATGATTAATATAACGTTACGAGCCTTAGCCTAATAATCAATTTGGATTCACAAATTAAAATTTTTTTTACAAAATGCTGAGACTAAAATTTTATAAATATTTATGTAACAATTAAAAAAAATTATATATAATGAAAATTAAATTAAATTAAATTAAATTAAATTAAATTAATGTAGCTGACATGATTTTCGATTTTCCATGACCAACGCTAATTTACGATCGATTAATAAATAGCAAAAAAGGAAACAATAATATATTTCACGTGTAATTAATAAAAGTTTTCTCCGGCAATATTTAGTTCTTGGCACTTACCTCTTTTTGGCAGTGAAGGCTCGATTTGGCATACAAAAATAGAAATAAAATAAAATTTATTAAAATAATGCCTTTTCCTACCAGTTGGACGGATGAACCATCATCATGCTAACATACAAGGTCATCATTAACACTAAAATCATTCACACAAAACACATCCACAAATATATGAGTATTTCCATGAAAATGACAACCACGACTCAAAAAATTAAAACCCTTAAGACTTTATTTAAGATATGGTAAAGAGGAAAAAAAGAATAAAATTTTACTATACAGAGGTATTTATACCTTACTACAGTTTTTAAATATCAAAAATAACAGCTTAAACTGAATGAATATCTCTCTGACTAATTTTAAGACATTACAATAAACTATTTTCGATTTTCTTGCGACTAAATTCAGTTAATTGTACCATTGCAATTATACTTTAAAATTAATGTTTCAACATAAAAGAACAAGGTTCGCGAAGAAAGATAAAATATAGAGTGTTGTGTTTTTTTTCCGATGTGGTTTGTTTGAATTTGGAACGATTTTCCGTCATCCCACGTCAAATTTGGTTGATAAACAGACCGGTTTCGGCTATCTACCATATTCTGTGTTCTATTGAATATGAAAAAATAAAAATAAAATATAGAGTTCGATTGGCTATATATTTTTTTTATTTTCTTTCGATGCTATTCTCATTTCACGTACGCAGTGCAAAAACATTATTTGTCTCCGTCATTTCAATTTGACCGGTCGCAACTGTTTCAAAATAAAAGTTTAAAGCAAGATATTTGTCGCAAACAAATATTCATCGACATTTCTTTCAACTTGGTGTAATAAAAATTTTAAAAGCATTTAAAGTGCGTCACGTACGCTATTGTAGTACTACGAATGCAACTAAATGCAAATGAAAAATGGCAAAATTTCCATCAAATTTCAAAAATAAAAAAGTCATCCGTTTTCATATCATGATAGTCAGCATATATATGATTCTCGAGCTGCGTATTCATTAAGCGAAAAAATTTCAAATTAATTAGTATGTACTACTCTGTATTAGGCTAAGGTGGCGCCGTAAACTCAGCGCCCAAGTACATAGTATGCAGTATGAAATGAATTAGAATCTTGATTCTTTTTATTTCTATTATCACCAAATACATATTTTTTATTTGTTTTTAAGTTTCTGTTTACATATATTTACAAAACATATATTTTAATACTTAAGAATACTATAGGAGAAAAGTCTGTCGCGAACGCTATCTAATTTTGTTCATTGCAAAATCATCCAAAAGTTTTTTTACTTAAAATTTACGGATAATAAAGATTAATTAAGAAATTAAAAAAAAATATCACAATTCGCAGATTTTCGCATATTTTTACATGCACCTTAACATCACTTCCGTTTTAGGTCACGTACGCTATGCCCTTATTTCCCTCGATATTTTGGACAACCGGGCTCCAAATGTAAAAGTATCCTCCGAATAGAATATAACGACAATACTTCTTTCAAAAATACTTCTTTCAAAATCTATTCCACTTTGTAGGCGTACAAATGTCACGTACGCTGACATGGAAATGCGCATATGTATGTGTGTGTAGATAACAACGATATGAATTAATGAATTAAACATAGGCGTAAATGACCAGTTTTGGGGTGCCATTTTTGTAACTTCATTGTAGGTATGTTTTTTTTTTGGACGTGACAAAATCTCATTTTTGGGAAGCAAGTTTGGTTTTTTCCTCGTACACGAAAAATGTGGAACAACGTCAATGGACTTAAAAATCATATAAATAAACACAAGTAAAATTTTAATTATTTTTACGTAATTTTTATTATTTCGAATCAGTACTACCGATTTCGACAGGCCGCTACACCGTCTCATCAGTGTTCTTGTTCACTTTTACCACTTATGAAGGTGGATACTACAAGGAAACATCAGCTATTTAACTAATTTTTGTCAGCAAACAGAATACATGACTAGGGAAATTTTGGCAAAACTAAGTTGAGTCGCAATAAAAATTAATGCAAGAATTTACATGAAAAAAAGTCTTCAAGTCTATTAAACTAAAAGCCGAAATAATAAAATTTCAGTCTAAAATTTAAATTATTGTAATTAAATATAACTAAACCTTAATGTTTAGGATGAACAGAACCAGTGATGGCAGAAAGTTTTTTAGCCTCCACCAGCAAAGCAATAATAAAAATTCGCAAAAATAAAATTTTGGTTATTGGGTTATACGAAGAAATAATCGCGTAAATCATTCGTGATCGTGAATAATTTCTGAATCGTCGAACTAAAAATGCTTCAAAATTAACTTGTTTGAGGTGAAAATCACCACTTCTGACAGCCATAAGGTGGAGCAAAATGATAACAACAACAACTTAATAATACTGCATACAAGACAATAACAATATGTATGTATGTGGTAAAACTTAAGAGGAAGCAGCTATAAACAAAAAAGAACTGAAAACGAGTGAAAGAAAAGCTAAAAGTAAAAAAAAAATATTAAAAAGTACGAACTCAATTAATTAGAAACACCCGCTAATGATTAAACGTGGGTGGTTAGTTGTAGAACACAAACGCATACATAATAGTTGAGTGATTCTCATTCTAAACGTACATTTTGTGCTTTTGTTTTGCTTACCAATGTAACTAATATAAACTCTAAAACGCTTTTGTTGAAAATTAGGTCGATAATAGTCGGCAACACTTTACCGATTATTATCGACCTAAAATTTCACACGCATTATTTATGTTGATTTTGGAACAAAATGTTTTTACTAAAAAAATCGATTGGCTGCGTGCAGGTTTGAACCGCGACCTCCTGGGTGATAGTCTGACGTATCTACCATTCAGCCATAGCCGTATTATACTTAATGCTAAATTTGTTCCACTTGGACTAAATACGTTTAATTTGAAATGTTTTTTCTTTAATAAAATAACTACAAAATCGATGTAATTTTATACAAGGAGAAATTTTCAACACATATTTACACAATATTTGATTCTAAATTTGAAGTAATGTTTTAGAGTGTATATGAGAAGATAGGATTTTTATTAGAGTCTTCGCCACATTCAATGTTCCTGAAATAAAATTATATTTTTCGAGTTTTTAGCATTTTTGTGTATTGAGCGTTACATTTGCTTTCGCGGTTGTTCCAGGAATGATTTTTGCGAAAGCAATACATCACAAAAACTTAGTATAAGGTTTGAAAGCACTATACATCTACTCCCTAAAAACAAAAAAATATAATAATAATAATGTTTTAAGATAGTACTTTACAAACATGTATACATGAGCAAAAAGTAGGCTAATTATTCTTTCAGATAATACTTTTTTAAATTAAATCGACTTACAATGTCAAAAGTTATGTCAATTTGAAACAACTTTTTGGTTGCTAAATACGACCTACCTACACTATAAAACACTTTTCTTGAAAATTAGGTCGATAATAGTGGGCAACTAAAATTAGACAAGCGCACTCTTTGTTGATTTTTGAAAAAAATATGTTGAATACAAAAAAATAAAATAAGTCATAAAATTTATAGATAAATCATATATAAAATTTTTTTTTACGTAACGCTCAATACGTTATATACGAATTCAATACTTTTTTCGGAACACATACTTTATTTTGAACTCAATACAATTCAGATGTATAATCTTCGATGTATTTTAACATAACCTCCTTAGGTATTCACTAAAAATTTTCAATAATATTTAAGAAATATGGATAACACTCAATACATTTTTTTTGGATACAAGCGATGATTGAGGGATGAAACGCTTTGCAATATAATACTATTTAACAAAGTTCACAAAAGCTTTAAATATTTAGAAGTAGAAACCTACGCTGTTATTTTAGTGTATGTTGTTAATTCAATTTTAGTAATTAAACTGAGTAATGAAGCGTACTAAAAACTCGTAATGCTCAATATATATGACTTTGCACGCCAACAATTTAAAAAATATTATAATTTCAAATATTTTTCAAAAGTTTGATATATGATATAAGAGAACCAAAATGCAAATATTCTAAAACTGTTATAAATTTAATCTCGTTTTTTTAAAAATTCGTAGTTTCTTAATGTGGAAAATCAACACCATGCATTACAGACACGCCATTTGTATGAAGAGGAGAAAAACAGTACATATTTTTGATTCTCGTTTTTAACACATAATAAACAATCTTACACAAAAAAAACTTCTATACATTTATTTACAATCTATTGAATCATACTAACGCCTTTTTTCACAATGTATGATTAAGAGTTAACGTGGACTTTAACGGCAAGTTTTGTATGGCGAAGTTTCCGTTAAAGTCCATGTTAACTCTTAATCGTACATTGTGAAAAGGGCCGTAAAGCAGTTTTCATTTTAAAATTTACGCGTTTATTTTATGCAATATTTTAATTTACTTTCAACGGACAGGAAAAAAGCATTTGAACTGAGAATGAGCCACATACATAAGTATAAAAAAGAGAGTAATTAATTTAATTCTTTGTAGGAGCTGGCGGTTTGAGAATTTAACACTTAACCATAAAAAACTAATTTTTATTATTGCTGTTGTATGTTTCTTATAACCCACCATCAATAACAACAACATAAACTAAACTAAAAGTTTGTAATAAAAACCCACCGGATTTCCGATAAAAAAAAGCTAAAAACTGCTAAAGTCTGGTGTTAAATTTAGTAAAAACTCTTAAATTAACTTTAGATATTGCATATCATTTCTTCTATATAAGTCGAAAAAGCACACACACACACCCAACCACAATATCGCATGAACGATTTGAACTACATAAATATACACACGCACACATCTACGCACATTACTAGTCCATAAAAAGAATGCTTATTAGGATCCCCCATTTTACTGAGCTCTAATCCATTTATATTAGATATCAAGTTGTGTGTTGCAAAATTTGCAATAAAATGTTGGAAACTAATGCAGAAGCAAGAGAAATTCTGTTTTCTAAAAAAAAAATTTTAATAAAAACAAATCGAGTTATTACTCATCAACATTAACTATCAATCGAAACATCTTTAAGTAGACTTCTTTGGTTTTCACGAAGATATAAGTCTTAATATAATTGTTTTTTTTTTGTTTTTCGGTGGAGCAAAAAGAGCTTTTATTTTTTAAACCTTTTCATTGCCGCCTACTAGCGAATAACAGCGAATAACAGCGAATAACAGTTGGTGGTGAAAACTATTCGCATATCCCATATAAATATGTAGAAGTTAAGTTGTTTTTAGAAAAAGAAATAATCAAACAATAGTTGAAAATGGCTTGCGATTGTTTGTTGGGCATAAATCTAATCAATAGCTTTATTTTGTTTTATAAATTGGATGCCCCTAATGCTTGCGTATAAGATTTTAAACTCAGGGGAAAAAATCAGAAAGAACAAAATAAGTAATTTAAAACATATCTAAGATATGTATGCTATCAAAATTGCTGCTGAAAATTTAAAATTTGTTTTATGGCGGCTGTCAAAACCGTTAGTTTTAGAACCATTAAATCAAGATATGTCCTAAATTGTATAAACTCACTCGCTCAAATCCGAATACATAATATCACGCTGATCTGAGTACCACGATATAGTAATGTTCTTGGCAACCAAGTGACAGATGAATGTGCCAGGTCAGGATCAAAAGCAGTACGCCTTTGCTCGAACTTTTGAGCTACATATGCAGATTACGTGGCAAACAAGGAATCGAAGTCGGAGTGGGAACTAAATAAAACACAACTGAAAAATTACCAGAACTTAATGGCCGATAATAAGTCAGAGGAGAACGAAAGAACTGCTGACCTTTGGCAAAAAGTCATTAAGAACTTTGTAACCGAATATAAGTCAGAAGGGAACTACTGACTTTCGACAAAAAGTCATAAAGCATGATTACGAGTGCTCAGACGGAAAACTGTGCGCCGCATGTCCTTCTTGGGCAAGGACAATTGGAAGATATGGCAGAGCTGGCACATGTTACTCTCGGATGCCTATTGAAATTTATAAATAAAAGTAAAAAATAAACTTCGTTTGAAAAGTGAACTCGTCACGGGACTGGCAACCCATTCAACTTAACCTAACTAGATGTCCAATTTACACTTTTCTCAGCTGTTACGGCCGTATTTCCCTAATGACTTGGTGAATATTGTGTTCCACGTGTTCAATGCTCTCTCGTTTATCGGGTTAGGTCTCACGATAACGGGACCGTTATGGAAAACTATTCGTTCATCAAATGTTTCTTTAAGTAAATTAATTGCTTAAATTAATTATATTTCACATATATTTGCAAGCGTTGCTCTGGAGGGAGAAAGTTATAAAGAACTTTTAAAACGTCCACATTTTTAAGGAATGGTTATTTATAAATGAACTTCTTTTTTATGATATACCCGTATTTTTATCTTCAGTTGAACACTTTATTACTTAAAATTAATTTTGAGTGTAACTTTTATGATATGAGTGTGTCGCCTACCGAGCGAGCGTTGGTATTATTTTAATATATATACATATATTATTTTTTTTAGCATTGTTCGCTTTTTTAACTCTATCTAACGTTTCAACTCACATTTATACTCGTATAATTCATATTATTAATTAGATTTTTTTTACCACAACCTTAACAGCACAAAAACAAATTCAGCCTTAAAGCTGACTTTATACGGCAGTTGTATGCAGGGTTGTCAGATTTGGCGGTTTCTCGCCAAACGTGGCGATTTTTGAATTTGTTTGGCGTCTAAATTTTTGATTTGGCGATATGGCGATTTTTCTTTCGATAAATAAACTTGTTGGCGATTTTTATGGCTATTTTGCAAATTTGAACTTCGAAATTTTTGTAATTCAGGAAAATTAATTTGTTGAAGGAGTATTTTCAAAAATAAATCCCACCAAAACTCTGCAAGATATTAATTAAAACATTGTGATTTTCATAATTTTTTCTTATATTAATTATAGTCATTAACGGCTTTTGTATTTGGATGAGAAAAACTTACAAGAAATAATATTTGGCGATTTTATTTATACTTTTGACGATTCTCTGCTAAATTTTTACACGACTATTTTATAAAAATTTATATAAAAAAGTATTATATAAAAACAAATTAATAATTATTATATACAGGGTGTTTTTTGTAGAGGTATAGAACTTCGAATTGAAATAAAACACAAGAAAATCGTTTTAATGTCCATCAATTTGGCTTTATTGGAAGGATAATTTTATGCCATTAATGTTTAAATATGATTTCGGGCATGTGGCCGCCGCGGCTGGCTCGAATAAAGCCAATTCTACAGGTCCAATTTTCAACCACTTTTTCGAGCATATGGGGCCGTATGTTGGCAATAACGCCACGAATGTTGGCTTCCAAGTCCCCTAACGTTTCTGGTTTGTTGGCGTAGACGAGCGACTTCACATATCCCCAAAGAAAACAATCCAATGGTGTCAAATCACACGATCTTGGTGGCCAATTGACAGGTCCATTCCGCGAAATTATGCTCTCATCGAATGTTTCCTTCAATAAATCGATTGTGACGTGCGCTGTGTGGCATGTAGCGCCGTCTTGTTGGAACCACAACTCATCCACATTCATGCCATCCAATTCGGGAACAAAATAGTCGGTTATCATGGCTCTATACCGGTCTCCATTAACGGTAACTGACTCTCCAGCATTATTTCGGAAGAAGTATGGCCCAATGACTCCACCAGCCCATAGAGCACACCAAACAGTCAGTTTTTGTGGATGTAATGGCGTCTCAAGGGTCTCATGTGGATTCTCTTCACTCCAAATGCGGCAATTTTGCTTGTTGACGTAGCCATTCAACCAAAAATGAGCCTCATCACTGAACAAAATTTTGCGATTTTGCTTGCGGTAAACTTCGCGAACTGAACCATTAGTTTCGAAATAAATTTGCACGATTTGCAAGCGTTGTTCTTTTGTCAACCTGTTCATGATGAAATGGCAAACCAAACTAAATATTAATCACTTGACAGCTGACAAAATGGCCGCCAGTTAAAAAAGTGATGCCAACTTAAAGTTCTATACCTCAATAAAAAACACCCAATATTAAGAAAAATTACATAAAATTGATTTTGGCGATTTTTTAAATCAATTTGGCGACGTAGGTCGGAAAAAGTCTGACAGCCCTGGTTGTATGTAGCAAACTGCAAATGACCCATAAACAACAATTTTAACAATTGGGTAGGGTCATCATTTGCTTTCTTTTTCTTTCCTTTTCTTCAAATTTATTTTACTGCCACAATAACTAATTATTTTCTAACATACTTTGAGAAAATAAAACGTTGTTGTATTTAACACAAATTTAACTCTTTTTTAAATTATTTTATTTGTTTATTTTATGGTTTGTTGGTTTTAAAAAACTTTACTTACTTTTAAACGTTATTGGGTTACTGATGTAAGCCCACATAGAAAAATATTAATCTGTGTAAATTTTGTTTATTAAGTTTACTTTTGCGTTATAGAATTATGAATTTTTGTATATAATTTTATGAATGAATTTATACAATAAGTTGTAAATGCTAATGTCCAAATTGTAAATATAGTAAAGCAACAATCAATGTATTTGTGAATGTATGTATGTATGTATGTACGAATGTATAAAAAAAATCGCCTACTGAAACTGGCTTTTTTACCTCGAAATTTAGCCACACTCACGCAGCATTATTACTATTTTTTATACAAAATTATGAATAAAACTGCAATAATTCGTTTATATTTTTTACTAGAAATACCACTACTACAACAAAATAAAAAACACCAACACCACCTGTTGTTGTTGGTATGGCTTTATAAGCGCCCACTAAACAATTTGACAATTAAACAATGAATCAGTTAGTATCGAATTGCGCTTCTCTTTTTTGTTTGTAACTGTTGTCTTTTGTCTTCTATTATAGTTCATTAATTATGTATTTGGTAATACGAGTACTATTTTTATATTATAACTATTTTTATTATTGATATCGTTCGTTTTTTCTCTGCAGTTCAAAGACCTTAAATAATAAGCATTATTCTCTTTAAGGAATTTTGTTTACTGCCAAATATATTTTGTTTATAATATTTTGATTAAATTTAATGAAAATAGTGAACATTCGTAAGAAAAATGTTTTTCTTTTTATGAATTTTTTTAACTTTATAAATGTTAACAAAACTTGTTAATAGATTTTAGACAATCTACAAATCACAAAAAGGTGTGTAAACATAATTAGTTAAGCAGATATTTTTTGTTTACCTTAAGATAATTAACATTTCATTGAGTTTTCAGTAATAATATCAAATAAATAAAATTGTGATTCCAATTCAATGATTTTTCATATTTACATTTTAGGGATTTCCCATACTTTTGGATTTCCTGGGAATTCTCACTAAAATTTATTAAATTCCTTGAACAGATAAATAGCTTATGTCAATGTTTTTTGTTTAACTTTGAATTGTTTTAGTAATGCTATAACTCAATAGTTTCGGAAGATCGTTTTTATACTTTTTTCGGTTTAAAAAAATGCTTTCAGGGTTTCTCCAATAGCGTCTTTTATTTCCGAACGCACAAGACCTCTATCGTTTCTTCAATTGGGCTTAAAAGTTTCGCTTAATGTCACAAACCCATTATTTTAAAGAATTAAAAATATCTATTTTTCTTGGAGCAAACATTCCATTTATTCGTTCCACATAAATTTTATAATAAAATTCAAAGAGTATTCTTTACCAAATCCCTTCTTTATGAGAGTTTTTAAACTCTTCGCAACGTAAAAGAGGGAAGTTACTAGTTTCACCCCCATTTTAAAAAAACCGAGTTTTCATCACAACCCGACCCGACGTTTTGATGTCCTAGGAAGCTATTCAGGCTATTTTTACTATGATGTCCATATGGCTGTATGTACATATGGGTACGTCTGTACGTAAGTATGTAAACCAATCATAACTTTTGAGCGGCTTAGCCGATCATAGCAAAAATTTCGCCATTCTTAAGATGTTGACTTTAGATAATGAAATTTTCAAAAATTTTAAGTTTTCGAAAAAATTGTTATTATGCTATATACTTATTGTCAATCGAAATGCACTAGTACCTTAGTCAATGAATTGGTTCATTAATTTTGTTAAAGAATAACAACAATGAATGCTGTCAATGAACCGTTTAGCATTGAACTTCAATGAATATTTTCATTGAAACCACGTATGCGTACGTTGAATCAACGAATTTTTGCAAAAAAAAATTATGAATCTAGGTCAATGAAGACCATACGTTTCAATTATTAACATAACTTTTTCAATGAACCGTATCTCACATATATTTTTAAAGGACAACTGTTTACATTATTTGAATTTCCAGTTTTCCTGGGACTCTACGTGAAAGTTTTCCGGGAGTATTAGTTTGCTTTGGGAACTCTTAGTTGGGAACAAACGTTTCATAAACTCTATTACATATAAATAAGAAATCTTTGTTTAAATAAACATCAAGTTAATTTATATTCTTAGTAAAGTGGATATGCCTTTACACACCATATTTGTTACCTTGAGTACAACAAAAAGGTGTGAAAATATAATCAGTTAAGACATAAAATCTTTATAACTCAAGAGTAATTAACATTTTTTATGTAAGATAATGTTGTTACTTATTTATTTAAATATTCAAAAAACACATTCTTAATAAAAAATATCTAACAAAACAAATAATGGAAACAGTGTTGATAATTCTTTGATTTTTCATCAAATGAAAGAAGTGTTAAATTAAATATTTAAATTATGTGATTTTCTTAGATATCGATATATGTATAATATACATAATATACATTGTGTATATATATATAATATACATTGCATATACTCGTAGCACGTATTTTGCATTACATACATAAGTCATTATCAAAGAAAACCGCGGAATTCTTTTTATACATTTTAGGTAAAAACCGTCCTTATAACGTACAAATGTGATAACTTATTTTCGTTTACGCTGAACTTTCTTCACAAAATTTGTCACAATAAATTTATTTCCGATAAAAATATTCGTTTAAGTACTTAAATCATGGGTACGATGGGTAACTCAAAACGTGTAATTGCTATTATTTGTTTATTTTAAATCACTGAAATGTCATAAACTCTTTTTTATTTAATATATTTAAAATATAAATTAGAATTATTATTCTTTTTATGTAAAAACTTCGATCTCCTATCGAAACTGCCCACTTGCAGTCAGTCATCCATTTTAATTTAGAAAAGGAAAGAAACATTACTTTTACCCAAAGGCCTTTACTTGAATTGAGCAAAACTGTAATTAACTATTCTAAACATTTTCTTTAAGATTTATCTCAAAATTCGCCAAATAAAAATCGTGTAAATGCTAGTTATTACCTTTAGAATAATAAACGCCCACTTTAATTTTACCAGGATATCTGATCTATAATCAAGTTTACATTTTAAGCAAATAAACTTAACAAACTTTACTTTCAAGATCACCGAAAGGCTGATTATATAATTGAACTATAAAAGCTTGTTAAAATTCAATAAACAACATTATTTTATTGTTAACAAGACCGACTGTTCAGCCCCCTGTTTCCTATAATAACAGTTTTTTTGTTTATTTTTATTTTATTTTATTTTATTTTTTTAATTATTTTTGTTCTATATTGAAATGGAAACTTCTAAAACAAAAGTCTCTAATTTAGATCAAAAGATTGCCTATTAAAGCTACAAAGAACAAAATTTAAAATTCAAATGATTTTAAGTTCGATCTTTTCGCTTGTCTACAATCAAGTTCATTTTGCTTTAAACGAAACAAAAAAAAAGTAATTTGTTTTAAAAATCTCTCTCAAGCTACCAAATAAAAAAAAGGAGAAAAACATTAAAGAATATAAATGTAAATTTTTTCATACACTTGAAAATGTTTTTTGTACGTTTTATCTTAATTAGCGATCTTTGAGATTTGAAAATATTCGCATGGCTTGTCTTGGTTTTGTGGGGAGAAAAAGTACTTGCATAACAAAAGCTAAAGTAAAATCTGAAATAAATTTTAATTTGTGCTAGCAATTTGAAACAAAATGGAAGCAAAATATGTTTCTAAATGTAGATTTTAGCATTGAAAAAAATAAATTCATTTTAGAATTCAATAATACAATTAATTAACCAATCAAATGAAATGAAATGTATACTTCAAAGGGCAAAACGTTTTCTTCGCTCGAAATGTCTAACAATGAGTTTCCCAGGCATGCTTGAATATGGCAAAAAAATTAAGTTCTTAAAAGCTTTTAATGACTTTTATTCAACTAAAAAATAGTATTTCTTCTTTCGAAAGCTTTGAAACTTCCTTAAGTTCCAACGTTTTATTATTAATATTATGATATGCCACCAACTCAATACGAAAAAATCTAAAAACTTGCACTATTAGGAATGTGCTGATTTTGAGTTCACAGTTGATGGGTTTTTGCGCTCTCCTGAAAATTGCCGATTGCAATAACAAGCCTATGTAAAAACTTCTACGTGCAGATCACAAGTTCAGCATCTTATTGACTTCTTAAAAAGTTATTTTTTCACTTGGTATTGAATAATTCGACATCGACTCATCAAAAAATCGTATCGTTGAATGAATCGTAAAATTGAGAATCTTCCACTTTAAAACATAAACTAGTCCTGTTACTGCCTATTATCAAAATGAAGTTAATTAAAATATGTAACAAAGCCCATAACAACTCCAGAAATTCTTCCATACGAGAATAGGGCTCCTAAAACAATCGCCAATTATAGCTGCCAGAAATGACGATTTTTAACGATATGATATACTGTGTTGTCATGTCGTAACTTTTTTTCGATATGACAACACTGAGAAAGCCATTAACCGTCGATTATTACAACACAGTATTTCATATCGTTTTTTGTCATATCATAAAAAATCGTCATTCCTGGCAGCTATGTCCCCAACACAAATGATTATGGCGTAGATTTCAGTCTGCAAAACCTATTAACCCGAAGAACACCCGGCACTGTGCCGCCTTTATACAATTTCGTGCTGTCTGTGAATCGAACTCGATCAGCATTTTCTTGCCATAAGGTCTGATTAGATTCAAGGTGAATTAATTTTATCAGGTGGTGTTGATCCTAAAACAACTACAACATTACAATAACATTTGACATCTCAACGTATACAAATTTTGACATACGAGCATTTAATTTGCGGAAAAAAAGTAGAGCAGCTGTGCTTATAATATCACCTGTATAAATCCACCTTGGATTAGACTATTCTACCCTCTCAGGGATAAGCATATCGAAATTCCTGTGAACGAGATTGTTGTATCTGATCGTCTACTCTAATGCGAAGGTCGTTCTTAAAGAATCTAATCATTACAAGTAGAATTTGTCTTTTATTTCATAAAAATACGAATACATTTTTTTATTTTTGCTATTAAAATAGCAAATTTTCAATGGCGTGAATACAGACCATTCAAAAGCAATTAAATGAAGGTAAGTAAAATAAAAGCATTATTGCAAACACTAATTGCGTGCTTGGAAAGCAATAAAAAGGTGTGGGTGAAGGTAGTGGTGGTTTCGAGTTCAATTCACTGCAGTCAAACAAAATAAGGTGGCGTCTTGGCCGGCTGCCGCCGGCGTTTGTATTGAAGTTATTATTAAATTAAAAGCGTAAAAAGCTTTTTTATTAAAATAATAATAACAATAATAATACTGTCTACACCAGATATACTCGTACTATTTAAAATCTTTATTTTCTGACATTGGTTTTAAATTCACATTTTTCTGTTGGCTTTCGTGGTGATTCGCTATAATTTCATGTGCATGTTTTCCTGCATAGTAAATTCGAATGCAATTGTTTAGGTTTGATAGCCAGCGGCATTAATACCGCATTAATGCTTCATTTGTGTGTCAGTTACTCACTTAGACGGCCAATTTAAATGTTTAGCTAAAACATTTATGGCTAAATGAATTGTAATAATTTCTATGATTAATTATTTTAACATTGATGTTAAAGCTACAGGTGTGAGAAATCATTATTGAATGTTAATTTTTAAATTTTATTTATTTTTTCTCTCAAATAATTTCATTAATTTCAACATATGCGATTGTGTGCGTGTGTTAAGTAACAAGTGCGGAAAATATGTAGAAAATAATAAAATTATTTAGATATTTTCACACTTTTAATTTACAAATAACTTTATTTTTTGTTGTTAAGAAAAATTTCCCCAACTAACTTGCGAATTTTAGGTAAAAAATTAATATATAAACGAATTAAGTAAAGGCGAAATAAGTCTGCATCCATGAAAACTTTCCCTTTTGTTTTAATTTATGGTTCGCTGATATTATTGAACATTGAAGAATCAATTTTCTCATTAGTTATTTTTTTAATGTTTTCTTACTTTTTTAAATTTATTTACAAACTAAGAAAAAATGTTGATAGCAATGCAATGAGTTAAAATGCTAATAAACATATGCTTGACTACTTTTACTTTGGCATTTTAACAAATTACTTTAACATGGCGATGCCATTGGAGGCAAACAAAAAATTATAAAAATAAAATGTCTCTGCCAAGCATTGAACTTATGCCGTTTTCAATTATTATTGTATTTTATCCCAACTGTTTCGCTCGGTGGTCAACTGCACAACTATATTGTTACGGGCTTAAAGTTGTTTTTACAAACATGCACACATTTAAAAATCATCCATTTTGGTTCGTCAGGGATTGAACTGCTATCATCTGTATGATTAGCAGAGGCACTACTACTCTGCCAATAAGATTCTCTATTTACTAGTAAGTACATAATTGTTTTAACTAATTTAAAGTAATGCATATGGTATATAGTTTATGGGGAAAAGTGTATTGTTTGGTAATGACAACACACTAAAAAATTTTTGCTATGAAATTATTTTTCTGTTCGTGAATAATAATAAAGTGTTTTTTTTTTTCTTCCTCAATTATTAACAATTTTATGTCTAATTTAGTTACTTCTCATTTTCCTTTAGTTTTTCTTGTTTTACTAATAAAAGCGACTGTTTTTTAATGAACTAAACTTAAACTTCAAAATAAAACAATTTTAAAAATTACCTGGCCCATCAAGAACTTTGGCATAAACTTACAAGTACGTACGAGTATGTATTTGATTGGTAACTGTGTTTAATATTTGTAAATGCGTAATTTTGTACCATAAACTTTAAAAGGAAATCAAAAAGAACTTCCCTATTATTTTGATACCATCATTATATTGTAAAGCAATTTAGTATGATTTCTTGTAACAGTCTAAAAATACTTTTTATATTTATTTTATGGATTTATGTTACTGAAAGTGTTTAAAGCGAAAATGTAAAACGTAGTTAAAAAATGTGATCATAGTAATTTTGTTATTTGAAGATTATAAGTTTTGTAACAATATTTAATTTTTCAAGCCTAAACATTTTTAATTACGGGTTTATCTAATAATAAAAAGGTAGAAATGGTTAAATAATAGCAAAAATAAAAAAACTAACACGCCTTTTTAACTTAATTTAACTGCTTACAGCGTGAGAATTGGTAATAAAAAAAGTTACGAGTCTTATGGAAACTGTAGTATGTAATATGAAATAAATACATACATACATACATACGAGTACATATACCATTTTAGGGACATAAATCTCGTTGATTATTTCTAAAACTTGTAATGCTGTTTAACAAAATAGTTTTCCGTGGGTGTTTCCATCTATATGGATTAAAACTAAGAGATTGACTTTAACTCATAGAATGTTTTTATGGTAAATCGTGACTTTTACGTTCTAATGATTCATTAGAATTGATTTTTCTATATTAAATAAAAACTCAAAGTTCTAAGGACTCTAAAAAACAAAATACAAAAATACATATATGTATATAAAAAAGATGTCTTTCTCGTCTTCTATAATTAATTTTTGATGCATTGTGATTTTTTTTTTGGTTTTAGTATTCTTTTTTTCAAGTTCATTTCTATTATTATTTAAAATTATTTAGTATAATTTATAATTTGTTCCCCTTTTGTCTAGTATTTCTCAGAGACTTCAACATGATCGTTATCATGAATGAAATGAAAGCAAAAGTTTATATGTACATACATATGCACATACAATTATATGTACATATTATGTATAATACATATAAATCTATTAGCATAGTTCTATTATAAACTGAGTGCTTTTGTTAACTAGACACAATTGTTGTTTGTTATTCTTTTTTTAATTTTATTTATTGTCTATTTCCTTAAATATATAAAACATTTTTTTGTTATATACATATGTATGTATATTAAATTTTTTCTGTTGTTTTTTACATGCGAAACCCTTAACATAAAATATATAAAAGAGCTTGTAGACTGACTGCCATGGTAGAATAATATACAAGGTAGCCCTGGAACGCCAGCTGATTCGTTTTTTATTTGCTTTTTTCATGGTACGAACTATCAAATCTTGTGTATATGTGAAATAACTACGTTGCACTCACAATACCACAAGTTTGTTTGCTTCTTATGTTCTTCAAACACACACATACCCTCTCTATTAATGTTTGACATTTCGTACCCCAAATGTACATTTGTTTAGTTATGCGGCTACCTGTTATTTTATTCTACCATGCTGACTGCCAAGCGTGACGAAATGTTATTAAATATGAAAATGAAAAATAATAAAAATATTAAAAAAAGATTTGGGGTAGCTTGAGTAATTTTCTCTTGATAACAAAAACCTTCCGAATTCCAAATATCAACGTCAAATGTTGGTAACGTTTGCTTTTTCCAATAACATATAAATTAAAAGAAAATTTTTTATTTTTTAATTCATTTATCGTTGAATATTGTTTGTTTCTAAGTTTAATAAAATTTTATTAAAATTTTTTTTGTCTGCTAAATTAAATAAATTAAAAACAAGCCCTTTGAAGTATTTAAATAAACATAAAAATTTCAAAGAAATATTTTTACATTAAAAAAACACACACACACAGCATTTGACGAAAATTTATGACATTTCTTTGGTCAGACAAAAAACACATCAAAACACAACGTACATACCATACATATGTATATACATACAAAATATCAATCAGAATTTTTAATCTTAATAATGTTAGAAAATATCGTATAAAAAACACTTTCAAGGTTAAGCGGAAAAGAAAAAAAATCATACAAAAACATAAAAATACACAAATGTTAGGGAGTATTAAATTTAATTAAATTAACTCAGAAAAAAATACAAAAACACTGAAAAAAATTAAAAAAAAAATGCAAAAAACTTTTAGCTACAAGATAAGACACATAAATTACCGAAATTTCTCTCTTTTATGGCATCTGTGGTGAGATTATGTAACTTTCAACAATAACAACAGTGGTTATATTGTCAATCTATTAAGTTGCTTGCACTAACGATTGTACAATTCTGCGACTTCTTGTTAACAACATTGTTTAAATCTGACAGCATGTGGCATCTCTGTTAAAATAAACGAAAAGCTCAAAGATGAATGTAACAAAAACAAATTAATTTGTGATTACGATACAGTTTACAGTAAATTATTTTTATTAATTTCTTTATTTTTGCGAAATAATTGTTAAATTAAATTTTTAAATAATAGAAATATTGTTACTTTATGTACGTAAAAGTTTTATATGTTTGTATATTGTAGTAATACAATAATTTCAATTGTTGGCATAAGGTACGTGCTACGGCTGCACAGCTGACTCTTGTCTAGTCGGTAACAAGAGAAAAATTATTTTCGCTAGTTAACCGACAGCGAATATTGTAAAAAAATTTTACAGAATTGAAAAATCGTTAATTTGCTTGCTTGTTACATATTTTAACAATGACAACTATATTAAAATTTAATAGAGAATCGCACTACTGGAATGAAAAAAAAGAGTTCTAGTATCAAAAAGAAACGAAAAGTATGACAATGGAGTGTTGGGGGCTTACTTCCAACCCAGGCCTCTTACCCACATTAGATAGATATCTTTCTTCATTCTAGGTCACACATAAGAAAATTAACCGACATTTTTATTAGTCTTGTATAAGTCTTGAGACTTTGAGTAACGAAAATATTTTCGGGTAAGCAATACCTAAAAGTAATTATTCAATACTTTCAGAGTTGTATTTTCTAGTGTAAATACGAACATACACCTGCAAAATGTGTGAAAGTAAGAGAATGAATTAAACTTCACGGAAATACGGAGATAGTTTCACAGATTACCGCTGTTCGCTACTTGATGCAATCCCTTTATATTTGTTCATTTCGGAAAAGTATTGAGTATTATAGCGTGCCGTAACCGCTTTTTACAATACTATTGTCTATTTTTAGTGAACAAATTAATATGTAAAAAGGTCTCTTTAAGGATTTCGGATTAATTTTGTACATAGTATCCTTAAACTGGAAGTACATACGACGCGCTTTCACGTCAACGCCTACCTACTTTCGACGCTTTTCTATATTTCAACTTACATGCGGCGCATTTTACGCGGATTTGTTCTATGCTTGGAAGTATTTTTAAACTTTATTACGTAAGCAAAATAAACTATACAAACATATTCATCGATAGCATTGCCCCTGTGGCTGATTAAAGGTCTTGGCATTAACGGCATTGATATTGGGAAAGATTTCAAACCAAATATACTAGATTTCGCTTAACGAGTATGCATTATTTGTATCTATATAATTAATAGGCGAGACCATTGTTTGTGCTGCAATTTTTGCTTATATTAAACAGTAGATTGTGAAGAAATTGATACCATTTTAAAGATATTTATTAACGCATGTTCACAATCTATGTTTTGTTAAAATAAGTTAAGAATTTTGGAAGCTATAAAGCGCACGTGTACATATGCATGTATTAGCTTGTACTTAAAAAACAAACAAAACATGTAACTGTGTTTGTAGACTTTGCTTTTGCAAAGATAATAACAATACAAGATTCTGTCTCTTCTTTGGTGTTGTTGTAGGAAAGGTATAAGACGAAAATTGAATAGAATTAAGAAAATGGAATTAGCTTATTTGAAGGGATTTTATTTTTGTATTCCACTGTTTTTTTTTTTTCAATTTCAGTATAGGAAAGTTACTACACATGATTAATTAATTATAGATTCATTATGTATTATGTGGCTGTTTTGTTATGACATTTGAGCTTTGTTATGACATTTGGATAATTTTCTACGAACATTAATAAAACTATTTACTATAGAATAGGGATGATTGTGTTGCCCGTTGGTTATAATAATAATAATTATTTTATTCTATACTTTCTTTTATATCTTATTGATTCTACTTGAATGCTTGTGTGTAGAAGGCAAACAAGTATATCATACTTTTTTATTTCCTTTCAGTGTAATTAATTTAACACACAAATTAGATGTTTTTCTCTTTCCTCTTAATTTTTTGTTTTGTTATTCCGCTACTTTTTGTTAAGACCAAATATAAAATCGTGCTAAATAATTAAAAAATAGAAATATGTTTTCCCAACAGCACACAAATACTCATTCAGCCCTAGTCGTAAAAAAAACATTAAAACCAGTTTTAACCAAAAATATTGTACATCATAAAAAAAGTTCTAAAACTCATTTAAAAAATTTAATGAGGGCTTTAAGCAGCAACAAACAAATTAAAAAAAAAACACACACACACAAAAACAAAAACAGAATAATAATAAAAAATAACAAAAGCACCAGCACAATAAAAAATTAACAAAAAGAAAAAAAACATTTAAAAGTTTAGTCATAAACATTTTGTTGTACGGTTTTTGCAAAAATATAAAATAACACACGAAAGAAAACAATTTAAAAAAAATACATAGATATTTGGAGTTACAGTGTCGAGAAAATAAAAATTTTAATTTGAGAAGGATAGCTAAGTTCTAAAATTTAACAAGGAAATATTTAACGAAAAAACACATAAGAGACTGTTTTTCGATTTTGGCAATCGCTAAATTTACGATTAGCAAAGTCATTTCTAAAAATTGCAGAACTTTTCACCGAATTGTTAAAAATTGAGAGGGCTTAAAAGCAAAGGGGTAGCTTATGCATTTCATACATAATGTTTTTGGTGTTTAAAACATACCATTTTTTGAGGTTATCGTACAGGTCTAAATTTTTGTAGAGTGATAGATATTGGCATTAAGTGTTGATTTCTGCATATAACTTAATTTTTATAGCTTTGGCACTTTAGCAATTTAGCAATTTTATAGTACACAGTGCTATGGATTACAGTAAAGGCAATTAATATAATAGTACATAGCTTAAAAAAACACTTTCTTTCCATTGTATAGGCGTGGCACTGCCCGCTTTTTATAATTAAATCAGATTGTCAGGGGAGCTCAATGTGTGTGCAAAGTTTCATAAGAATCGGTTTAGTAGAAGTAATTTAAGACGACTATTTTCTTTGTATGGGCGTGGCACTTCCCACTTATATAATTAAATTGTATTGTCAGAGGAGTTTAATGTGTGTGCAAAGTTTCATAAGAATCGGTTAAGTAAAAATAGTTTGAAAACGATATTTACGTTGCATAGGCGTGGCACTGTCCACTTTTTTATCATTAAATTTTATTATCAGGACAAGTTAATGTGTGTGCAAAGTTTCATAAGAATCGGTTAAGTAAAAGTAGCTTAAAAATAATATTTACTTAGTATGGGCGTGGCACTGCCCATTTTATATCCACCAGGTTGTATTGTTATGGTAGCCTAAACTGTGTGAAAAGTTTTAAGTTGATCGGACTGTGATTTTATAGAAATTACTATAATACTATTGTGAATTTTATGCAACGAAGTAAATTTATGCTTTTAAGTTAGTTTAGAATTATTTTAAGCTTTTTTTTTGAAATTTTAATTTGTGTTTTTATTACTTTACATTTACATATTTATGTTCTTTGAATAATTTATATTAATCTACTAACAGGTTTTAGTGTTAATGTTACAATGAATTTCAATTTCGATTTCAAAAACTTGAGAGCCCACAAGTTTAAGAAAATGTTTAACTATTTTCTTCGAAATAACATTTTTAATAGAAACAATTTAATTAAAAGTTAAAACTTTATTACAACAATGAAATAACTACGAGTTATTAAAATTTATTTTTAAAATATTTTATTAGTTTACATAATTTATATTTTAACAGCCGTTATGGGTACTTTGTTCAATAAAGAACTGTTCGTTTAGAATTTGAAAGCGTTATGTTAACAATAACTTTTGATTGAAAAGATAAAACTATTAATTTAATATGAGAAACATAAGATTATAAATTATGCGCTTTAAAACGCTACAAAACATTATACAAATATCTCGATATTGAAGTAATTTGCTACATTCTTTATGTTGATAGCTTTTGTTTTGTACACTAGAGGCGCTGCAGTGCATCCAAATTTTAAAAGAACAGTTCTTTTTTTTACGATACAGACTTAAATTGATTTACATTTTTATAACACTCAAAAATATTTTCCTGTATTTATTGTTAGCTAAAGAAGTTTTGTTATTATTGCTTGAAATATTATTTTTTTTTAGCCACATTGTTTAGTAATAATTTTTTGCTTTTATTATGGCTGTTTATAGGTTTTATAAGAAAGAAGATATTTTATTAATCAATAAAAGACTCGTAATAAATACCAAATAAATAAAAATAATGTAGAATAGAAAAAATATAAAACAAAAAATTTTTAGTTCATTTTTGATTGATCTACAGAGAGGATGTTTAAACTAAAATGTAAACATTAATTCTATTCCCAAATATCCAAACGCAGTAAAATCAACAAAACAGTATATAGACAGCAACGAAATACATACATACATATCACAAAAACCAAAATAAAATTTCTTACACTAAGGCCTGTCTATATGACAGCAAATAGTTTATTCACAATATTTTAGGTTTTCAAATCGAAAACTGATGTTGATGTTACTTTGAGGATGTTACTAACAACACCATCCGAATGAAAATCTGTATAAACTACGAAAAGTATTATTAATGGGTCGATTAAAAATCATATTACGCATGGCAACTGGCAACAGAGAGCTGTCAATTTTAGTTGCTTTTTAATGCTTTTCTGGCAACCACAAAGTTTCAGTTGCCGACAGGTAACACAACTAAAGATCGGTTGACATCAATAATCGACCCATAAATGCATACGAAAACGACTTGTTGTTGTTTATTCTTACATGTGTCGGCTATGTAGAGTACAAAAAACGAATTACCAGCGAAAATTTACTGCTACTGCTTTAAAATTACCATTGTTTCATATTAATTTTAAATGAAAAATTATTAATCTAAACTCAAATCTTTTTGAGTTTAAATTGTTCACTGCTAAAACAACTTTGTTATAAACGTTACATTTCATTTTAAATCAACATGACTATAACTTTAATTTCAAATAAGTTTTATGTTAAATAATCACTTAAATCATGTTGAATTTAAATGAAATTCATTTTACATACGATGGGTATTTATTTAGTGTATAGCTAAAGTAAAGTTTTAAGCTGTTGTGGCTGCAGTGCTTAGCGCGTGGACTATCATGCAAGTGGCATGAGCTCAAATCTTGGCTGGGGCAGCCAACTACAACACAAAGTTTTCTGATGCATATGCTAATAACCATCACGTAAGTAAAATAATTAATAAAATAGCTACATTAAAGTCATGTTGTTTCAGCTTAATATAACTATAATTCAACATGAATCTTAGTGTTGTGTCAATATCAAATTCACGTTGTTTTAACTTAAAATAACTTTGATTGAGAATGATTTGTCGTGTTTTTGCAATATAAAATTGTCGAATTAACTTTGATTCAACATAATTTTTCGTATTATTTCAGTATCAACTTCATTTTGATTTAATTGTACCGCAACATTAAATCAATATGAAATATAGTTAATTCAAAAGGATAAATGTTATTTCAAGACTATTGTAAATCATGTTGAACTAACATGAAACGCCTATGAAGCAAAATCACTACCGAAAAGTGTTAAATTAACCTGGTTTTTCCATAAATATATAAAGCGCTCTATGCTTTTTAATGTTTTTTCAGCCAAACCACACTTTTGTTAATTTAATACAGCTGATTCCATATGCCTTGTCAGATGAAAATAGAATACGCTCTAAAAGTCAGATGTAAAATAAATATCGTCTAAAGTCAGCATAAGTCATAAAATTGTTTGGTTTTGCGTCTGTTTGAAAACGAAAAAATAACCATATGAACACTACCATCAGCGGCACAGTAGCATTAATTAGTAATTCCTAGCTGGTAAATGAACATTTGGAGAATATTCCACATACGAAATGCCTATTTATGTTATTTTTCTAAGTTCTTGTTTTGTTTTATTTTTTATGAGTGAGTGCTTTGAATAATCTTTAAAATCTTTTTAGATATTTTTTTATAGAGTAGTTTTAGTATCAAACAAAGAACATTTTTTGTTTCCAACTTTAAGAAGAAGCAACATTTAATGAAAGAATGTGTTTGTTTGTAGATTCGTTAAGTTTTTGATACATTCCCAACAGCGTTGTCAACTTTTAGATTTCAAAAAGCACTGAAATTTTAGTTTTTTAGTTTTATTTAAAAAAGTGTTTATATATATGCCGAACCGATTTAAATCCACTAAAAGCAATTTTTCAGACTTTTTGTATTTTTATATTTTTTAGAGCTTAATATATCATAGCCGATATTTATTTATTATATATGGTCATCATAGTTATTGCTACAGGGTTGTCATAGAAATTATCGGGTTATCATAAAGAAACAAACTGTAACTTTTGAATCTGTTTTCATCCCTACTTAAGGACTTTGTACAATAAAGACCTGTCAGTTGTAGTTCACTCTGTAAAAAATAAAGAAAATTAAAAATACCTTTTTCAGGATACTTTGCCATATTAGAGGATCTTGTAGCGTGAAGCTATGCCATTTTTAATCAATAAGAGGAGACTGAAACCCTTCGAATGGCACCAAATTTATTAATATCCGATGACGCGCTCTAAAGTTATTCAATCTTGAATATGAAGAACATTTCTCAAAAAATAGCCAAGATGCTCAAGTTTAGACAGCTATAAAAAGAAACTAGAGTTGTGCTTTTCAGTGCTTTTTTCAGCTCAGCTCACTTTACTCAACTAGGACACTCTCTTATTTCAGTTAGTTCAAAAGTTCAATTGCTCAGTATATGAAAGGTAGGTTGAACAGGTACCAAAAGGAGTACAGATGTGTTAGTAAATTTGAGAATGTGTGCGTCACACAGACAACAGATTTTGACAGTGACGTGATATATTTATATCAACAAAATGCACGTGCTACTAAATTTGAGAGAGCTTGTACTTGTGTGCGTCACACAAACAATAGATTTTGACAGTTTCGCGTTATGTTTCTACCCACAAAATGCATGTATTTTTTGGTGTCGTATTTATTGTCGTCATGGTGGTACCTGTAATGAATCTGCCTTGAGTATATGTATGTGCGTACACTGGTCAAGGCGCATCTAAAGGTAAAGGTAAAGTTGACAGCGCGGCTGATTACTTATTTTGTGTTATTCTCATGGTTGAATGTTAAAATTTCTGTATTTGCTTTGTGATTTTGAAATCATACTATGATTTTACAAAAATAAAGTTTTTGTGGTTTTTACAAATATTGTACTTGTTGTACTAGCAAGTTTACCTGGTATTGAAGTGCCTTGACTACAAAATGTAATATGATCGTTGTGAGAGTGAGCGAAAAAGAAATATGAACTTAAAAGAAACATGTACGAAAAAGAATAATTAGCGTTAAAGAAACATGAACTAAGGAGCTGAATAGAGCTCATTGATATGACCAGCTCACTTCGTTCACTTGTCTGAGTACTTCAATTGAACTAATGCGTTCATGAACTACCCAACACTAAAAGAAACCATAAAAAGTATCGGACTAGTTCTTACGCCACGTGATGCGCACGTAAGAGTAGAATATACATGTATATATGTATGTAAAATTTCGTTGAAAACGGAAAGTTTTTGAAATCTGAAGTTCCAATCAAACGAAATACGTACAAAAAATTCGTTTTTATGGGTTTGACGCTTTTAAAAGATGAAGCACCACTGATTGCTCGAATCCTCTTTTTTATTCTTCCGCAAGACTGCAAAAACATGCTCAGGAAATAGTTACATGACAAAACTTTTTAGATAAAGAAATTAATTTTTGAATTTTGGATTTAGTGCCACCGTTACAAAATAAAAGCACCAAAAATTAGACTGAAAAAGCACCCAGCACTAACTCCAAAATTGTTCGCGTCGAAAAGTTGAAAAAGCACTAAAAACGATGCGAAAAGCACTGAGTTGACAACGCTGATTCCCAACATACATAGATACATACATACATTACATTACATTTTCAATAGTGTATATTTAGGCTGGTTTATAACAGCATTCATCAATCTAAATAAATCATCTAAACAAGACCGCCATATTCATGAGTATCAGCATAAATCTATTCTACATACGCCCATTTCCAACATACAGCTCATACTTATTAAGATTTATCCCCGTTTTCTTTCTATTCTAACATTCTAACTTCAGAAACGGAAACTTTAAATGTTTGTTCATAAAAACTTAATGTACCATTAAGTTTTTAGGCTTCTAAATAAAGCTAAGACATCATCAAATAACACACATGGGGAGATATATATAATACAGACATATGCATGCATGTATGCATTTAATAGTGCATATGTGTATGTGTGTATTGAACTCGACTTTACATAACAAAAATGACAAGGAAAATCCCTTATCACTTAAATCAATTTCTCTAATTCCCCCTAACAAAAAAGCTGCCCCCGAATCAAAGTATCTTTAACAAAATCAACTGTGAAAATCAATGAAGAACGAACGAACCACCACCCTAATTTTGTATTCATAGATGATTTTGAACAACGCATTTCGCTGAATTCAAATCAAACACAACAAAAATTTACGCTTTTTTGCAATTCGTAATGCATACAGTCACACTTACACATGTGGAAGAGACTGAAACTAAAATGTTTGAAACTTAAATTTATTTGGTATCTAAATCTCACCCTCAATTGTCGTTTTTATTTTTATATTCTATACAAAATTGTATGAGATTTTGTTATAAAAATGTTTGAAACAAGTGATAAAACTAAAATCAATTGTCTGTGTTGATTTTATTTTTTTATCTTTTGAAAATGGAAATTTCAAGTTGTGGCGCAACATATAAGAATTTGTTAGGATTAGTAACGGAATAAAACAATGTGTGATCATGCAATTATAATCGATTAATTATAAAAAGTAACACTAAATTTAAATGATGAAATATTTCATGCAATTTGTAGCATGAAACTTGTTCTACTTGCCAATAAGATAGGAACCGAACCGAAGCAAGCGGAGAAAGTGATATGAAATGAAATTTCAGACAGTTTTTGTCCATTTTTCTTTAACACTTGTAATAAGCAAGGACAAAAAGTATAAATTTAGTCTAACAAATATATTTGTTAATGATTTTTCATTACGATTCATTTTGTTTATTTTTCAATATTTTAATGCAAAATTCCAAAATATTCACAATTCCAAAAGTGAAATGGAAACTTTAGATCTAAAGAAAATACTTAAAAAAACACAAATTCATGTATGCATGTGTGTGCCTATATATCATAAAATTTATATATGTATGTACATATTTATTTAATAAAACATAAAATCAAATGAGCAAAAATACAACAACCTGGACTGTTTAAAAAATATATATTTTGGATTTTTGTGTATAAATATTATAAAGAATATTATTTTAGTTAAACAAATAAATCGGCATTTGGCAAAGAGAAACTAGAATATACATATACAGATATCGAGCCCTTATCGCCAAATTAGTGTAAGGGCAAGAAGAACTTTTTTCAGGATAAAGCAATTTTTTATTTTTATTATCTTCAAATATGTACTGTACATATACATATAAACATATATATGTACATATAAGAACACACATACCTATATACATATGTACATATGTGGGTTATTCTCATTTAAAGTAAATTTTTTCTGTCCGTTAAAAGTGCGCTAATATATTTGTACAAGAATGTAAAAACTTGAGCTTTAAATCAATGATTTAATGTTATGTTATGAATTAAGTCATAAATGTACATATGTATTTTGTCTAGTGTTAAACTGTCTATCATGTTCTAAAAAATTTTAAATCTTTTATGTGTTATAATATGTTAAAGATGTTTAATAAAATGCTAACAAAGTGCTATATAGGCATTAGCACAGAAATTTCTACCTTTCGTGACGTAACGTGACCAAGCAATTATTGTCTTGCAGAACCATGTACATCTTTCGAATTTTCCTTATACATATTTTACTAAATGAAGGCCTACTTACGGTCTACACAAATAAACATACAAGTAAAAAAACTCAAGTTTTCTTTAAAAAAATAATTGCTTGTTGACGTACGTGACAAAACGTGGACTTTGTTGTGGAAATGCCGATATGCTTTATGTTTTGTTTCATGCTAAATTAGTTTGAAAATTGCTAGCTTAAGCATTAAATATACTAAATTGGCAACTTTGCAAATAATGATCTTAGAGATATTTAAACATTTAACAATTTTTGACTACCAATAGCTACATAATTCTTTCCTCTAAGAATGAAATAAATGTCGAGAAATGCAACAAATGCGATAATATGGTACTAAGGGATAGATAAACTGACATATTATTACTACCAAATTGTATTATTAATAGGCGTGGTCACTGCCCATAATTTTTATTGATTTACTTTTACGAGCACTAATTGTGTGCGAAGTTTTATAAGAATAGGTTGAGTATAAATAGTTTAAATGAATATTTACTTTTCATTGGCCTGGCACTGCACACTTTTCTAACCAAAATGTAGTATTGTAACGATAACTAAATTTGTATGAAAAGTTCCAAAAGAATCAGTTTAGTAGAAGTTGTTGAAAAAATATTTACTTCTGCCCACTTTTAATCATGATGTATCATTCAATGTGTAGCTTAATGTGTGTGCAAAGTTTCATAGGAATCGGTTGAGTAGAAGTAGTTGAAAAGGCATATGTATTTACTTCGTATTGGCGTGGCTCCGTCCAATTTTCAACGGGACCAATCTGGAAGCACTTCCATTTAAATAAAGAAAAAGATCCAAAATCGGTTTATAAATGGTGGAGTTTTGAGGGAACATCCAAAAAAATACATGACGAATTTATAACCTTTCTCCTTTTTTTTAAGTTGGCTAAAAATGTGTTTTTAATAGTATTTTATTTTCAATTCGAAATTAATGTTTGAAAATACAACTTTGAAATGTTCAAGTTCATACTGGTTAGTTGGTGTGTATGAGTACTCACAACCCACTTATCGTATATTTTACCAGCACTACTAATACATACCTACGAGTGAGTACAAATGCTAACAAAAAGTAAAGATGCAAAAAACTTTGTGCAATTAAATTTGAAAAATTTATTGTTATTATAAAAATTCCTTTAGCGCGTGTGTTTGAAATAAACAAAATAATAAATTACTATTTAAATTTGTGTGTATTTTTTTATATACGAATAATATGATAAATGATAAATGTATTATATGTAGTTCTATATGTATATCGATTGTATATATATATATATATATATATATATATATATATATATATATATATATATATATATATATATATATATATATATATATATATATATATATATATATATATATATATATATATATATATATATATATATATATATATATATATATATATATATATATATATATATATATATATATATATATATATATATATATATCCATATATATATATATATATATATATATATATATATATATATATATATATATATATATATATATATATATATATATATATATATATATATATATATATATATATATATATATATATATATATATATATATATATATATATATATATATATACATGTATGTATTTAAAAATATATTTGAGAAAAAAATACAATCAGCGTGATTGTTAAGATGTTTCTAAATTTACTTTGATTTTTTTTTGCCACCAACAGTGGACCCTGTTAATACGTTTTATACTGAAACAATATTTGCTTATACATATATATTCGTTTGAAGGTATATATGTATGCATGTATGTATATATTTTTGTTTATATAAGACAATAATGAAAATATAAAAATATGAAAATGGAAAGAAAAATTAAACACCTGTTAACACACATACATATCCATACAATCACTTAATTATACAAATAGATACGCATACACACATACTCACAGTAAAAGTAGCTGCCTTTATTTTAGCTTTCTTCTTAAAAAAAAAGAAAACACAATGCTATTTTCTTTTAACTCAAATGTTTAGATATTTAATATTCTATTTTATTAAAAATAATATTCTTAATAAAAACAATTTTAAATTTAGGAATAAAGAAATAATCGTGTACGTTCAACCGTCTTCTATTTTTTCCTTTACTTTTTGAAATCATAAAATGTGTACAATATGTTTTTAAAACTCTTGTAGTTTCCGGCATTAAAAATTTTCTTTATTATTATTATTTTTCTTTTTTGCAATTTCGTGATTTTGAATAATTTTTTTGTTTAATTTAACTCATTTTCTTTATAAAGTTAAATATTTTCAGAAAATACTATGTATTCTTGAAAGTTTTACGATTGACTATTAATTTTGTTCTTAGAACATAGTTTTGTGGTGTAAAATTTTGTGTTTTATAAAGCATCCACACGATTTTAAGATTCAATGCATATGTAGGCATGTTTGTACATACACACAGGTATATGTATGTGTGTCCACATTCTTTAGGATATGAAAATTGAACCTTTAGAATTGAGAAAGTTCTCATCAAAATTGATTCTATTATTGAAATTCCAATTAGAAGAATTTGTTTCAATCTAATACAGAACGACTTACGGTTTTCTTTTTAATGCACAGTAATAAACAAAATTCTAGTTTTATAAAGCCCACACACATACACAAACTCACTCACATATATACTGTTGTATTTATCAAACTTACCCTAATTGCTGATATTATTGTTGCTGTTGCTGTTAAACAGCTGATCGGCCCAAACACGAACCAGTGTTTCAGAACAATGTACTTTTTACGTTAATATGTTGAATACAACAAATACTTTTATTCGTAGGCAGAATTTTATTTTATTTTAATTCTTAGTAGTCGTGTTTTTGTGCAGTAGTTACATAGAAAACCGAACGAAATTAACAAATCTAACAAACTTATGTAACTTTTTCAATTCGCTTAAACGTCAAACTAGATTAATACAAATTATATAACTGGAGAAGTTAGTCCAGAGATTTTTTCGAGCTCAACATAATTTGATATATTGTGATTTTTTTCAAATTCCGTTTTGAATTATGTATCATTGAATAAGGGCACTGTGGTTAATGTTTCTTTCCTTCTTTTTTTCTTTGTATTATTAAAATTTATTTTTGTTTTAGAATTTATTAGACTTTATCTTTGAAGTTTTATTTTTGTTTGCTTTTCAATTAAAATTGCACTTTGTGATGATTTAAGTAGATTTTTTCATATATTATTTTTAATTAAGAGGCACTTTATGTTATTTTTATCGACTTTACATCTACTTTTTTTTTGTTTAAAGCGTTTAAATTGGTTTATTCCTTGAGAATTGCACGCCTTATTAAAAAAAGTAAGCTTTCAAGACAGTATGACCACTTTTTTAAATAAATTTTTATTAATTTTTTATACATATTTATGTATTAGCACTTTAGTATATATTTTAAGAGCTTATAGGTTATATTTTAAAAAGTGACTCTTTATTTAGAGATTGATTTATGTTTTTATATATTTTTTCAACTAAACTTTATTTTTTTTACTTTTCTTATAATTTTTAAATTTATATATCTAGTTCATAATTTTCAGCATTGCAATTTTGCTTTTAGAGCACAGTGTTGTTTACACGTCAATTTCAGCTTTTTAAATAAACGCTGATAATCACACTAAACACTCGTTAACGTTTTGCGAAAAACCATATTGTATTTGTATTTCGTGAACATGCTCTATACTTATAGTTTTATGCAGGAGAATGAATGAGATGTTTGGTTTGGAAAAAGGGGAGAAGGGGTGTTTGCAGGCAACTCGACGTTTGACTTAACTGCAAAGCGTTGGCTCACTTCGGCGACACACAATCTAATAAATTCTTATGAGAATTAGCAAAGTGCTCAAACCCGAAAAAATACACACACATACAAACACACAACACAATCCAAAGTAAACAAAGTTTACGAATCATACGGCCGGATACACGAACTTAACGTAGCGCAACGTAATAAATGAGAATTATTTAAATGTGGAATTCTATTCTATACAATTTTATTGCTGATAGAATAAATGAAAAAAAACAGTCATAAAAACGAAAGAACTTACAACGAAGTGTCTTCAAAAGCACAATTCCACTATTCGTTTGGCCACACAACACACTTGCAATTGTTCTTTATTATCTACCATTAGATACTTTTTGTGGCTCTTACACATTTGTTGTTGTCAAATGTGGGGGTTGGTTTGTTGTATTCTCTCCTTGTGAGAAAATATTATACGCGAATGTTATTAAATAAACAAAATATATTTAAATTTTGGTTTTTGTTGGTTTTGTTTGTTTATATCATCTGTTATTTCTCTTAGATTATGTGAATTTGTTTTTGCTCAAGTATATCTTATTCCACACATCTACAAGATACGTTCATGACTACAACTTAAAAAGAACTGAAGCACATATTGTTTTGATGTTTTCCAAAACAGCAAAGCTGAATAAGAAAATACACAAAACCGAACGAGCCGCTATAAAACACTCGTGTTAAACAGCCAGACAAATCCGAAAACAAAAAAACAAATATAGCAAACCAAAATGAGCATTCCAGAGCGTATGATAAATGAGAACCGGCAATGTGCCTTATACGCTTTTTTTGTATACATTTTAAAAATTAACAAAACAAAATGACAAAAAAAAGCAAAAAGCTTAAAAAGACGCACAAAACCGTAAAAAAGAATAATAACCAACAACAAATATTTATAGTGTTCTTTGGTAGTAACAGACATTTGCATGAGTATACACATACAAACATGTCTACCATGCCCAGGAAACATTTTTTTACGACATGTCTGACGTCTGAAACATTAAAATTCTAAAATTCCTTCATATATTTGACAGAATAGCAGGCAGGCTTCTGGTATGAAATTTCTTCACATTTTCTGAACTATTTACCGATTAATATCAGACTAGTCTGTACATAACTAATTTTTTTAGGTCATTTGATAGAATAAATAGTCTTCATATTTTCTAACATACGACTTAAAACTTTAGCAATCACTTTTGCGCATTATCAGATGTTGATTTTTGCAACAATTCCCAATTATCTTTTGAGACTTTTTCGAATTTCTGTAGACATATCGGAAATTCCTTTAAAATTTCCACGGAAAACTCTCCAGAACTCGTACAGAATTCTCTTGAACATTTCGGCAAAGTTTTTAGAATTTCCTGAGACTAAGAAATCCGCTTTCTTGTCAACACTCATATGACTTTCGGCTCGTTTTAGTACCGACTTCGATTGTTCTGCTGCTTATGGCAGCTCATCAGAGAACATATACCCATATTTTATAAGTTTAAAAACTCAAATATTTGTGCACATAATGTCAAGAGATAAATGAGAATTTTACTAAAACTAAAATCAGACGAATGTATAGAAGTGACTGATAAAAGTTGTAAAAAGTAGGTTAGAAAATGTGCAGACTATTATGTTAAATGTCTTAAGTTCCCGTTTACACATGCAATTTTTCTTACAACAATTCACTATTTTGTGAGAGGTTGTAGAAATAGAAATATGTATCTTATCTATTCCTCTCGCTCTTTCTTAATAAAAAAGCAGAATTGATGCAAGAAAAATTGCTCGTGTAGACCGACACTAAAGGAACTTAAATTGCCTTCGGAAAATATTGTGATATTAATTGGATAATATGTATATCAGAAAATGTGCAGAAACGCCGTACCATAAAACTGCCGACTACTCTTCCAAATATCTTAGGGAGTTTTAGACAACTCGTTCGATTGTTCGGTAAAGACTCAGTTCTTTTTCTGACATTAGACATGTCGGCAAAAAATGTTTCCTGGGTACGTACATAAGTATCTATGACTGTAATTAAACGTGCATGTAAAAGTATTTATTTGAATGGATGTGGATATAGTTTGAAGCGTTTAGTAGTTGTAATTGTGTGGTAGTATTACAAGTAAATTTACTCTCGTTTGAGTTGGGAACTCTACTACATATTTTTGGGGGAATAATCAACCACTTTTTATTGTTTTATTCTACAGTGCATAAAAATACAAACATACTTACATGTCTACATGTCTACATAACGGCGCAAACGCAAAAGTTAATACGCTATTAACAAAATACGTACGTACTTACATATCGAGGCTTTACTGCAATAAAGTCATAACTCAAAAAACGTGATTTTTGATTTAATAATGCAGAATTAATTGTCATATCGTTCTTCATATTGTGTGAAAATTTCATACAAATATCTTGTATACTCCAACTCATCTATTGAGTGAAGAATAAAATATTCTTTTACCATTAACTTGTTAGAAAATTCAAAAATTTTAACTAATTTTCTGCAAAATATTTTTTTTTTGAGTTATGACTCTATTGCAGGAAAGGCTTGATATGTGTGTACAAAGAAACTAGCTAACATGAAGCTCTTAAGTAAAGTAACTTTATTGTATAGAGTTTTTCGCCAGAGTGTAGTAACAGTGGGCCCTGTTAAGGGTTCGAGCTCAAAACCTTACGGATATATGATGAAACAGAATTAGGGCTAGACGAGTTTTTGTATACAAATTGACATAAGTCATATGCCGCAAAAAGCAGTCATGACTCATGAGATAGAATCTATTTTATTTTGAGAACGTTTTTTCTCATGCTCTCAGTTTTAGCCACTTATTCTCTCAAGAAATCACTTATTTGAAAATAGTAATCGTTATTCCCCGAAATTTTCCATTTATATTTTCTATTCAAATTAATATCATAAACTGTACTACGATATAATGATGAAACAGAACTGGGGCTAGACGAGTTTCTCCATACAAATTGACATAAATCATACGCCGTAAAAAGCAGTAATGAGATAGAATCTATTTTATTTTGAGAACGTTTTTTTCATGCTCTCAGTTTTAACCACTCATTTATACAAATAAACAGGCCCGAAACTAAATCGACGGCAGTAGCTTCAAAATGCTCTCATATTATTTTTTATTTTCTTTTGTTTTTATTTTTCGTATGAAAAATATATGAAATTTTATTAAAACACGGCATCATTGTTGAGAAAATGAGTGGCTAAAACTCAGAGCATGAAAACTTTCTCAAAATAAAATATATTCTATCTAATGACTGCTTTCTACGGCGTATGATTATTGTCAATTTGTATGGAAAAACTCGTCTAGCCCCAGTTTTCTTTCATCATTAAAATAGATTCCATCTTATGACTGCTTTTTACGGCGTATGATTTATGTAAATTTGCATGGAAAAACTCATCTAGCCCCACTTCTGTTTCATCATTATATTGTAGTACAGTTTATGATATTAATTTGAATATAAAAGATAAATGGAAAATCTCGGGGAATAACGATTGTTATTTTTAAATAAGTGAGGCTTGAACATGGTTTTGATATATAATTATTTCAGTTTTATTTAACAAGAAAATATTTTTCATTTTTTAAAGTAGGTTCCTACTTACCTGCATAAATTAATAACTTTGCAGTTACGAGTTCAAGGTTTTGCTTTCAAGTTGATCACACAAATTGGTTGTAAAAATTAATTTGAATTGACGCTGTGATGTGGACTGCATGCTACTTGATAGTCAAAACATCATAATTTATTTACAATAACTGTGATCAGCTGTTTAGCTTGACTGGTAAGTTAGCACATAACTTGAAAGAAATAAAGTAAGAGAGCTATATTCGGCTACGCCGAATCTTATATACCCTTCATGAAGGTAAGACAAAATATTTTTATCAGCGATCAAAAAAAAATACATAAAGTTATTTTCGCTGTTTTAAGCCACCTCCAGCCCTTCCGTTACGCTTTTTTAAAAGAAATTCGGTATAAATTAATTAAGCCGTAACAATCAATTAATATAAGCACAAATTCGTTTTTGACTTTATCTCAGTTTTTAATGAACCGATTTCGCTCATTTTTATATGATTTTGTCTAAAGACAGTTTCAAATATATGGCATAAAATCCAGATCCCTACGTCATGAGGGGCCTTCGTAAGCCGCCAGGAAAAATGCGCTGACATTAAGATCAATTCAATTCTAAATGATTTTTTCTACATTCCATATGTTTACTGAAGGAGATTAAGACTACTAATAAAGCCAATTATACTACATGGTGAGAGATTGAATACATCACATGAAGTCAACAAGATACCTTGGCACCAACAAAGACTAGACAACCGTTTATGTCGATTTGTACATAAGTGGTAAGTTGACAGTTATTGGTGAAAAATCCAGAACTTTCCACATATATTAATTTTTATATATTCATATTCGCACTCTATTACTATTTCTTGAAATATTTGTTCCCACTGTAGTCAAACTTTATGTGGTTTCACAAGCATTTGTAATGTGTTTATGGGTATCTGTGTGCGTTTTTTTTTTTGCTTTATTGAGAATTGTTCAAAAGGGAAAAAAGAACAATATAAAAATATAAAATGTATTATCAAAGCACGTTTGTTTTTTATTTTTTGCAGAAACAATAAAGCCACACAAATGTACACATTTGTACAGGCAATAAATATAAAATAAGAAGAGTGGGTTAGACAAGTAATGAAAAAAGGCAAAAATAATTGTAAAGTTGTAGCTTTTAATTTAACCTAAAGCTTTGTGTGTAGCTTTACTCTTTACTTTCCATAACTTTTGTCTCGCAAACTCACTCCCTAACACAAAAACACAATGCATAATAATGCCGGTATGAGAAAACAAAAAATTATACTAAACAAAAAATAACATTGATACATGTTAAACCTTAAAAAAAGTATCTAGCTCATACACAAACACACACAGACGCACATACACACCCATACATAGCTTTTATTTTCAATTGCAGTATATTTTTGGCAAATTTTTTTTGCTTTTTATTTCTTAATTCAAAATGAAGTTGAAGGTCAAAATAAACTGAAGCTCCTGTTTTCCAAAAGAGTACATATTTGCTTTTAATTTGTCTGAACAATAAAAAGAAACTTCCCTCAACACTCTCCTTCCCACCTCAAGATTAAGTTGCGCTTGCGCTTAAATGCATTTGGAAGGTTTAGTCATCAAGATTTATATCGTTCTTAACAAATGCATACAATTTCGGGTACGTGTTTCTTAGCTGTTTATCTTTGTATTAGAATTTTTACGTTTTCTGTATGCGCAGGAAGGAGGTGACCTTGAATTTCGTTTGTGGCTGTTGTTGCAATTGTGTGTGTAAATGATGGCGTTTTTGTAGTTTAAAGATTTGTATGCGCTGAATTCGAACACAATATGTTTGTTTAAGAATTAGTTTCCATTTTTAAATAAAATAACTAATTACATCTAAAGCAAACAACAATAAAAAACAAATAAAATAAAAAATGTCAAAACTTTGCCAGTTTTTAAAAGAAAACTTTCACTTGAACCCCTAATAAAATTGCACTTCGTAATATTTTATAAATGTTTGTACATATTGTTATGAGTACATATTATTTTTTGATTGTAGTTCTTTTATCAGACTCAATAAAATGACGTAAAATATTTGATAATAAATTGCACAATGTAAGCCACATACTTTTTTACAATTGCTAAAACAACATATTCTTGTTGAATTTGCTCTTATTTTTTTGTACCAATAAGCTGTTCAATATGATAAGATTCCAAGACAATTTGGTCAATCTTATAACTACATATTCATGTTTTCATAGTTTTAATGCAACAACATTTATGTTTAAACGAACTTCTTTCTCTTACGAGTAGATGATAATAGAAATTTTCTTACTTTTTTGGCATTTGATTCTAAAAAAAAGTTTCTTTGATGTGCTCTTATCGCTATAATATTTCCTCTCTCTCTCTCTGCTTTGAAAGCTAATGGGTCATGTGCTCTTAGATATGTACCTGAAACCACTTAAAAAATATATATTTTTTCTTTCGGGAAATATAGTGGATATTAAGTTAAAGTTTCTTATCAGCAGCGGAGGGCTTTTATCAAAATGTCGTCTAACTATTCCGTAATTCCGATAACATTCATATTTGGATACAAGTTGATTTTTATTATTACTAATATAATATTTACTAAAAATGATGGAAAATTCATAAGTTTTCTTCCAGTAAAACAACAAATATACAAGTTGGCAATTACCAAGTTTATTTGGGAATTATTAAATTACAATTTATTTTTAATTTTTACATGCCATTTTCGAAGTTAACTTATACAAGCCTAAATATACCAAAAACTTTAAGTGTAAACTCCATGGGTTAAAAAAATACATATACGTTAATAACAAATCCTCCCGTCGTTTTCTAAGAAAGCGGGTACCTCGGTTGCATAGTAGGTAGCGTGCTATCCTTTCAGTGTGAAGGCTGTGGGTTCGACTCCCACCTAAAACTATGACCTATTACTATTCTCGTTTGAATTTAAGTTATGATATAATTTTTAATTCTATTTGCAACTTTTAATATATAAAAAATTTTTTCGAATAAAGAAAATGTTCATAGTAAAATCGTAGAAATCCAGGTTAATTAAAAAATTTTTCGATAGTGATTTTGCTGGTGTTTCATGTTAATTCAACATGATTTACATTAATCTTGAAAGTACATTTTTCTTTTGAAGTAACTATGTATATCTCATGTTGATTTAATATTCCAGTAGAATTAAATAAAAATTACGCTGATACGAAGAATGATGTTGAATCAAAGTTGTTTCAAATCGAAACAACGTGAATTTGATATGGAATCATGTTAAATTAAAAAAGTTATATCAAGTTGAAACAACATGACTTTAATGTAGCTATTTTATTAATTATTTTACTTACATGATGTTTGTTACCATAGGCCTAAGAAAAATTTGTATTGTATTTGGCTGCCCCAGCCAAAATTTGAACTCGAGCCACTGGCATGCTAATCAAACTTTACTTTAGATATACACTAAATAAATACCATCGTACGTAAAATGAATTTTAATTTAATTCTACATGATTTAATTGATTATTTAACATAAAATTTATTTGTAATTAAAGTAATACTCATGTTGATTTAAAATGAAATGTAACGTTTATAACAAAGTTGTTTTAACAGTGAAAAATATCAAATCAAAGAGATTTAATGTTAGATTAATAATTTTCCGTTTAAAATTAATGTGAAACAATGGTAAGTTTAAACCAGCAGCAGTAAATTTTCGCTGGTAATTCGATTTTAGTCAACATTTTTCGTCACACAATTGAGCACAATAGTGAATTACAGCTATGAACAAAGCAAATAAACACCAACACACTTTAACGACAAATTATTTCCAATCAATTTTGTTGATTTTACATTCCTTTTTTGCTGTGTGTATAAGTGTAAGTATTTTGTTAACCCATAGAGTTCTCAGACCAAATTTTTGGAATATTATACACAACACTACGCCTTATCTATAGAAATTTTATAAAAAAAAAATAAATTTACATATTTCTAAATATTTCAGTGTGTAATGCAAATGATTTTGCAAAACCGCATATGCAAAATATTGTTGCGTTCCTAAGAAACCCAACAAAATACACAAAATTTCATAGAGAAGCATTTGCACTTTCGCAAAACCATTTGCATCAAACACTGATCTAAAAATCTACATTTGACCGTCAATAATTCGAAAACTCCAGCGAATTTTGAAAAACTAAAAACGACACATACTACTCAAATACGTGAAATATTGGTCTACAAAGTTTCATTGAAATCTTTGGGTTTGTATCTATAGCCGATTGGATTTTTTTTTAAAGTTATCCAATTAATAAAGTTTTATAAAAAGTTTTAGAATGAGCGATCCAGATCCTAAAAGCAATTCATTCCTGCTCGTGCAAGATTCTGAGGCAATCCTTACTCAATTTTGCACTTCCAACGCCATACAAAAATAAAAATTAACGGTTTTTAGCTTAGCAAACCCCATGAGCATTTCAACTGCAACGTTGGAGTATTTTATGTTGGATCTATGACATTTTACATTTGCATTTTCGCAGACCATTTGCACCAAATACTGAATTACGCTAATGAACGACTTGTGCAATAGTTATGTTTTTTAATTGATATACCTATGAATTGTTGCGTTATTCTAAAAATAAGTTGTACAAAAATGTTTGAAGTATTTAACGAGCACGAATTTAATTTGCGATGACATTTCGCTGCATTAACCTAGTATCCGACTTTAAGTGTTTAATGAATCAGTTTTATATTTTTGGTTTGCATTCCATTCATATGCCTACTTTAATAAAACATTTTTACAAGAGATTTATTATATGCTGTTTTAATATGTAAGTAATAATACTTTGTACAAATAATAAACAGACATGGAACCAGGGATGCCAACAAAAATATATATATAAAATTGTTTTCCTTCTTTTTCTATTATTTGTCAGTTTCACTTTCCTTTGTATTATGTAGCTGTGGCTAATGAGTAGCGTTGCTAGCCTGTTCGAATTATTTATTTTTTGCCTAGAGTATAATATTTCGATAATTTGATTAATATAAAGGAGTACACTTTAATAAGTCATCTATTAATGCTGGTTCCATCGGACTAATACGGCAGCTCTGGAAGGAACAAAAGATATACATATCGCTCATTTACTTCAATAGTGTCATAACTTAAAACAACTGTTTTGCACAAAAAAGCCTTAAAATTTGCATTTTACATACAACTTAATGGAAAAATAAAATTACATTATTCGCTTAAAATATATATTCTTAGCTTAAAATATATTTCTACCAAATTTTTACACAATATAAAGAAGGATATGATTATTAACACTATTGTATTAAATGAGCGATACGTACTTACATACTATGTACATATGTACATATGTAAATGTATTACAGTACGTTTATTACGGACAGTATTCTAAAAAATATGATTATTCAGTAAGACAAATATCCCTACTCATCAAGTTTATTAAAATAAAATTAATGTGAAGATATTCAGATAATGGTGTGAGTAGAGATGGGCGCGTGTCGAAATTTTCCAACACGACACGACCCGAACACGAATGCCGGGATGTCCAACACGCACGCCAAAAATTTCGAAACACGACACAACACGCACGAAATGAAATCCAAAAGCAAAAAAAGAAACATTTTTTATATATTCAAAGACATATTTTTCTATTATTTTAACGTTTCATTTTCTATTTGTGTTTTTATTTACATATTTTTGTTAAGAAACAGTAACTTATCAAGATTTTCCCTCAATAATCTTGTGCGGCAAGCTTCTGCATTCATACATATTTTAATCTTAAAATCGTTTCGTGTTTTTTCGTGTCAAGTTTGCTCAACACGTCACGACCCGAATATGAACAAAATCATATATTCTGTCACGAACACTTTGCGTTGAGTCGTGCGTGTTCGTGTCACGAAAAAAACACGACACACGCCCATCTCTAGTGTGAAGTAATTTTTATGCCTGTACAAAGGCGAAGGGAAAACGACGGAAAACAATCATTTCCAAAAGCCATTTTTTAAAATAAAAGAGAAAAAAAAAATAAATAAATAAAAGAAGGAAAATAATCAACAGTCAGGACAGAATATTTTAAGCAGCCGAAACGTTTTTGACAGACTACTTACTGCAGCTACGCAAAAAAATAATATGTACTTAAAAAGATACTTGTTGGATCAAGAAGATTCACAAGCAATTTGGACCGCATACGTTAAACACACATCTACACAAAAATTATTTAAACCGTTTACACAGCCCCCTTTCTGCCTCCGGCCAACTAAAATATAAAAAAATATAAACAAAAAAATTAAAATAAAAAATTGCATAAAACCACAACCGGTCTAATGTTAAAAATTATAAATTAATAAAATACATACTTACAAACATTCACATAAACATTCGCTTTTTCCATTAAAAAAGACACAAATGCCAACGAATATAAAAAAAAGTAAAAAGGCAAAACGAAAAAGCAAAACAACTATTAAACTGTACACAACTAACACATATTCTAAACGACTGACTACCTATTAGTGAGTGGAGACGCCAAATTGTTCGGCAAACGTACAACATGCCATCTTGCACTGTAGTCGGTAGCTGATGCCCCACAATGCTCCCCGCAAAGACACGGTAGGCCCACAGAAATCTATTTCTTAAACACACACTCTCATACATACACACGTACAAAAGAAAAAATAATATAATAAAAACACTTTTATAGCGCACGCCAAGTCAAAACGCCAAAATGTTAGACCGAAAGTGGGTCTAATATTCATTAAGACTTGTCAAATTGTTGTGAATGTGAAAATTCTATTTTTAGCCCACACTCTCATCATCTCCTTTCGACGATTCGCCAATGATCACGCTATACTGAATGGTGATTGGCTAAATACACTCCCGACGTCGACTTCGCTAAATAAACGACGAACAATCAAAGTTTCAATGGTCCGGTTAGTCAGTACATACATATAATCGCACATACATTCACACATACCCAGAGAAACAACAACAAAAAATATTCGTTTATACCCAGCGAACATATTTTCCCAACATGTCTGATAGAAGGAAATCTGAAGCTTTGCCATTTAATCAATGGAGATGTCTAAAATTTCCTTGGATATTTATGGGCTATTCACATATTACGTAACACTCTTTTAATAGCTTAGAGCTGTTTCACAAATTTGCCTACAACTTTTATATGTTACATCTGCACATTGTCTGATTTTAGTTTTCGTACTAATTCTCATTTATCTGTTGAAAGTTTGTACTTAAATGTGTGAGTTTTTGAACTAATAATATATATCTTTAAGAAATTCATTATTTGACATATTATCATAATTTTATTTTAAATGAAGTTTATTTGCTGATAGACAAGCATTGTCTATATGCATTTCATTGGCGCTTTACAAAATCGTCAGTAGACTTCAACCACAACTTTGAACAGTTACAAACCTCTTATCTAATGCACAGACTTTCTTATAAGTTTCTAAGTCTACTACGCTTATTTTATTATTTTGTGATTTTCAATAATATTATCATTTTAAAATTCTCAAATGGTTTTTGAAAGTCTGTGCTTAAGATAAGAGGTTTTAACTGTTCAAAGTTGTGGTTGAAGTCCACTGACGATTTGGTAAAGCGCCAATGTAATGCATATAGACAATGCTTAACTATCAGCAAATAAACTTCATCTCATAATATATAAATAAATATATTCTTATGAGCTGCCCAAAGAAGACTTACAGAAGTCTTACAGCTTTTTGATTATATGTGGGAATTGTATATGGTTTCTAATTTTAGCTCCAACTTTTCTTCGACGCTATTACGACATTGCTACGTATCAGACAAATCAGATAATTTTTGACGTTTTGTCAGACATGTCTAAGCATATCGAAAACTTCTTTAGGAATTGGTACATAATTCCCTCAGACATTTCATATTAATTTTATATTAATTTTGGGAAATAGTGCGATTATAAATTTAAAATATATATCATGCCCAATTCTTTCTGAATATAACGTTACGAACCTTTGCCTAATAATCAATTTGGATTCTTAAAATATTTAAATTTCAGCAAAGTTTTCAGAATTACCTCAGCAAAAGAGGACCGCTTTCTTGTAAACCACTCATATGATTTTCGGTATTTTATCTAACCGACTACGCAGATGAATTCGGCATCTTATGCATACTATCTGACCGAATTCAGCAAAAAAAGTGGTCACTGGGCTGGTATATTCTGTGGATATAGAAATGTGTATGCATGTGTGTTTGTATACGAATAAAACTTTAAATCCGAAGGTATAGAATGAACATTATTTGCTTGTAAAAATACGACAAATACAACAACAACAATAAATCTATCAACTGTTGCCAGATAATTTTGGTACAAAATTGGCTAAATTGGAGAAAACATGGGTCAAAATATAAGAGAATATTAATGAATTTGTGGTTTACTTAAAAATGAAAGAAAAACAACAATCCGATATCTAGTAAATGAATAAAATAAATTCATTATCATCAACCCACAAAAGTGACATTTTGGACCTTACTCTGCTGATTCGCGAAATATGTATAAAAACTAGAAAATGGGAAAATTTCACAAAAGTGTACTTGAACAAGATTGCACAATGATGATTTTAACAGAGGAGTTTATGGCTTAGAGGAAATGGTATTGCGAAATTGTATATGCAAAATATCGCAGCTTTTGTTTGCAATCCAACAACGAAATAGACAAGAAAGACTGCACTCGCTACGGAAGGGTATTGCTAAAATGCTTGTCAGCTGTGTTTTGTATGTACGTATTTGTTTGTGTATACAACGAATTTTGTTGTTGGTCGGTATGTAATTTTTGACAACTCACATGAATATTTGACAACCTAGATGAGAAAAAATTTCTAATGCACGTACCTGTATTATTGTATCATGATGTGTCATCTAGCAGCCGCTTTAAAATAAAAAAAAACATATTTTCTGTCAATTATTGCATGTTTTGAAGAACTGAAATCCTTGTTCCAATTGGACCGAAGCGGCAGCATCGTTCATTAGTGACTGTTGTTTGTTTATCTTTTTTGCTCACAGAATTTAAAGGTGCTTTCATAGTGTTTATGCTTATGTGTTGGTTGCTCTTTTTTTACTCAAACGCGAATGAATGTGTTGTTTTCATTTTGCTTTTAATATTGTTTTAAAGAAGATTTCTGAGTACTTATGTGCGCCTATTATTTAGTGAATACATTACGTGTACGAAATTGCTGTATCGACGACTGACTGACGATAGACGCACGTAAAAGAAAACTTAAAACAACAAAACAGTCAGAAATATACAAAAAAGAATTATGGTGGGAAATAAAGTCAATTGAACTTATTACCTGCACCTGTGAAGCCATTATTTCCTGCGCAATGTGTATGTTTTTTACTCCGGAAAACATCCTTCATAATAAATCTATTTCCTTAAAGAGATTGAGATTGAAACTTGCAACTTACTAAACATGACATCTAAATGGTATTCCTGTGTTTGCATACATAAATATCTACGTAAGTATGCACCTATGTACATACATATATACATATGTATATACATACATGAAAATAAAGTTCACAAATTTTCTTATAAAAGCAAATAAAATTAAGGAATAATGGTTATTCTCGGAGCTACCATTACCTTTTTCCTGAAATTTTTGAACAATTTTATATATCGTTACTTAGAACATAAAATTCCGTACCAAAAATGTTTAATAAATGAAAAAAAAACTTGTCTTCAAGCTGTGAATTGATATTATAAAAATAAAATTAAGATTAAGATTTTAATATTATTTTTTATATACATAAAAGGAAAATCATACATATCGCTCCTTTATTGCAACATGGTAATATCTCAAAAAACCAAAATTTCTAAGTTACTTAAGGAAAAGTCTTCATTAAGATCTTTTTTATATGTTAACAAATATTCAGAAACATATCTTAATCTAAACCGAAAATATAACCACTAAAGTCCTAACACCGTCCATATACTTGCTAACAATTTTAAAACTTTAAACGCGATTTGCCAAGTTTTTTTTTAGATATGACTACGTTGCAATAAAGGAGCGATATGAGCTTAAAAAATAACATATTAACTAGCGATGTAACGATACGCCGTTTTGCCGATCCGATACCGATATTTAAAAATAAATATCGCCGATACCGATTCCGATACCGATACGAATATTGAAATTGAGTTCAAGTTTAGATCAACAAAACTCAAGTGCAATTTTTTTATATACAAAATTACATTGTAAGAGAGAATATTTAAAATTGATTTTAACCCAGCATAAAAAATTGGAAGTAATTTTTAAGGAGCTACATTTTCTTTGCTTCAAAAAAATCTAGCTACATTTTCTTTCTTTCAAAAAAATCTATATTAAAAATATGCAGATAATTAGTAGAAAAGCAAGAAAAAAATTTTAGTTCCTTTGTAATTTTAAAAAATACTCGCCATGCTTTTTAAAAAATCGATTTTTTAAAGAACATTTATCAACTAATATTCTTCTAAATAACTTAATAGCTTAATTATTAAAAGTCTTCTAAAAGTTTATATTTATTCACTTAAATTTACATGAAAATAAAGCTTTGAGTTTAAATTCGCATAAAAAAATTGTGAAAATGGGTAATTTTTTATCCTTTTTCCTTGAGGAAAAACCATTATAGAACACCGAAAAAGAAATTTGTCCTAGCATCGCTTCCAATTCGGTGATTGGTAATCGAAAAACAGAACTTCTTGCAATGCCAAGGATATATAAAACTAATTAGAAATTATCCAAATTTGCAATACTTCCGGATCGCGAATTTTACATTTTCATGACTTCTTTGGAGTGTCTTTTTTTGCTGGAATAAGATTTAAAAAACAACGACTTGAATTTGAATTCTTGGTAAAATTAGCAAAAACTAAATAATTTTTTTACAAAATAACAGCATAAAATATCATTAATTTTTAAAATTGATATTAATAAGATTTAAAAAATAACGAAGTGAATTTAATTCATGGTAAAATTTAACAAAAATAAATTATTTGTTAAAAAAAACTCTGAAATAATTTTAAAAGTATCGTCGTATCGACAGTAAAATATCGCCGATTCCGATGTATCGGAAAATCTGAAGTATCGCCGATATATCGGTATCGGTATTCGTTACATCCCTAATACTAACGCGATACAGAACTCATCTCTAAATTTTTCATATTTTCTTATTTGACACGTAGTTTTCCCACGTTTTTCTTCAAAATAAAATGATTTGTAGTTTATATAAAAAATAACTAATCACAGAAAAAATAATGTGGAAAAATAATAAAATACTTGACATTATTTCTTTTATTTATTAATATCCTTTGAAGGTCATAATCGAATATGTGGACGAATTCATTAAAATAATCGACCGCATAAAAAGCAAATTAAACAATAAAATACAACACTCATGCAAATAAACGAGCAAACAAAAAACAATCGTATAAATATAAAAAATTTCAAATGATTAATAACATTCATTCTCAGGTCTTGATATTGTACACCCGTACGTATGATTATGACAAATTTATTTCTCTTCTTATTTTTAAGGTAAATACCACATTTATAATATTTGAACTTTTGCACTTCTTAAAAAAGAAACTATTTTTTATATATAAAAGTTAAATCTGAACTACTAACACAAAGATAACTATTTAAAAAATGATTTTGACTGTTATAGTAATTTATATTGTATGAAAAAAATTAGTTGTTGGCATCTTCCGTCACAAACATGCATATTTAATTCTGCAAATACAACTAAATGTAAAACACCACCAACGCCTTCGAGAACCACATCAATTTAATAAGAGAAAATCGTTCAAAGAAAATGCCATTAATGTAAAAATGGTTTATAGTGCAAAATACTCCACAGCTCCAAGCAACTTAAATATGTGTATACACTAACACCATCACACATTGAAGCCACAGTGGGACTCCTTTTTATTAATAGTTTTTTTTTATTTCTTTTTATATTCAAAGTGTGTCAGAATACGTTGGACCTTATCTACTGGGGGTTTCCTTTTACTAACTTCTCTCGAAACCAAAAAAAAACACTCCGTTTTAAAAAAGGACATATAAGTTCGTATTAAAATGTTGTCCTTAAGTTTCTATAAGCGCGTGTGTGTGTAAATAATTGTGTTTGGTAATAGTCGTTGTATTGGTATCTTGCAAAAAAAAATTAAATAAAAGCAACAATTTTTTAACAGCCATACCATCATAATAAAACTGTGGCGCCAATTTGGCGTGGCACAATGGCGGCTGGCTCAATTTCATTTTCATTCCTTGTCAAGTTTCATGCTACATGTTGGAAGAGCAAGCAAAATTATTGTAAATGGTTTTTATATATACACACACATATGCATTTACATACACCCCTGTAGATAACGCGACTACTCCATACACGCATGTAAAGTATACTCCATAGATGACTAGGAATAGTCGAAAGGAAACCCAAATGCATGGAGACAACATTCTCGATTTAACATTACGATGTCCTACGGCTGGACCATGTAACCCAACTTTGTATATCATCGGAGTAGTCTCACAACTACTCTATGTCACTAGCCAAGTGCTCGTGGACCCCCCCAAGTGCCTCTGGACTACCCATGTGCTCGAGTTTTAACGATTGCGTATACTATTTGTAATCGTTAAAACATGCAAATGACATGACCCATGACTGCATTATATAGGACCATGTTGTAACTAGTCCATTTCATCTAAAATGGACCACGTAGCCCAATATTATCTGCAGGGATACATACTTATGCATCAGCGTGTGTACACAAATACATGTGCATGGAAATAAATTTTGTGTATTTTTCCATTTTCTTTTTAAACTATTTCTGTCACTATTTAGTTTTGAATGGCTGTTTGAAAATGATGTTGGCGTACAATCGTAAATACAACTAACTAGCAACAAAATAATATAGTGAACAAAAAAAAAGTATGTTTTGCGTGCGTGCACGACTCCGGATTGCTCGTAAAATTTACGAACATACTAAAAGCTGTATGTGTTTAATTATAAAATAACCCTGCCCCAACCCACTATATAGTTTATAGTTTTCATCCTCACACACATTCACTCACTCACTCAGTCATTGCATTCCCTTCTCTCAATTAGCAAAGGACTTTTAACTGTTGGCTGTTTTAGGATTTATTTTCTTCGCCTTAATTTAGTTTTTAGTATATTGAATTTCGTAGAAAACTGAATCAATACTGAACCTTGCTCTTTTGTTCTTCATTCATGCAACGTGAGTAGCGGATTTATGGTCTTTATTTTTTCTTCTCATATATAGTTCAAACGAATTCATGGAGGTTACACAAATAAAATCTCAAAAGTAAAAACAAACTTTAGGTACTAATCTATTTTCAACAACCAAACTTAGCTATTATAAAACGTCTTTCTTTTTATGAGCACTAAAAATTAAACTTGAGAATAAATTGCTCGCGCAACCACATGCTATTTATTAATCTCTATTTGTTATTGCAAAATGAAAACAAAAAAATAAAAAATAGCTTGTGCGGATTATTAAGGTAATTGGTCTAAAATTCATAAAAATTAAGCTCTCTTTCAGTAAAAAATTTCAAACATTTCCGAATTTGTATGGAGGAATTTGAAATGTTATCCAAAACTTTAAAAATCAGCAAACAAATACATAATTTAAAGTTTTGCTTCATTTAAGACTAAATTTACACTATAAAATATATCATAAAATTTGTGGCATGAAACATTTTTTATTTGAAAATATTATGGGGACGTTGCAGCACGCATTTTATAGTTCATAAATAATTTAATTTTACTAAAGGGGTACTTAAAATTTGGTATAGCCGTATATTGCTCCATACTCATTGGTGTAGACAGGCTCTTCTGAATCGCTCTAGCACTCCCTAGAAACTCAGAATATTTGAGTAATTTTGATAATAATATAAGCGAAAGATAACTAATATAAACGAAAGAAAAATTTCTAGCTACGCCAATGCCCATACTTGTTCATTTTCATTTCATTATACGTGTGGTTATATTTTATTTCTCGTTTAAGCCTCACACAAGGACTTTTTTGTGTTGTGACAGGTTATTTGAAAGACATTTTTGACAAATTTATTTAATCTTCTAATATGACACTTTTTCAATCTGGTCTTAGACAAATCAATAATTCTTTATAGGATTTGTTATTTTTTCTGTTTCGTTTTTAGCTTTAAATGTGTGTTTTTATTAATGCTACTTGGTTTTATTTATTTATTTATTTATTATTGGGTTGTGATCTTGAACTTTTAGGTTTGTTTTATTCAACTATTGCTTAGATTTTAATGGACAATGTTGTGGAGTTAAATACTACTGATATAAATGATGAATTGTTTTAGCCAAAAATTATTTAATATTTTATTAATATGTTGATGTTAAACCGTCAAAAATATATAATTGAATATTCAAATATTGAAATCTTTAAACAGAAGTCCAACAGGACTGATTGACATCATCGTAGCAGAAATCCCAATTTTCGTTGAAATACACACATTTTTTTAATCACACAGAAAATATTTGCTCAATGTAATGTTTTATTGGAAAAACTAAGAACGCATAATTAAATATGGGCATTTCCACAGAAAATTTCACTTTTTGTAACGTTTTTTTGTTTTTCAAAGAAAAGCTTATGTTTTATTTAGTTTTTTGTACTTTTATGTAAAATGTAATTCGCTCTACATTTAGAAAAAATTCGAACAGCATGGCTCTAAAATACAAGCTTAATTTTTTTTAAAGAGAAGTAACACAATCAGGCAATTAATACAGGTGGTGAAGTGGGAGAGGGATAGAAAGCTTAATTAATTTACAACTCTGCTATTGCGCGTTTTTTGTAGAGCAGTGTTGTAAGCCCCTCTGATGTCAAGTAGAGGCATTGAGTTTTTTTTATTCTTTTTAAGTTGTACAGCCATTTTATTAGTTCTTTTACTTCGGCGACGGTTCTGCTACAATACCGACGGAGGAGGGTGTTGTAAAGTGCATTAGGATATGCTAGTATTAATCACTGCCGGGTACTGCCAAAGAAATCAGTGCTATTCCTTCATCACTTTAACAGTCCAACAACAACTAACACAATTACACACCAACGAACATGAGAAAAATGTATGTGTAGTTGGCTTGCCTGAAACTAGTGTTGAACTCAAGACCTCGGGGTTTGCAGTCAAACGCGCTAACTACTCAGCCAATAGCACCTTTCGGTGAAAATACTCATGTTCAACATAAGAAAAGTTTTTGCAAAGTGTAACAATAACAATATATTGACGAAATAATCGCCAACATTTTCCTTATTTCTTTTTATAAAATTGTCTTAAGTTTTTTACTATCACCAAATAAATCTTTGCAGTTGTAAAATAAGCAACTATGTATTGAATGATTTAACAAAGAAGTTATCACCAAATTCAAGGACGATTTAATCGCTCAGAGGCTGTTGTATTTAGAACACTTTTTTTTATAATAAACAGACAATCATAAAAATTGTAAATTTATAAATATTTATTGATAAGTGTGTCCATTGCAAGTGAAGAAAAATACAAACGAGCAATGGGAAATATTTTGAAATCAAAAGTCAATAATTATTTTCTAACTTTTATCTCTTTTCTCTCTACATTGTAGATGATTAAGTAAACAAATCTGTAACGGTCAGACATATTATTTCAAACTGTTTGTCATTTATTCTAGTGTAAAAATGCTAAATTTAAGTGACTGAATTAACATGTTATATTTCCCTAGCCAATCGAAAGTCATTTGCTACTTTCTTTGATAAAAAAATAATTATCAAAAACATTTCTTTTCCTTCGATTTGGTTCGAACTTATTATTACTTTTGATTTTTCATTGTTTTTACAAAAGCGTTAACAACAATATTCATAAAAATATGTTTTAATTTAGATTTTAAAGCTCGTAATGTTTTGTATTCTGAAGGAATAATACATGGTCAATATTCCAAGAGCCAAAGGCAAATTAAGATCAATTTAATTTTTAGCCTAGACGGCAGAACAGGAGTTGCACGCTGTCATCATTATTGCTCATGTATGTAACCGTTCAGCAGCACTTGCTGATTGAATGTGATCGCAGCTTCTTCTTATACAAATCTTATGATAAAACAAAGCAAACATTTTTGACTTAAGTAGAATAAAAATATCAGAAAAATGGGATATGAAGATAATAAACAAACGGTTCTACTGGGATTTGCTTGAAATTAACATTAATTTAGTAGGAATGCAATTTGCGTATGCAAATTTATCATATGAGTCACCCAACAAGTGGGGTGAATAACATGAGCCCTAATGATGGCAGTGTGGCGTGGCGACTTCCAAAAACAACTTTATTCTGTTATGCCGTAATGTTAATCTTCCCTTGTCTCTTGGAATATCGATAATATCTAAATCTTTCTGAATATAACGTTCATTACAAGCTTCAGCCTAATATAATTACTTTGGACTCAAAAGCAAACATGTTTGAAATAATCACATTAAAAATATGCTTTAATTTAATTTTCAAATAATTTAGTAACATTAAAAATTTAAAAAGGAAACGAGGGTAGATCCAAGGTAGATCAACACCAGGTAGTCGCAAGAGAGTTCGCCGTGGAGAATTTACATTTGGGCTGTCAAAAAAGCTGATACATTAACACTGCTGACAGGCCAAATTTGTAAACATTTACGTAAACATCTGGGCTCTTGCGGCCACCTAGTATTAAGTCGCCTTGGGTAGATCTATTACACAGCGTCTTCACGAGACATTAAGTTTGAGATAACATGAGAGAAAATGTCGGCGGAATACTAAGAACAAAATGTCGAATTTTCTCTTAATCTCATACTAGGGGAAGACGTAATTTTACTTTTCCGATAAGATTTCATTTTATGCAAATGCTCATCGAGCTAACATGTACCACTTTTGGATAATTAGTTGTTTTATATTTAATTTTTCACACAAATTTAAATTTATAAATCAACTAAACATATTTATTCGTTTATTTAACACAACAATTTTATCATAAACATCCCTTTTCATTTATTTTAATAAACACTCACACATGCACACTATTTTATATTTATATACATGTGTTTTTGGCAGTTCATCTCATAAAGCCCTTATGACACTACATTTTTTCTTCATTTTTCAAATTTTGGTGAAACAGAATATAATAGGAAATTTTACGAGGTGCGAAGAATTCAGCTATATTAAGATAAATACCAAATTGTCAAAGCTTTTACTAATGTTATCGATAAAAAATGTGGGCCTGTCAAAAAAAAAATGTAAAAATGTTTAACTTAAAATTGACATTACAAGCTTGAAACATTAAAGTGTTGCCAAGTTAGCGGTTTATTCACGAATTCAGCGACTTATCGCCTCTTTTTTTTCAACTTTTTTTTCTTTTGTCGATTTATTATAAATAAAAAGTAGGCAGCACTTAAAGAAGCCATTACGTTTTGTTTACATTTTGTATAGTTGTTTCTTTCTATCATTTGCTATTTCTTTCTTTCAATCCTATAGCAAAACAATGCAAGAAAAATGTAGTGTCATAAGGGCTTAAGATTGTTGTTATAAGAATTCTTATAACAACGCTCTCATAAAAATTCCTATAACATTGAGATAACATTAATTTGAAGTCTACACGTAACATAATTCTCTCTGCGATTGAATTTGACAATCTCATCTTACATATTATGTTACGTGTAGACCTCAAGTAAGGTACATATACTTATCGGCGAATTTATACAACAAAGCAACTTTTTTTGGGAATTGTGGTGTCAAAAAATGTATGAGAAAAACTCAAAGCGAATATTAAAATGAGTGTGTATTGGTAAAAATATACTACAATTTGACAGCACAATTACAGAACATATGGGCTGATGCACAGACCTTATATATCGACCATGAAGGAAACAATAAAAAGTAAAATCAAAATTATTAAAGAAATCCGTCATGACAAAAATTTAATTGGCGCACAAAATATGTCAAATGTTGTAAAATCAATTAATTTATTAAAATAAATTATTTAACAAAAGTAACTAAATGAACACTCGTACGAGCATATTTTTATATGTATATCTTTCGACAGATACATTGAGTAAAATGTTTAATTGTTTTCTTCACTTGTTTATTCGTGCGTACTTTTCTTTATTAAGTTTTACTTTGATTTTTTAGAGTATCTGTTGTTTTTATAGATATCTGCGTATGTATTTCCATTTACATCGTCTTTGTTCTATTAATGCCAAAACACTTTTTTAATTTTACCAATTGAAATAAAACTAATTTGTTATTGATAAGTGGGGATGGAAGTTTTATGCTCCTAAAAGTCTTAAATATGCATTTACGTACGAAACATGCACCAAAAATAATATAATTTATTTTAATAATTTATCAAAAATAGGAAGTTACGGATTTCATCCCGATTTTCGAAAATCGAGTTTTAATCAGATCTCGGCGCTTTAAGGTCATGGGAATCTATTCTGACTATTTTTACGATGATGTCCGTATGGATACATGTGTGTATGTAAAGACTCTGACTGACTTCGCTAAAATTTCGAAACAGTTTTCGAAAAAAAAGTGTTTTTGTTCATTAATTAATCGAATCCAAAATCGAATCAACTAAAAAAGATAGGCGTCCACTAAAAACACGATTAAAACCGATTGTTTCGTTCGACATAACGTTATTGAAAAATATTTGTACGTAATTATTATTCGAACTGTCATCATCAGCGTCCTTTGTTCGCTTTTACTACGTTTGTTCGTGGATACTAATATTAAGAAAACATCAGCTATTTAACCAAATTTTATGACGCATTAGAATATGAGCGTACATGCTCTTTTTATCAATGTGGTGAGCATGAAGTTTCACTTCTGATTAGTACTACTAATTTTGACAGCCGCTACACTGTTATTGAAAATTGTCGAAAAAGCTCTATTTTAATAACTCCAGAAGTTCTTTGTCAAATCGCTTTTCGGGATTCATTTACATATTAGGACTTACAAAGAAACTGCTTCGAATGTCGCCAATTTCATCTAAATTGGTTAAATGGCTCGAGAGATATCGCTGTCGAAATTTTTCGGAAAAAGTGTTGCTAACTTAATGCTAATTTTTCATTATACATAATGCTGCTAGTCTTTAGGGCTAGGTTTTAAGAATATCGATATCGTAATTATTTCTCTAAAATAGCGTTATCCGTAATGTTAAACAATTAATGGGTCAAGTTCTATATAAAAGAAATTATACATTTTTTTCTTTGTATTGGAAATGCATGGAAATTAATTTTCATTAATAATTTTTACTCATACCAGTGCATGCTGTGAATTATTGTATACACACTAGTGATGTTACGAATATCGATTTTTAATATTCGCGAACTCCAATACAAATGTTTGAGCCAATTGATATTTCAAATTTAATTGAAACAAATGTACCCTTTGTTTCAATAACATTAAATTGGGAAAAACTGTCACAAAAATATATTATTATGACCAGGGCTCGGACTTTCATGCAAAAGCATATTTTTGTGGTGATAGATAAAGAAATATTGACTAATTATCTAATTTGTTGTTGCATATTTTTGCATATTTTGGTAATAAATGCATATTTTTAGAGTAATACAATTTTTTTAATGCTTTACTGAGCTTTGATTATTAATTTAACATGATATTTTCAAACAGGACGTTACTTTTTAAATACTATGTCGTTGAGAAATATATTTTGTTTATATTTTCTTTACTAAAATAAAATTATTATTTTGCGCTAGAGACAAAGGGGTTTTTTTAAGTAAAAATTAATATTTTTTGTTTAACTTTCAGTATATTTTTATGTATTATTTTTTTTTTAATTTGGCGAATACGAACACGAATGTCATGAAAGAGGCGAATATTCGGCGATTCGAATACGAATATTCGAACATCACTAATACACACATGCTGCTGTCAGAGCTGGAAGCCGATATGATACTCCAGAAACTTTTTATGAATCAGTATTAAATTGCTGAAGGCAATATAAGTAAATCAATCGATTACTTTGAATCGTTTGGCTAACATTTATTTCCTTTCATTAACAACTTAAGCTTGATGATACTTTTGGGGGAAAAAACGAAAACAATTGCGCTTCAGTGGAATAAGTTTTCCCATCTATGGTGTGATGCTATTATTTAATTTCTTTTTGTTTTAAATGTGTTTAGATTAAGTACGTGTGAGTGAGTTCTTTGTTTTACTTGTCATGTATTAGATTAATTTATTTCCTGAGCGGATCTCTGAAAATATATTAAAATGTGATTGTTTACTCAATCTGTAAGCACTAAAAACATAATTTATTATTTTTTTCGTTCCAGCCACTAAGTCCAAAAACAAAGAAAAAACATTAATTTGTGTTGTGTTGTTGTTAGCATTTATCGTTATTTTACTTTTTATGTCTTTTTTGTCACTAATCTCCTACAAAAGCAAATCCTATTTGTTTGTTTCCATCTTTTTTTGATTGAATTTCAATTTAAAATTATAAACTTTTTTTAATGAATTGAGATACTTATACCGTTGTTTTATGTGATTTTTATAAAATTTGCATATGAACCCCACTAAAATTTTTGCGTCAATTTTAAGTTTTATTCTTCTTAAGAAAATACGATAAGAAAATACACATAAAAATAATATTAACCCATTGCTGGGTGGTCAGTAAAATTAGAAGTGTACGTGATATAACTAAAAATGATTTCCTCTTATTTTGAAAGAAAGTTTTAATTATCTTTTGCTAAATTTATGTGGAAAATCTAAAATTAAATAAACTTATTGTTGCCATTTGTAAATCCGTTCAAAGGTTATGAGGGTGTTACATACTTACACACACATGTAACCACATACATCCCAGCAAACCAAAACATTCGAATATAATATCGCATTCGAATGTTGCGCACACGTTCCTCGGACAAAACACTCGCGAACGGCTATCGAGGTCGGAAAGAGAAAGAGCTGCTAGAGCTCACTCATCGCTCAGTTTGTGGCAGCAAATCTTTCGATTTCGATGTTTCGCTGACAAATATCGAAGAAATATCGATACCACAAAATTGCAGGAAAAAATAATTTTTCAAGATTGTTATCTTTATTTTTTTATTTATCTTATTTTATTGTAAATGGAATAATTATTTATTTTAAATTTTAACTTACAAATTAGCACACATCCACTAGGCTATCGTGGCAAATTTTTTTCTGTTAAATTATTGCACACATGAATGCAAATTACACCTTCGAGAAATTCTTGAAAATAGTTCGATGCTGCGAACATTCACATATTATGAAATTTGGCAATTGCGCTTAAAATATCGACATATTTCGATGCTGCGAATATTCACATTTTATGAAATTTGGCAATTGAGCTTATTATCGCGACATTATCGACAAAAGATCGCTTTAGCGAACATTAAGTTTTTTTTTAGATTCACGAGCATATATCGAACAAATTTGTTTCGAAAATTCTTCGTTTTAGCGAACCTTCTTTTATTTCGAACCTCAGGTTCAGTGGGATACTACATATATCCATTGCGCACATCTTCTTAAAAATAGTCCGAATAACGCACTAGGGCCTCAAAGTGTTGAGATCTGATGAAAACTCGATAATAGAAAATGGAGCTGAAATCAGTAATTCTTTCCCGACTTCTTTTTGATGAACAAAACAAGACGATCTATGTAGGCTAATATACTTATTTGCAAAATCATGTTTATTGTCTTAAGTTATAATAAATATGATGCAGGTAAATACATATGCATACATTTTTTATCAAACATTTGAAAACAAGAAGTCTTTCTCAGAAAATGAATGCCTACAGTTAATTAACTAATATGTTACCTTCTTTGGGAAAGGGATAGTGTAGAGAGAATATGTGGTGAAGTGGGAGAGAGATAGAAAGCTTAACTCATTTACAACTCTGCTATTCGATAAAAATTGCGAATAATTATTACGAATAAATTTTTATTTTGTGCTAAGAATAATTATTATTTCCAATTTTTATATTTAAAAATTGATGATAACTACTATGGGTATCAAACAAAAGTATTTCTCAGGCATAACTATTACTATTCGATAGATATATTACTAATTATTTTTAATAGTTGTGAACAGGGTTCGGACTTTCATGCAAATGCATGCTTTTTGTGGTGATAGATAAAGAGGTATTGACTAATTATCTATGCGAATAATCTAATTTTAAGTAGTTTGGCATCGATTTGTAGTTGCATATTTTTATATATTTTGGCAATAAATGCATATTTTTTGAGTAATAAAAATTGTTTTAATACATATTTCTTAATTGTTGCAAAAAATATTAATAGGCCGATTATGGATGGCAGCCGAACCTCAGTTGGGATGCCAGTTGCTGAAAATGATACTACTGATGGCAACTGGCACCTCAGATCTGTTAATTTCAGTTACTATTTATTACCTTTCTGGCAACCATTAATCTTCAGTTTACAACTGCTAACGAAACTAAAGTTCGCTTGCACTTAATAATTAACCCAATTATGTTTGTTTTATGTTTTTTCTTTAATAATAATACAAAATTAAAAAAAAATATTTTCATATTCTGGTATGTGATGGAAATCGATCGATTTCAAATCACTTCGATCTCAAAAAAAAAATCGTCTAAAAGATGACTTGTTGATGTTTTTATTGTTTTTGAGGCTTAGAATATTGTATTCGATCTTACATTCGATTTCACTGTATCGTGCGATTTACATAACACATATTTGGCTATTATTAATTTGATGAAATCGAGCGATTTGAAATCAATCGATTTCTATCACATACCAGATTATTTCAGTTTTGATACTTTGTTCGTAGTTAAATGCATATTTTTGCGAATATTTTTAATTTTTAGTTGCATGAAAGTCCGAGCCCTGATTATGAATAAGAAATAATATAGTAGATATAACTCATTTTATATAATAAAGTTTAGTCACACAAATTGTTTTATAAAGGATGTTTTATTGTAGATAAGAGATTTAAATTGAAACAAAACATAAAAAAAATAATTCTTTAATTCATTGCTCTATTTAAAAAGATATAACACTTGTTTACTTTTGAATTATTGTTAAAATCTATAATAAATAATTCTGCAAAAAAACCGACTACGAAATAGGCGTGGACCGCCCCCCATATTTTATCATCATGTACTTTTACGAGAACTAATTGTGTGTGTGCGAAGTCTCATAAGAATGGGATAAGTAGAAGTATTAAAATAATTTTTTACTTTTCTAATTACAATGTTGTATTGTAACGATAACTAAATGTGTATTCAAAGTTTCATAAGAATCGGCTAAGTAGAAGTAGTTAAAATGCTTATTTACTTTTCATTGGCGAAGTACTGCCCGCTTTTCTAAATATAATGTTGTATTGTAACGATAACTAAAGGTGTATGCAAAGCTTCATAAGAATCGGTTTAGTAGAAGTTGTTGAAATATAATATTTACTTTGCATGGGCGTGGCACAGCACAGCCCACTTTTTTGATCCTGATGTATTTAAACAGGAGCTTAATGTGTGTAAACTTTCATAAGAATCGGTTGAGTAGAAGTTGTTGAAAATGAATTTGTATTTACTTTGTATGGGTGTGACCCCGCCCATTTCTCAATGGGACCAATCTAAAACTACATCCTTTTGAATAAAGAAAAAAAATCTGAAATCGGTTCATAAATGGCGGAGTTTTGAGGAAACATACATAAAAAAAATACATGACGAACTGATAACCTTCCTCCTTTTTTTGAAGTCGGTTAAAAAGGAACATCAATAGTGAACATTTCAAAATACATCTTCAAGTTGAATGAGAAAAAAAACTTATTTTATTATACTTTAAGAGTAATATTATGTTGTTTTAGGTCTAAGTAAATAATAATTTGCTAGAAAAAAAGGCAAGCTAGCTCATATCATTAAACCATGAAAAATTAAAATTCATGAAACATTAAATCACGTATGACTTTGTTTAAGTTTTCGCAGCCAATTATTATTTGTTTAGGCCTAAATCAATATAATATTACCGTTAAAGTATTACTAAATAGATTTCGTTCTTACCATTCGTTAGTGACTCACTCTACAAGTAAACTAATATTATTATACATTTTTTTTGCCGCCCTATTTTCTGCAAAAAAAATTTTTGCTAATAGTGTACAAAAATAAAACAATTAATATCAAGAAAATATTCAAAATAATTATAATAGTAAATAAAAAACAATTAAATCTTTAGTAATAGTTATCTGTAAGAGAAATAAATATTTATCGATCATAATAGTTATGAGCCAATGTAAAAATATATTAATTGGATATAATAGTTATGTTTAGCAAATATTTATTTTCATTATACATAATAATTAAAACCAATTTTTATAGTATATTTCTTAAAAGTGGCCCTTTTTGCAACTGAAAAATTACCAAAATTATTATTTAAGGTCCTTGTTAATTTGCTTAAGCTGTGTAGCCATTTTAATAGTTATTTTACTTCACCGACGAGTCTGTTACAATACCGACGAAGGAGGGTGCTGTGATGTGCATTAAGATATGTAAATATTAACCGCTGCCAATATTGAAGAAGTTATCAGTACTATGCCTTCATCACTTAACAGTCCAACAACAATTAACACAATAACTAAAATTTGCTTATATAAAAAATAAATTGGCAATTAGGGCAAAATTTTACAATAAATCTATAAATTTGTTCGTACATTTTATTTATATTGTAAAATGTTGCACTAATTGTCAATATATTTTTCAAGTTTTATGCTTCTCCTGTAAAACTTTTAAAATGTTACATAGTGCTTTTTGAATTTACTGTGACGATGTATTCTTTGTCCTTATAGGATTGGAAATAAATTTTAAGTTAGTAGGGCAAATAAAAAGATTTATAAAATATACAAGCTTTATTTTATCATGCCTAAAAGTTGTTCATTAAATTGTTACTTGGGTTGCTTATCTAGATGCTCGGTAGTGCGTAAGGCAAAACCATTCGAGCTGTTTTACCCACCCTCATAACTTTGTTCCATTTAAACATAAAATAATGGAGCTTGCAACATTAGGTCTCCCTACATAGGTGAAATTTGAAAGTTCTACCATAAAAGCTTCCCGAGATATGAAGGTGTAAAAGTGCATATTTTAGTACATATTAACTGACTGACTGACATCAATATTATTTGGCACTTCCACTATAGCTAGAAAGCTGAAATTTGGTATACAGGTAGGTCTTGGTGAGCAATTAGCTAAAAAAAAATATGAAAACGGTCACTTTTCACATCGGGGAGTATGGTACCAATTCTTATTATGGGGCACTTCCGGTATAGCTACAGAGCTGAAATTTGGTACACAAGTAGGTTATGATGAGCAATAAACAAAAAAATTTAACACGGGCACTTTTCATCTGGGGGACTAGGGCGCCTCTTCTAGCTAGAAAGCTGAAATTTGGTACACAAGTAGGTTCTGATGAGCAACAAATAAAAAAAATTTAAAACGGGCACTTTTCATCTGGGGGGACTAAGGTGCCCCTTCTTTGTATGTGGCACTTCTATTATAGCTAGAAAGCTGAAATTCGGTGCAGAGGTAGGTCTTGATAGGAAAGTATGTACTAAGGAAAATTTCAAAACGGGGATTTTTCATCTAGGGTGGGGGGAGGGGTATGGTGCTCCTTATTTGTACGGGGCACTTATTGTACCAAATAAAATCTTAACAAAAAGACCTGAGATCCGCACAAAAACATAAATGTGAAAATAGGGACCAAACTCTAAGCTTTGTAACATTTTTCCCATGTTAGAAAGGCAAACAAAAATATTGACAAGCTAACAGGTTACCTAGAAATGAGATGATATTGTACCTATCAAGAACTTGGTCCTTATTTTGATCTCAGTACTTTTAACGGCAGAAATTTTTGGATAGGAACTTGGCCTTATTTTAACATTTATGTTTTTATGCGGATATATATTTTACTGTTTCCTTTAGTAAAATTTTAATAAATTTTATTGGATTTTTTATTATTGTTTTAAATGTATTTTTATTATATTGTTTTTGCAGATGCGAAGAATAAAATTGTATTTAATTAAAACACTGTGGGCGTTGAAAAAATTCAAAATAAAGAAACTGTTATTTAGTTTATTTTTTATAATTTGTTCTTCCTTTTTTATATTTTTATTCATTTAATAAAACGACTTGTCTAAATTATTATTTATTAGTTTTTATACTAGAGCCATTAAAAAGGGACGCACACTCATAAACACACTCTTTTTTTTTAAATTCAAAATTTGTAAAAAAAAATTCAAACAAAACGTAAATAAAATAAATCTGTAAGTTGAATTGTTTGTTTCGAAGAATTAGTTAAGATAATTTATTATTGATTATAATTTTTGTTTTGTTTTTCACCTTTACAGTAGAGGTGACAAAACGTTTCTAATTTATTGCTGTACAATACAAATACCAAAACTTTTTCCAGTTTTTTTAATAAAAAATCATTTAAAACTGATTAATTTGTTAAAAGTTTATTAAATTAATTCCTATAAAAATTCATGTTGTATAAAATCTTAAAACTCTTTCAGCACTTGTCGGCCAGAATTAGTCAACATGACAAAGAAAATAAATTTATGCCTGCCTTGATTTCAAATTACAAAAAAGACTAACAATGCAAATTTTTTTTAATTAGATGCATTTAGTCATTTGGCCTGTGGTGTTTTACACTTTTTGTATTTCAAATAATTTTTATTATTGTAAAATCTAAAGTGTGGGCGTTTGTTTAACAATTGAAATTTCAATTACAAATTTGAAATTATGTAAATTAATACCATAAATTAGATTTATTAATCTTACACACTCTATTGGAGTATCCCCTACAATCTGTAAGTGTTTGATTGTTGCTAATTATGCGAGTGTGCTTGTGTGTTTTACAATGTCAATAGTCAGATAGATAGGCAGACTCAAGAGCATTAATGCTCTAATGTTAACTTATTTATAAAAAATTAAGGTTATTTTTATTATCTCAAACTTAAGAAACAGCGTTGCCAGAGATATGACATTTAAAAAAAATTTTGTTTGAAGATTTCATCCTTTTCTCCCAAATTATGGTTTTTTTTTGCCAAGATGGTGTAGTGGTGAACAGATAGCAATGATAGTCTTTAATGCAAATCGATTAATCGGGTAAAGCTCGTAACATTATATTCATAAAGAATTCAATATCCACGATCATGGGAAAATGAATTTAATAGTTTTCCAATTGTTATATATCAAAAGCTGTCAAAGTTACCAATTCCATCCATCATCATGCAGGGTTTCACGCCTATCGAACTTGTGGGAATTACGTAAAAAAAATATTAGCGAAATTCCCTCTCAGTTGCAAATACGCAACGTGAATATCGTCGCCAACATGACTTCAGCACGCAGGCAATCCTTTTGACCAACCAGACCGGAGAATACAAAGAAATTACCATGATCCAATAATAAAGGTCGTGTTGAAAGCACATATGACTATTTCGCCGCGTTGGCTGTATCTGTCAATTGTTTTTTAATCGTGTGTTTTTAAATGATTAGTAAGGCATAGACACTTTTATGTGGCAATAAACAAAAGAAGGTATTTATTTTAGGCATATGAATTGTAAGCACAGTTGTTAAAAGTACATTTTAAATATATATTCGTTTTCTGTTTTTGAGAGATACGGCCAACCATACGAATTGATATTGTGTTTGTTGTATTATTACCACCACCTGCAAAATTAATTCGCTTTGGAAATTACGATTCAGTGCCGATTTGGACATCGCAGGCTTATTTTGCCGTACGACCAAGAACGTGTGTCTATTCCACATAGAATGGTATAAGTGTAGCTTCAAAATGAAAACGGAAATGCTATTAATCTTCTCAATCTATATCACTTTCGCAAAATAAGTGACAATAAAACAGGATCTTCTAAACTGATAATTGGATTGATCTGAAACTTCAAACATATTTTAAGTAGGAGTCAGACTTTATATGTCGTGCCACAGTGGTCTCGTACCTTAAGCCGGAAAAGAGCTACAAAGTTGACTACGTCGGATACAAAAAAAAAACTATTGAGGCTTGTAAGTTTCTTAAACTTTAACCGATTTTAATAATTTAAAGCGCTTTGAGTTTTGCTATAGACAGACCGTCTTCAATTTTTGCGAGGAATCTTAGAACTATCTATCTTGTGAAACGTTGCCCTTTAACACAAAAACTATTTTTAATATTCAAGATTTTCGGTCTCTGCTGGATGTGGGGTACATGTCTAATATACAAAATAATTGGCGCTAGACACATCGTCAATGATTGCATTTTGCGATATGTATTGAAAGTATGAATGTTTTTAACAAAGTTTTTTACAAAATTGAAAGTAATGAAAATACTTTTTTTTTAAATACATGGTTTTTCAGGTCAATTTCAAAATTTTGACTTTTACACTTTTCCGACTTAAAGAATACGGATAAAAATTTTTTTCTTCCGTTTTACTTAACATTCTATCAAGAATCGAATGGGGCCTTCTAAATTAAAATGAAATAATAAAGAAGAAAGTTATAAGCAAGGAACTAAAAAAATGCAAGACAAAAATAATTTGTTTTTCCTTCAAATATCTTCAAATATCTTCTAAACTTTGAGAGATACGGAAATAAATGTACGGACATTATTTCTTTTTATTTTTTGTCGAAAGTAGAGTTTTTCTTTTCCCGGACTTTTTCATTTCCTGGGAAAGCGGAATTGATTTTTCAATATAATTAAATTAATTTAATTTAATTTACTTGAATAAAAAGCAAATACCAATTCATGAAATCTATTAAATAAGTTGATTATGCATTAAAAGTTAGTTAAAAGAATATAATTTCAGATCTTAACAGAGCAACTCCAAAAAAATCAAAGTTTCTTACCAATTTCAGACAATTTCTTATAATTGCTCTAGCTTTTAAGCATAAAAGATATTGAAATTATTTATGCTTTATTATATTAAGTGGCGAAAAGTGGTCACAGTTTTTACTCTTTTAATGGATTTTCAATTGAACCCTGTGTATCACCTGTTGTACATAAAGCATTGATTTTTTTTAGTAAAGAAGGAACGGTTCTGGTACCATGACATAACTTTCATTGTTTTAACCTTCTAATATAGACATGGGGTCTCACAGACCTTTCATGTTTTTTAATTCCAAATTATTATTATATTCCTTTTTACTATAGATCGGAGCTTCTCTGTAGCTTCGAATTTAGTTGTCAAACGGCCGTATTAGAAGAAAGTGGCTTCGTTTGATTTGTTTTGGGTAAGTTATACTTATTCAAAGTTCCGACGGAGTCTGTGAGACCCCCATGTCCGCATTTAAGGATGTATTTAGAGCGTATTTCGGGTAAAGATACTCCTACAGAAGAACTTCAACCTCAAGAATCTGAAGAGAATGGGAGTGATATATGCCGTTCTTGTCCACCAATATAACACAGAAAGCTAGCGTATACATGTGTGACATGCGATAAGCCAATATGTCTGCAATGCTCAAAGCCTATATGTAAGGATTGCCAATAATTTTCCTAATATTGGCCCTTTGTCAGTTTTTTCTCTTATGTTTTAGAGGATCTTTTTTATGTTTAATAGTCATAGTTTTACAAATTTATAGTCATAGTTTTACAATTTTACTGTCAGACCCCACGTCCAAGCTGGTGTTTGAAAAAATAAACGTCCATATGGGTCAGATAAAATAGATCCATGTATACAGATAAAAATCAGAAATTTTTAGAAACTATAGCCTATACTTTGCTCGTTATGTCCACTTAGTGACAATCTGTTGTCACTGAGAAAAATGTGAAAATAAAATATATATTTAAAACAACTTATCCTAGATATTTCATTAAAGTATCATGTTAAATGGCACAAAATTTCCCTTAACATGTGTTTTTTTAAGAATTTTAAAAATATAATTCTTCGAGAAAATCGTCCGCGAACATAATGTCCGTAAATTTTTGACCTATAAATAATGCCAAATTACATCAAGGCATATGTTATTTTAAGGGGCATTTTGTTCCCTTTAATATGAGATCTTAATGGAATATCTAGGATAAGTAGTTTTAAGTGTATGCATAATTTTGTGAAGTCAGTTTTGTAAATTATTGATGAATTTTACTATTTTAAAGTCGCGATATTTCGCGAACTAGGCAAAGTAGTGAGCTTGACTTTCACATGGTAATAGGTAAATTTGTTGTAAAAAATTAGTCATAATTGTTCAATTCACAAGCTCGTATTAACGTCGTATGTGTTGTGCAATCGTCTAATTATACAATATTGTATTTTTGTTGTTGGTAATTTTCATACAAAAGTGCGTTGTTATTATACGATTGAATTTTATATGTTCTTCAAATAGTTGTATTGAGGTCAGGTCTGGGAATATTCTATTTGTTAGATTAATTTGTAAAAATCGTTTATATATATGATATGTAACACCAGAAAATACATTCTTGTTAATGATAAATATATAATTGATTCATTTCAATTTAATTGTCAAACTATGTTAATCAAAATTGCTTGTCGAGAAAAAAGTTATTCTATTTGGCGTCAAATTAAAACTCCCATGCCTGGTTTCATTTCATGGTATCAAATCAAGGTGAATTAATACCAGGTGGCCTCGAGAGATCAGGTGACTACGAATTGCTTACCATATTTGAACTGCCAACTGTGTTAATGTATCGGCTTTTTTGATAGTCCAAATATAAATTATGCACGGCGTAATTATATTTGGAATGTCAAAAATCTGATATATTAACACTGTTGATAGTTCAAATATAGAAACATTTTCTTAGTCACCTGATCTCTCGAGGCTACCTGGTATTAATTCGCCTTGTGTTGGTATTAATTAAGGTGACATTTAAGACACGCCAAAATAACGATACAACAAATTTGTCTGTTCACAAGCACATAAACAAGTGTCGCCTTTTTTTAAACGATAAGACATACGACTGAGCTTGTGAATTGAACAAATGTTTCTAAGAGAAGCACTAAAAATGTGTTCTTACAAATTTAGAGTTGCCAAAATCATGTTAAAAAAATTCCGGGAATTCCTGCACAAATCTCCCGGACTTTTTTCCGGAAAATGTGCGCGATACCGGAATTTTTTTTTCTGGAAAATCCCGAATGAAAAACATTAATCGAAACCCAAACCTCTTTACATTTTTTTGTATGCAAGGTGTATGTTTTATTTTATTTAAAATACTCGTACAGTTGCGCAGAAAAGTATATATTCCTCATTTGCTAAGAGCACTTATGCCGAATTATTCATTAAGTCATCCTTCAAAGAAATAAAACACAGTTTGTGCAACATTTTTATCAATACTTTTCGAGTGCAATTGTGCAACTTGTGTGACAAACTTTAATTTCTTTGAAATATTCAATTCGATATTTTAATTTAAACAAAAAATAAATGTAAAAATATGAATAACTTCTATAATATGTATTTTTGTCATTTGTGGCGGTTTAGCATTAATCATCAAATATATTTATAATATATTTTCTAATTGTACTGTTATGTAAAAAATAAAGAAAAAATGACAAACAGCGAGAAACACTAAAGTTATTACGAAAATATTTAATGCAATTAAAAACATTCAAAAGGAGGAATTATTTAACTACTGATCAACAGAATCAAAAGCTTCAAAAGGCCTCTGATTCAGAGTAAACATTTTTCTTAGACTTTTTTTTAATATTTATCTTAATTCGATAGTGAGGGTACGTACACACATACATATTTTCTTATTAGGCTGTTAGTTTTTGTATCGAAAGAATCGAAATCATTCATTAAAGTGCCTTAGCTTATACATTTCTTTATTAAGATAAATTTGTCTGTTTAATTTGTGGTTGGTGTGAATATTTAAACGTTTCAAGATTAATCATTCATTCTTACACATTATGCTAAATAAATTATAAATGTGATAAATGTTAACAAACAGAATTGTGTTATTATAGAAATGTTCTTATTGGTTGCCTATTTCAAGGCAGGGGTTCCCAAAGTTATTTATGTTAAACGAGGGCGCTTGTATTTTTATGTTTCGGTTTTAAGCGAAACATAAACAGAAGAGAGACATTGGGAGATGATGAAGTGGGTAGCAGCGCGAGAATACGCTTTGAATTTCGCTGGTGTCTAGTCATTGTTTACTGCTCGCTGCTTTTCTACCACAAAACATGCGCAACAATGTCGGCCAGTTACCGTTTGAAACTTACGAGGGCTGTATCATAAAATTTTGTTTTAGATAAAATACAAAAAACATTCTTGTACTGTTGACTATAATTGTAAAATTACTGACCTTATTTTTATTTAAGACCCTCATATTTATCGTGCAATCTGCGCCTATTAGAGACATATATGTATGCTTCATTTAACTTTTTTAATGGCCCATTCGTACGTTAAGAATATTTGAACATATATGACTTAATTTTTTCAAGTTGTCGTATCCTTTTATGTATTATTTTAGATTTTCTTAAAAAAAACTATACATTAAAGTTGGTCTAATGTTTATGGTGGTGAGTTGAAAAACATTAAAATTTTATTTTTTTATGTTTGCTGCATATATCGAAAAAAAATTTATTTAAGTGAACAAACAATTATTCATTTAAAACATCAAATATAAAACTTACTTACTGACTGAATAAATGACTGCCTGCCTGACTGAGTGACTGAGTGACTGACCTCCTTCGTTTTGCCTTCACCTAATGCGTTTTGTTGGGCTGCACCTTTAATAGTAGAATTGAATAAATACTTTTTATATACAATAGTTAAAAATATGTATGTACACAGTTGTATTTATTTAAATTGAATTTTTAAATATTTTACAAATAATGAAATATTATTTGAAAGAATTGCATTAATTAATGATAAAAAAGTAAGAAATTTACAAAATCATGCATTTATTATTGAGCTTTGTTTGAGCCAGAATATATTAAAAAGTACTTCAAGTTCAACAAGTTTGAAAACGAATTGCCTGTTAATTAAATATACTTTATGTAACTCATACGCAACGTATAATGAACACAAGTAAAGTTGTTGGATGGACTTTTAAGTGCACTTGCAAAATATACCGGAGACATTGTAATTTAGAAAAAATGTAGGATCATTAATTTCAAAAAACTTTTTTGTATAAAATTTAAATTGAAAAACTTGTGAAAATTGTGTGCATTATATTGCTAGATATAATAATAGCTCTTTGTAAATTTAAATATTTCGCAAATATGCATTTAAAGTAGAAAATTCCAAAAACCATACAATTTCATATTTTCTTCTGTCAGAGAAAGTCGATTTATTCAATATTTTTAACTTTCCGTAATCAAAAATTTTAGTGATTTCACTCCGACTTTTTAAAATCGAATTTATTCTATAAAAGAAAAATAACGCATTCAGGCAATTAATGCCTACCAGCTAATAAATTAATGTCTTACCATCTTCGGGAACAGATGGTGAAGTGGGAGAAAGATAAAAACCTTAAATCTCGTTTACAATTCTGCTATTCCGCGTTTTTTTATGTTAGAGCAGTGTTGTCTCGCGTCGGGTGTCAAGTAGACGCATTAACTTTCTTAAGGGCGCTGGGATGTACATTGGTGTAGATCAATATCAATCGCTGCCGGTACCGTAAAGTGATCGGTCCTATGTCTTCGTCAGTTAAATAATCCAACAACACACACTAATGATGCACAGATGTGTGTTTTGATTAGCGTCGGTACCAGCCATTACGGCCTTATCCGACGGTGTTCTCAAAACACAGAGTGAAGTTGAGTGTTCACCACCACCCCCGAGTTACCCCGAAGGCACATCTTGTGTGGCTTGCAAGGCTCACACAGGTAGCAACTTCTCATGCATGGCCGACCCCACCATGCATAAACACCTTGTTAGAGTGTTTGAGCTATCTAATCTCTGCTACATCAGCAGCTTAACACGATACACACAAGGCTTCCTGGGAAACAGAAGCTGGACAGGTATCTACGACAATGTGTAGACGACTCCAGCAAAATATTCCCCTTCCACCCGCGCACAAAGCACTACCGATGCAGCGTCTGTTGGTTTAGCAACATCACAAAAAGGCTTTCTGTTGGTGGACCGAAGTCCACGATAGCCACTAGCACTAGGCAAGCATCAGTCTCCCAGCGATTTTGGCAGCAACCACAGCCACCACGTGAGCTCCCGAAGGAGACCTCACCAACAACCAGCCACAGAATTTTCCTCCCTGTTGAGGGTGAGACGAAGTCCGCCTCTTAACCCTCTGGAAGGCAGGTCATCTGTGGGGCAACTGGTTCCCGTGGTACCAGTTCCTGCTACTGGTAAAGCCTCAAAAGAAAACCCCTAGAGGTTAACTTTCTATCGAATTTGGTCTTGGGGTAAACCATAGGTGGCTGTTCACCTCCTTACTGACTCGCGTAGGCAAGCCTACTTCCTTAAATAAATTTATGCACGCCCGTTGCTCTGTCTCCAGAGATTGGGTAGTGACACATAAGTTTTAGGGGTAGTTGTCAGCAAAAACCAATTACCCTATCCCTAGAAAGCACACCATCAAGGCTATCCTTATCACCAAGATGTACCACACCGTGCTCCCCGGGGGGACTAATGAAGCACAGCAGAAAAATGTATGATGTTGTTGACTTGGTTGGCACAGAAATCGAACCAACGTTCACAGGCATTATTTGCTTTGTAATCGACACGCGATGATTTCTGTATGCATGTATGTATTTGTATTGTATCATTGTATCGACTTTATTAAATATAGATATAAAAGTGTAAAATTTTTTGCTGGTAGTTTTCTCAGAAAGTATTTCGTCATCGTAAATGCAAAGCGACGTAAAAAAATAAAATTTTAAAGTTATTAAAATTTTGTAAATAAAAAGTAAAAATACGAAAAACAATAAATTTAAAGCGCTATTAATACCGTTCTGGACAAGCTCACAGAATACACGCCCTTTTGCATTAAAAACATACATCCACTTGTAGTTACGTCCGTTTAAATTTCTTTAATGAAGTCACCGTTTTTAAACGCAGGAGTCTAAAATTTGGTGTGAATATGTAGTTTGATAAAACGAGCCCCAATCGCTCAAAAACTCGATTTCAAATTTTTGTGTAGTTACGTCCGTTTGCATTTTAGATGGCGATTTGTATGTACTCCCAGAGAGTATGTGTATGTATCTTGTTCTTCTTTTGCCCATCAATACAAGATACAAGTCAATACAATATAAACTGAGTGTTAACAAACAAATAAACAAAAAGTGTATTTAATATAAAATAGACGATACAACTTGTTGTGAATTAAGAATTGTTTAAGGAAATAGAATATGGGAGTAATATGAAATTTCTTATACAACATATTCATTTAGAAGTTAGATTAATTTGGTTAGTCCGCAACTCTGATGATTATTTGTTCCATAGATTTCTTAACTCTCATATTCTATTTCGTTAAATAACTTGGCTAAAAAGTGATTTGTAAATGCTTTAAATTTTTATAAAATTAAATTTACCAGCTAAAATTGGATCTTAAGCGACTCATAGACAAATAATACTTGGGAGTTTGAGCCATAAGTAAGTGTTAGCAAAATTCAGATAGCTATTCCATTAAATAATATTTATAGTTTTTTTTTCACCATGACATTTGTACATAAATAGTTTTGTTTTTCAAGTACTTATTTATGAATGGAGCAAGTAATAACTTCTACTTAAATTAAGTGATTGCTTAAATAAAATGGTTGTCATTTGCACGGACATGTTCGTTTGTTTAATTTAAATCAAGATATATCGTCCTAAGTGCGATTTATACACAACGTTATGCGACGGCAAACAAGATTAAATAGTATTATCAACAAGAAAAAAAAACATTTCAAAATGTTTAAGAAAACAAAATCGATTTTTAACGTAATCGCAAATGCAATGACTGAAAAATTCAAACAAAACAAATTAATCAGGATTCAATTAGAGGCTACATACACAACATTAATATAAACAACAAATAACAAACAATATTAAACTGACAAATAACTTCAAACTAAATGATTGTTTTCATTCACACCAACATTTATTGCAATTAATTTAAAATAGTTAAATAATGAAAACCGAACAATTTAACTAACATTCTAACAAGGTGGAGTTTTCGTCCGATTTGTATGTATGTAGTTTTAATGTTTTTATTTGTTGATTAATAAATTATAAATATTTGTTTATTCGACAAATACTGATTCGCAGCAGCGTCAGCAACACCGGGATCGTACGTAATGGGTGTTTTTTATTGAGGTATAGAACTTTAAGTTGGCATCACTTTTTTAACTGGCGGCCATTTTGTCAGTTGTCAAGTGATTAATATTTAGTTTGGTTTGCCATTTCATCATGAACAGGTTGACAAAAGAACAACGCTTGCAAATCGTGCAAATTTATTTCGAAAATAATGGTTCAGTTCGCGAAGTTTACCGCAAGCTCCGTCCATTTTATGGTCGACATAATCGTCCATCAGAGCAATTAATTCGGTTAACCATGGATCGTTTTCGCACTACGTTTACTCTATGTGATAATACGCATCCGCAGAGACGTCGAACAGTGCGCACCGAAGAAACAATTGCCGCTGTAGAGCAAAGTGTTGAAGAGGACCCGAATAATGCTGGAGAGTCAGTTACCGTTAATGGAGACCGGTATAGAGCCATGATAACCGACTATTTTGTTCCCGAATTGGATGGCATGAATGTGGATGAGTTGTGGTTCCAACAAGACGGCGCTACATGCCACACAGCGCACGTCACAATCGATTTATTGAAGGAAACATTCGATGAGCGCATAATTTCGCGGAATGGACCTGTCAATTGGCCACCAAGATCGTGTGATTTGACACCATTGGATTATTTTCTTTGGGGATATGTGAAGACGCTCGTCTACGCCAACAAACCAGAAACGTTAGGGGACTTGGAAGCCAACATTCGTGGCGTTATTGCCAACATACGGCCCCATATGCTCGAAAAAGTTGTTGAAAATTGGACCTGTAGAATTGGCTTTATTCGAGCCAGCCGCGGCGGCCACATGCCCGAAATCATATTTAAACATTAATGGCATAAAATTATCCTTCCAATAAAGCCAAATTGATGGACATTAAAACGATTTTCTTGTGTTTTATTTCAATTCGAAGTTGTATACCTCTAAAAAAAACACCCTTTACAACTTCTTTTTAAATAAATTAAACGCTTAGACAGTTGTTTACGACTTCAATAATTGAATACTTAATGCAAAAATGTAAAACTTGGTGTCACGGTTAACCATTCCAAATAAAAGCATAAAAGCAATCAACTAATTCACGAGTTTGATACTACACTTCAACTTCCTTTATTGGCTCTTTGATTGGCTCAAGTCCAAGAGTTTACACTAGCAATAAAGTAAAACTGTACATAAGAACACTGTTGGTATGTCGTTACGTTCATAGACTTGATTACCGCATCGTTCATGAAAACGTAACGAAATTGGTTTGTCCGAAGATTTTTTTATTTTCGTTTGAAATTAAACATGTGGTTTGCAGAGTTGTATTTTCAAGAAACTCTGGATTTATAAAAATATTAATAATAGCTTTTTTAAACTATCTCACATGCCGTTCGACTTCTGTAGAAATGCAATAAATGGAAAGTTTTAAAAAAGCAATAACAACACATTATATCGGGGTTGTATTTTCTACAGAAGTCGAACCGCTTGATGATAGTCCAAAATTAGCTTAAACAATAATCTTAATGAAAACACACAGTCATCTTCAGCTACTAGACACAATTCATTTTACTAATTTGTAAAGGCCTCATTAGTCTTTACTTTCTGTTGCGAATCTGTTCTGTTCCGTTCTGTAGCTAAGTTTTTGTACACAGAAAAAAATAGACAAGAATTATATTCAATAAAACCATGTTATTAAGAAAAATATGAATTTCAATAACATTTATCTTTAACATATATTTCGTTGTATTTATTTTCCATGCCGGTTATTTCTTTTCTTTTTATACATAAGTACTTAAAACAAGTTGTATCCCATAAAAAAATAAATGAGATATGGCTCAGCTATAGAGTGTATGCTTTACGTCCGGAAAGCCCGGGTTCATATTCCAGACATGTCAACATTTTTTTAATTTATATATACATATATATATTTTTATTTTGAAATAATTTTGTTATCAATATAGGGGAATTCTTTATCACAGGAAATTTAAAAAAAAATTATTGAATACCGGGATTTTTGTTATCGAAAACGAAACTTATTTTTTTCTGTGTAGTTAAAAATAAAAAGGTATAGAAAGTTGGCTTGTGTGTGAGCTTATAAGCGAGAAATTTCAAATATCATTTTCCAGGCACTCTTACAGTCAAATTTAAATAAACTTTGCCTCATTTGTGATTGATTTAATAATAAAAGTAATTAACCGAATGATTAATTACTGTAACAAATAGTTACACTCGAAAGTTATCGTTTGCTGCAATTCCTAATTAAAAGCAACTGGTTAGCTTTAAATCAAAAAAATATGGAACAGCCTGAAAAAACAATTTTATTATTCGCTGAGTAGAGGGTCAGCAGCTAGTAATAGAATAAAGTTTGTATTGCACTGTGGTAAGCAATATTAAGGCTTTCAAAATAAAATGTTGATATTCACGAAAACCAGCAATCTTCCAACGTACTCCTGCGGGAAATTCATTTCAACGTACTTGTCCTGTGAGTAGTGAAAATATGAGTAGTACAATATGCTCCCGAGTAGTTAACGGAGCAGAAAGAGAACACATTAATTAACTGCAAGAAAAATCTTAACGAAATACCCTCACTGGCCAAACAGATTTTTTCTAAATCAAAAATATTTGATTAAAGTACAGTAATTTGACTAGTATTAACTAGTATTAAAGAAACCACCATAGGACAACAACCTTAATTTTGGATCTAAAACTTATCACTTAGTACATATCTTATTTATATCAATTGATTCTCTCCAATGGCAACTCTATGTAAAAGTGAAAGAGGTCTCTCATATAAAGTTCCATAACTCCAACCGCTTGCTAGTTTTTGTGAACCCATTACGTGACTTGTCTTGTGACAAGTTCCGTTTTAACCGCAAACTAACGTCATGAATGTAATAAGCAATTTTTGCTCAAAATAGTTACGTCAAAACCGTACATAAAGATTTTAATAAAAATGTCGAGTCCAGTATGTTAAATGTTTCTAATTGGAGCATATCTTTGACAGTGTAACCAGTTTACAACATTTCGACGTCAGTACACATTGAAAAACATAAGACCATCTTCTATTTTAGAATTTTGAACAACATACTGACTCATTGTTAAATAACGCCATTAGAAATTCATTAAATTTACAACAAAACGTTAGTTTACTTATGCCTAATTTACACATACGCAGTATATGTATTTATCAAAAACAAATGCTAAATTTAATAATAACTATATATTTATGCTAATGATGTTATTATTAATAAACAAGCAAATACACTTACAAATATCTCTAAACATTTTCAAGTAAATTTACTAACATACAGCACAAGACATTAAGAAAATAAACTTATAAACAGATGATAGCATGTAAAAACTTTTATAATTAATAAACTAAAAGAAAGAAATAAAATAGTCATGAAAACTGGAGGGTTCTATGGAATAATTGTTAGTATGTTGTATTCTTCCATTCCCATTAAAGACGCTGTTCTAATCGTAATTGAGATAGATAATAAATAAATGAAACAAAATCATGATATATTCGTCTCCTGCACCTTAAACAAGAAAATGCACAAAATCGATATATGATTAAAATTTCCTATGTATTTATATTGAATCGATTAAGGACATGAGTATAAAATCAGTTTTAGAAAAAACCGTTTTATTGTATAAAAAATCCTAACAATCACTATTTTTCGTTCCTCTGTTGAAATCTTCAATAAAATAATTTAAGTGTGTACATAAATAACTTGTTTTAAAATTTTCTATTTAAATGCATTGAATACATTAAATTGTCGAACAAATGCAATATTTTGTTTTGTTATTTTTATTTAGAAATTCAATAAAAATGCATATTAAAAAATTTGCAATTTTAGCGAAAAACTGGCGTTTTGTACATAATTATGGCCATAAAAATACAGAAAATGTAAAATTAGAAAAATAAATTCAAACAGTCAAACGTATTTATGAACAGATTTTAACATCTAAAACATTAGCGGAATTCAGAGTTTGGTTCAAAGGGTCTTGCGAAAGAGAAATGAAAAATATCGTAGTTTTTTTTTATAAAATCCAACAACAAATTATTTCATTTGCATTTTTGCAAACTCTCTGCATCAAACACTGAACTCCGTTAGTATATTGTTTCTCACCACTAATAAAATACACCGAAATGTAACAATAGCGGAGTTCAGTCTTTACAAAATATCGTAGCTTTTCATGAAATTTTGTGTATTTTGCTGTTGGATTTCATGAATTTGCTCTTTAGTAACATCATTTGCATCAAATATTGAACACCGCTAATATACAATATCATATTGCAAATGCTATGATGTAAGACCATTTGCCCAATATTTTGAATAGGGTTACTGAGTTGGCGTTATTTATATTTAAAAAGTAACAAAGCTCCGATATTTTGCATTTCGACAGCCTATATTCAAAATCCTCTATATTCAATTTTGAGGAAAATCACTTTGTGATGGCAGAGTATTGCGTAAAATAAGCCTCATCTATGGTATAAATTTAAGAGTAAAAATATTTATTTTTGCGATTTTATCATCATTTTTTATTTCTCTATCTTGCGCAGTTAACTTTTTAGGAATGAAAAACCCTCTATCTCATAAAATATTATTTAAATAAACTCAATTTAAATTGAAATTATCAGATTTTTTTTATAATCTCGTATGATTAAAACTTGCTCAAACTATAAGGAATGTCAAGACGTCGAAAAAATCGCGAAAATGATGAAAATTTGCAAAAACTTGCTTATATATGAAAGATTAAAATGTTACGATTGGTTAAATGACCCAAATATGTAAAAAAACTATAAAATTTGGAAAATTACGTTTATAGCGAAAATAGGGAAAATTGGCGAAAAATTGCAAAACTTTAAACAAACAATAATTTTGATCAAAAATATCTAAAACTGTACGGAATGGCAGAAATTCGAAACAAATCGCGAAAATGGCGAAAACTCGCAAAAAGTTGCTAACATGCCAATATGGTTTAAAAATCGTGTAAACTGTAAAGAGCCTAACAACTTGCAAAAAGTCACTCCTATCACGAACATTGTAAAAATTTGCGAAAAGTTGCAACATCGAAAACACGCCCTAACATTGATTAGAGACCGCCAAGGCTGCACGTTCACGAAAAATTGCTAATTATTTTGAAGAAATCACTAATATTGAAAAGAATAAGAAACATTTAAGAAAATATTGCTGACATCGCGGAAATTGTAATGTATAGTAAACGTTTTTGCTCTTTAATTTAAAGGTCTCAATAAAACTTAATCATATTATGTATTTATTAAAAATTTACTTAAATTATTTTTCAAAATTTTTTTTTGACTATACAAAATCCTCTATCTTATACCATATTGATATTTTAGAATAACAAAAACCTCTATCTTTTTACAAAACTGGCAATAATGCGAAATTTTAAAAATAAATAAATAAAGTCTGTACATAAGATAAAGGATTTGTAACTTTGCAAAATTGTGTTTGAAGTCTACTGACGATTTGATAAAGAACCAATGAAATGCTGCATGTTAACAATGCTTAAACACCAGCAAATAAATTTCATTTAAAATAAATGAATAATGAATAAAGATTTTAAAACAATCTATCAATGAACGAAATAAACAGTTTTTGTGCTCTCCTGAAAAGTTGTGATTTTTAATATAGAGGATTTTGAATATAGGCCGTCGATTTGCTCTTTTGCAAGAACGTAGACAGGGCTACCAACTGTCATATATTTAAAAAAAATTATTTTCTATATAATGGGAATTGAACCCTATAACAAAAGTTTAAAAATCTTAAGTTGAAAAATTTACTTTTTGCTGCAAAATTTGGAACTTCGGCTGTTCAGACCTGTGACAATTATTTTAGAGTTTAATCATAAAATTCTCTCAGACATTTCTTACAGAACTCTCTCAGACATTTCTGGAAAGTTTTTAGAACATTCTTAGACAAAGAGGTATAATTATATGATTTTCGGCATGTTTTCTGACCGGCTTCGAATCTTGTGCAGACTGTCTGAACAAAAAATATTCGCTGGGTGAGTATATATTAATTAATGTATGCACATTCATATTTAAAGCATACACTGTTGACTCATTGTCTAGCATTTAAACTAGTCGCGCTGTGGCAATCACTATATTTGACAGCTTCAACTTAATTGCCATCTTCATAACGATTATTGTCCTCTTCATCGTTATGCTTAAATATACAAATTTACTTCGTACTTATTTTCTAATCTTTAAAATGTAGACAAATACTGCATCTGTTTAGACTAGAGATGCCAAGCAATAAATTCTGCTCCCGAAAAATACGACGTTTTAGGGATTTAGTAAATCCCGATACCCGGAACTTTTTATTTTAAATCGTTTTTTTATTCCTAGAAGACCTTATACGGTACCAAATGACAGCAATGTTACAAAGAGTTTTTCACTTTTTATTCTGAAGAAATGTTTAGAAAAAAATTCATTGACAAGCAGGCTATAAGTATATGCCGGCAAAAATAATCTTTCGCATCGGTATTTAGGGAATTATAAATGCCAATTCCCGGAATCTTAAAACTTATTGCGATTGACATCTCTAGCTGAGACCACTTTCGCAAAATAATAAAATATTTATTTTACCACCACTCATAATTATTTCTAAGAATTTACAATAATTTTCACTGAACAAAATTGTTCACAGTTATTTTCTTTTGACACAAAAAAACGTGTTCTTTGATCTTTTCATTCTCTAGTGAAAATCTAAAGAAAAACGAACAGCAAGTGCATGAAAACTATTGTAGATGATTTTGTTTAATTTGTTTACCAAGAGTTTGTAATTTTTCTTAATCGTTGCAATTTTGCTTCTCATAAAATATTCTTTTTGCTGATCAGAAAACATGAGATGTGGGCATAAGTGGAAATTTGTAGCATATGTGTAATTTTTCAACCGACTTATTTAAAAATAAAAATAAAATCGCGCGATATAATGACAAGCAAAATTCTTAATAGAACATAGAAATAAAATTATGAAATTTCACTAAACTGCGGTGTATACATTTTTATATAATAATATATCGCTCATTCGCTTCATATTGTATTTTCTTCATATTGTATACAAACTTCACACAAATTTCTTTGTCGAGAGAAGAATAATAGGGAATTGTAGGGAGCAATATAGGGGTTTGCGATTATAGTATTATTCTTAGCACTCGATTTTTTTCAGTAGACATTGGGTGATATGCGAAAAAGTTAGTAGGTAGTACATACATACTTACAAATTTAAGTGCCTACTCCACTTGCAATGTAAAAAAATTAAAAGTTTATAAGAACTGACATGTCTTAAAATGAGAACCTGGTTTGCACTAGATAGAATACATAGTACACACAGAAAAATTTCCATGTAAACTCGTCGAAACCCAGGGTTACTTAACATTTTTCGGTAGTGATTTTGTTTCATAGGCGTTTGATTTTATTTCAATATGATTTACAATAATCTTGAAGTAACATTTATTCTTTTGAATTAACAATATTTCACGTTGATTAATATGATTATTTCGAACGTATTTGCTTTGTGAATCCAAATTGATTATTAGGCTAAGGTTCGTAACGTTAATTTCAGAAAGAATTGGGCATAATTAATATTCCAAGGTACAAGGGAAAAATTAACATCAACTTAATTTTTCAACGTACACAGCCGAACAGAGTAGCGCCACTTTCGGAAGCCGCTACGCTTCCATCGTCAGTGCTCACGTGTATTTGCTTATCACCACTTGTCAGGTGGCTCTGTTGAATGTGATTTTAATTCTTATATATACAACTTTTTCGTGAAAATTGAATACGAGAATTAAATCACTCTCAAGGTAAGATTAAAGTGCACTTTCCCAGCGTTGCCATCGGTTTATTTTTCTTCATTCCAATTTTTCTGATTTTTGTTCTACTCAAGACAAACTTTTTTGGTTTGATTTTATACTTAAGTATATGTGAACATGTAAACATGTGAAAAGCTCAAGCCAGTAGCTAATTGTTTATTAATATGATTATTTCGAACGTATTTGCTTTGTGAATCCAAATTGATGATTTAATATTGCAGTACAGTTAAATCAAAATGAAGTCGATACTGAAATAATACGAAAAATCATGTTGAATCAAAGTTATTTCGAGTTGCAATAACATGAATTTGATATTGGAACAACACGAACAATCAAAGTTATTTGAAGTTGAAACAATGTGAATTTGAACAACACTAATTACCATGTTGAATTATAGTTATATCTAGCTGAAACAACATGACTTTAATGTAGCTATTTTATTAATTATTTTATTATACACTAAATAAATGCCCATCGTATATAAAAGAATTTCGTTTTAATTCAACATTATTTAAATGATTATTTAACATAAAACTTATTTGAAATTAAAGTTATAGTCATGTTGATTTAAAATGAAATGTAACTTTTTTAACAAAGTTGTTTTAACAGTGAAAATTTTTAAATCAAATAGATTTAAGGTTAGATTAATAATTTTTTATTTAAAATTAATATAAAACAATAGTAATTTTAAACCAGCAGCAGTAAATTTTCACTGGTAATCTGTTTTTGTCGTCTACATAGCCGACACATGTAAGAATACATAACAGCAAGTCACACAACTAAGCACAACACTGAACTGTAGCAATTAACAAAGCAAATAAACACTAAAACATTTAAATGAAAAATTATTTCATGTAAATTTTATATGATTTCAAATCACAATTGCGTCATGCTGATTTTACATTCCCTTTTTTTCCTGTGTGTTGATATTGCAAAAATTTGGCTATGGTATATCTACTAATAAACCACACATCACCGCTTTTCTGCAGTAAACTGTTTGATATTTCGCTACTCATGGCTTTAATCTTTCAATTATGGTAGCTTCGGTCAGTAAAGATTTTCTGCCTTTAACTTCTAGCTAGCAACCAGCAACCTTTTTACAAAATTAGTCCCTTGCTGTAAATTTTTTTACATTCCATATTATGTTTAAATCAATTGATCATAGGTAGAATAAATATGTATGTCCACAAAAATTGTGAGTTTTAATTTTAAAAAAATTACTGGCAACACCAATATATTGGATGATTTTGAATAAAGCTTTATAAAAGCTTTTCACCGTCCAAATTGCATATGTATGTCAGTATTGCCATTAACCAAATTCAGTGTTGGCGGAAGAGCTTCCTATATTAAAGCTAAAACGGATGTTGCATAAAGAATTGAAATGAATGAATTAACGTGAATGGCTGAGAATAATGACATTGCAAAGATAAGCAAAGAATATATTAAGGACCAAAACAAAATTTTTTATACCTGAAACAAATTTTACTTTTCATGAGAAAACATTACAGCTTTGTTAAAAGAAATCACTTCATTCATTTTGGAATAGGTTTGTTGCGGGCTTATTTGCTGCAGTTCAGCACGAGTAACATAGAAATGTTATTGTGTTTTATTTTCTCGAAAATTTTTTTTAATTTATTGCTCGATTTTGAGAAAATGATGGGTAAATTTTTAAGAAGAGGACAATACATTCTTAAGTGGCTGCTAGACGGATCAATATTTTAACTTCAATATATGTGCTTGTGTGCGTTTGTTATGAAAATCAAAAGCATTTTGATATTCTTCAATATTTTCCCTCCGTATCAGGGCTGTCAGATTTGTTCAGACCTATTTCGCCAAATTGATTTTAAAAATCGCCAAAAGTCGCACAAAACCACTTTTATGTAGTTTTTCTTAATGTAGTTTTTCTTAATATAGATTTTTATAAATTAATCGTATAAAAATTTTGCAGAAAATCGCCAAAAGCAGAAATAAAATCGCCAAAAATTATTTCTTGTAAATTGTTCTGATCCAAACTCAAAACGCATTAATACAAGAAATATAAACAAAATCAAATTGTTTTAATTTTTTGCAGGCGACTTTTGGTAGGACTTACTTTTGAAACTACTACTTCAGCAAGGAAATTTTCCAGAACTACAAAAATTTCAACGTTTTTTTTGTTGTTTAAAAAAAATTGCCATAAAAATCGCTAACAAATTTATTTATCGCCAGAAAATTCGCCATGTCGCCAAATCAAAAACTTAGACGCCAAAGAAGTTGAAAAATCGCCACGTTTGGCGAGAAATCGCCATATCTGACAACTCTGCTCCGTATATGTGTAACAATTTTTTGTAAGCAAACGCACACAAACACATATATTGAAGCGGAATATTGATGTGTTTAGCAGCCACTTTACAGATGGCAAACTTGTTGAAGGAAAGTAAGAGTGCTTTCGTATAAAAAGGGGAATTTAGAATTGAATCGAGACAATAAAACGCCTTTAGCTTCATTTGGTTTTCAAATTGTATTTTTTTAATTCTTAAAGATATACAGAGAATAATGTAATTATGGTTGTATTTATATAGAGTTTAATTGTTTAAAACATAAATATAATATTTTATTATCTAAATGAAGAAATAGAAAGAATTTTAATTGCACTTAATAACACCAAAATAAAGTTACTTTTTTCACAAAATTTTTTTTAAATACAGAAAAAATATTTTTGATAGGATAAACATCCATTTAAATCGATTAATATGGCAAATTAAAAAAATATATGTTTATGTTCATATATGTATGTATGTGTGTGTATATCGAAAGCACACTGTCTCCTAAGTCCATTTGATTCAGTTTATCAATTTAGAGATTTAAATTTCTTTATACTATTTGTTCGACCTTTTTGTTTAAAGTTTATTATACATATATTTATATATGTGCATATGTGTCTGTCTATAAATATGACTATTTCAAATATTTCCTAAATTTTTTGTTCCGAAATGCCAAAAATTACATTCGAGCTTTATAGAAAGATCAGTTTTACAAAAATGGACTTGGGGCCAGTGTCTAGGTCTTCGAATATACTGATATACATACATATGTACGTATAAGTGTATGCATATTTTTTCTTATAATTTTGGCAATTTCTAAAAATGAAAAACAGTTAAAGCAAAGTTTTTGTTGTGATTGTAGTTGTATCAGTTAATTAATTGTATAAACTTCATTTGTTAGATACAATATCATGTACATATGTATTTATGTATATATGTATGTATGTTTGTATGTATGTATATCATATGTACGTATGTATTTGTACAAAAGGATACATTTCTTATTACTTAAAAATAGAAACGAGTAACATTTAATTGACATCTCTCTTTTCGCGTTGACTTATTTGAGCCATTGTTATGTATTGACGTACTAAACGAGATATTTCATGAGCTTGTTCCGTTTGGACTCGTATAACCCGTTGTTGCATTAGATTGCCAACTTTCATGTCCAAAAATAAAGCGCCATCTTCAGAACGTACCTAAACAAAGAGAAAGATAAAATAAAAAAACAATTATAGTTTTCGAAATGACATTGCAAAAAGCAAAAAAGAATCATGTACCTTTCGTGTTGATATGACCTCCATAAATGGCCAATGTTGCATAGTTTCATGTGTGTTGGGATCCAAAAATAATACTCCTCGTCTATTTAACGCCAATATCAAGTCTCGCCACATGGGACTATCATCGATATGAGGGCCTTCATCGGCCCATATTCTTTTCACGGCAAAGAAGCTACTGCCGAATAAAGGCCATGTTGACAATACATTTAAGAATTGAGCCTTCACCTGACCCGGACTTAGATTTGCCACTTGGGGCCAGGCGGATTGGACTAGCCCCACCCACTGCGCAGGTCTTATTTCTCTAATGCCTAAAGCTGGTTTAGGCAATAGGAATTTAATTTCTTTCATAGCTGGTACATGACTTAAGTCAGCCGCTCTGTGTAACAAAGCTGCTATACGGGCCATATCTCTGACTACTTCAGGCGGTGGCACTCCTGTACTGGGGAGCTCTAGCAACAGCCCCTCCAAATAATCAGGTGCTACCTGATTAAATAATACTTCTACGTAAAGGGGAGTTGGTGCAGGATCTCGTTTTAAACCAAAATGCCATACTGATCGACAGAATATCAAATAGAATGGTTGGCCTGATTTCAAAAGCTCAGTGGTAACATCTAAAATATATTCGTCGGCAGCCAGAGGCATCGTAAAAGCATCTCCTTGGACTATGCAATACAACGAGAATTCTTGTTGTTCAGTTTCAGATTCAATACCCAGTAAAGCACAAAGTTCAGATATTACGTCAGCTACCACAGTAGAACATCTAGTATTAACAACACGTTCAGCTCCACCTGGCAGCCGATAAATTTGGCGTCTTGCCGAACGGCCGGCAGAAACAGCAGTTACTTCTTCTACACTGGGTACATTTTTGCGTCCACCACAACGTGCCGTCTTACGTAAATTGGTTAAACATACCGCAGCTGTTCCATGACAAGATCTTCTACGATCAGAAGCAGCAGAAGTGAGATGTTCAATCAAATATGGTCGAAGAGCATCTGAACATCCAAAGTATGCTGCTAAGATACTAAGCAAACGCCATCCTCTTTGAGTCGAATCAGGACAGGGTGAGCGATTAGCTGTAGTTTGTTTCATTAACTGGCAATAAACTTCGTCTCGTAGGGCTAAATATTTGTGACAATGCTGGAGATGAAAGGAAAAAAATAATATAAAAACATTTTCTTCATTTTGTCAGATATATTTATTTCCACATACCATTAGCACCGTATAGACACATTTAACTTCTGTTAGATCTGGTTCCATTGGAATATCGCCACAATAGCGTAATATGCAATCGAAACATTCCAGCGCTAGAGTAGCCAAGTCGTTAGGCAAACGTAACAAAGGAAGCCGTATGGCCGTGCCTTGCCATTTAACCAGTTCTGCATATGAACGATTTGTCGAACGATCCGATATGTCGCGTCCATGAGAGCGCGAATCTGCAATTTGACTAAAGATAAAAAGAATCGATAAAAAAATATTTTTAAAATTCTTAATGTGATTTTTTTCGATAAACTTACTCATTTCTAAAATGTTGCATAGCAAACTGCAACAACGAATATCTGGTTACAGATGGTGAAGTCGTGCCACCACTATGCTCTGCAGTCATATAATTTGCATCCAAATTCTGCGATTGATGGCTTTGCTGCAATGAAGGGTGGTGATCCCGGGAATGCGTATTTGAAGGATGATGTTGATTGGAGGTTTTGCGCGTTGAATGAAGGAAACTTTGCTGTTTGGCATATTGATGATGCTCATTAAAATGTTCCCTATCATCGAAACGCTCATCGTCCTCTGCATGACCATTATAATGATGCACTCCTTGCGGCACTGGACTGTGATGATCGATTGAGTCACTTATAACATGATGAATATTTCTGGAATGTTGTTCTTTAAGTTGCTCACGCTGATGAGGATGCTGTTGCTGTTGCTGTTGCTGCTGCTGTTGCTGCTGTAAATGATGATGTGACTGTTGTTGCTGGTGCTGCTGTTGTTGTTGAAGTTGTTGTTGTTGATTGACATGTTGTTCTTCATATGAATCACTCATCATAGGCGACGAGGTATTACGTATATTATGCTGTTGAGGCAACGCACTTTGTGTGTTACTTGTAATTTGTTCACGATTATTAGACTGCCGCGACTCGAGTCTTTCAATGGGAACATTGAGTGTCTGTGCGGCTGCTCGAACACCAGAAGAAAGTGTTGAAGCTTTTGATTGTGTCTGTTTAAAAAGGAATTTAAGACATATTTTAAATAATATTTTTCAAAAACAAATAAGTATTTGTGCAGTATAAGAAAAGCTAGTTTTACATATTTAGTATATTATAATGTAATTTATATTTGGAAAGTATTTTTATAAATTACTACTTTTTACAAATAACTACATATCGTCTACTAAATTTAATCTGATAAAGTCATTACGACTGCAAAAGCTGTAGTGCATGAATTGTGCTTTCATTCAAGGGGCTGCACCCTGAATATGTTCGATCAAACGTTTATTGCATTTTAAGTGCAACAAAAACCTGTTGGCCAACAGCCAATAAATGGCAACTTGACTTGATGGCTTAAAAATCTTTCGCACAAACTTGTATTCGTAAGCAATTGCTACAGTCGCAATTGTTACAGAACACGTTGGCCATAACCAGAAACATGTTATACCAATAAACTTGGCGTTATTTGAACTTGCAAAATATTACACTGATTTTATTCAAAAATAATATTTTAGCTTTAACCAAATGTTTGTTTGGCTTTTGTTTTTTTTTTTACCAAAGTGCAAGTGCATACATAGTTCAATATTAAGTATTATATTATATCAGCCTCCTTTACTTGCTTGATATTCCTGTCATTTATATATCGCACTATAAGATATCTTAGGTCTTTTCTGGCAAAAATTAAAAAATGATGCATATATGTATTTAAAATTAGCATTTTTTCTTTTGCTTTAATATCTCTGTTTAAGTTTTTCAGCAACATTAGTTTAACGTTATGAGTTAGAAAAATGCTGATTAAAATGTTAGTTAAGAAGTTTAATAATAACACAGGCCAACGGTGAAAAACTTTTTGAACACAACAAAAAGCAGTCTATTGTGTTAACAAAAAATACTGTGCTCTCTGTTTTTTCCCACATACATATATATAATCAGTATATTGCACCCTAACTCGAGAACGATATACCTGATTCCGATCAAAAACACCAAAAGTGATCAACCCATTCGGAGTTAATCACAAAAATTAGGATCGAAAAAAGTGTTTTTCATGCTAAATTAACAACTGTTTCCTTTCTAAAAACTTTTAAAAAATGTAAAGCTGCAAAATCCTTAACTTTTAACTATTATTCTTAAAGACAGTTGTCTTACGAATAAAGTAAATTATATATCATGAAAATATATGAGTAAATGCTGATGTTATTAACAATTAAATGAATGACCCCAAACACTTTCCGTAATAAATTTATTTTTTCTTTCCTTTTAAGTGAATGGATGTTTTCAGTTAATTACCAATAACATTTATCCATAGATTTGCATGATATATAGCTTACTTTATTCGTAAGATACTTGTCTTTACGAACAATAGTTAAAAATTAAAGTTTTTACAGTTTTAAATTTTGTATTAGTTTTTAGAAAGAAAAATATTGTTAGTTTATCATGAGAAAACACTTTTTTTTCGATCATAATTTGTGATTAACTCCGAAAGCCTTGATCAAATAAAAAAAAGTACATTAACACAGTTCGAAGGTTATTTTTTCAGGCATTTTTTTGGTGTTTTTGATCGAAATTGAGCGTAAATGTGACTTATTTTTAAATGAGAGTACGTTGCTTGTTATTTTTAATCTTTGCTGCAAATTATTTGCAAAATTTATTACAAAAACTGAATTATTATGTTCATTAAATGTGAATGAAAGTTTCAAATCTAAGAAAGCAATTGTAGCTGATGTACCTAGTGAAAATATTAGACGGTCCCATTAAAAAAATCTGTGGGTGATAGGAAGAAACTGATACCACATTCGGTTTCAGCATCAAAAAATACATGAAATTAAGGCAAATTGGCTTAAAAACTTTTTACAAATTTTGTTTTCGTTGGCCTGTGTAATTTATAGTAATTTATAGTTTATAGTGTACTGTTTTCATTAATTTTAAGATTTTTAAATGTTTTAAAATGTTCAAAAAATTCTATTCATGAGAGGTTGATGAAAACTTTTAAGGACCCTAAAAGGGACCCTTTCAATGGCCGTATCCAAAAAATCATTTAAAAAGATGCAAAATTTGCTATAGTGCATTGATACATTCATTAGCATAACAGTTGTGTTTTGTTATTTTAATTGTATCAAGAGCACACGTTTTTTTAATTTAATTAGATTGTAGAATATATTTCTGTATTTTTAAAATTTTCATATATCTCGATAGTTAAATAAGATGCGTGGAAACATCCATACTACTACATTTAAAAATTAGTATAAATTTCCATTAAATTTACTAGATATTTTATAGCACATCCAACTAATTGGATGACGGACGATTGGTACACTTGCAACTGTTTGTATTTATGTACATTTTTCTATTCATATGTAAAATGTACATATGAATGTGTATGTGTGCTCCTTGGCATTATAAACTCTAACTGTTAGATACTTTTTTTCTTCATGCTCCTATTTTTAATTTAAAATCCAAATTGTGCTCGTTTTTCTTTGGTTTTCTATTCAGTTGAGTGACCGAATGCTCTTAACATTTAAAATGAAAGAAAAAAAAATTATGTGCGAGTTCATCTTCGTTTGACTGGCTATAGAAAATAATTTAAGTTGGTTTTTTTATTATCATTTTAATTTTTATGTACAGCTACAATTGCTTTCTTATATTTAAAACTTTCATTCACATTTAATGAACATAATAATTCAGTTTTTGTAATAAATTTTGCAAATAATTTGAGGCAAAGACTAAAAATAACAAGCAACGTACTCTCATTTTAAAATAAGTCACATTTAAAAATTTTTTAGAAATTAAATTTAAACTTTAATTTTAACTAGATATGGAACCATGAGTATATTTTCAATCACGTTCAGGCATGCTAACGATAAAAAAATGTAAGCTCATTATTTAGTTTTTTTTTTGCTCATGCTTATCCAAGCTCACGTTAGTGTAAGAAGAAATTAACTAAATCACGCTCACAATTTTTTTATCAATGAAACTACTTATCCATTATAACAATCAAAACTTATCAAACCCGTTTCTTTTCTTTTTTTAATTGCATCAAATAAGCACAATTTCTATTTGTGTTTCAGAAAATTCAAACTACTTTTCAGAATAAATACCTATATCATTTATGAAACTGGCAGAAAAAAATTACTCATAGCGCTCAATCTTGCTGAATTTTTTTATAATCACACTCATGTATATTGATGCGATTGAGACAAAAAGTTACCCACGATCATGCGTGATCCCGCATTATCATGGATGATTCATTCGAATCACGTCAGCGAGTTACATATAATTTTATTAACAGTTTGGAAAAAGTGGTCAGTATACATAAGTTTCGCGGCCTTGCAAAACAAATACATAAAGACATATTGTCTGAGAAATGTTTGAGAAACGCTTGAAGGTCGTTATTATCTGGGATATGGGTTTGTACATATTCTCTGCCTGCTCATGAAAAATTAGAAAAATTAGAAATTTTAACACAATATTCGCCAGATTTCCCTTTTTTGAACGCACTAATTTTGTTTTAATAACAATAATAATTTTGATATTTTGATACAGCTGTTTTGAGAAAATGTTTCCTATCTTATTTTTAATCGTTGCTAATTTTATGTTGAATTTGTTATTTTCAACCTGAAATGCTGCTTCGTCGCAAAAAATTGTTTCAGTTTTTTGTTATGAATGTCAGCACTAAATAGCAAATGCAGTTTATATTTGAATATTTCAATTGTGGCGGGTAATGGGTTAAGAAACCTTTCAAATTTACATATCAAGATGATTGAATAAAAAAAGAAATGTTTTATAATAATTTTAACAAAAGAAAATATATCCCAAACTAAGTATGTACAAGAATTACATCATCAGCTTGTTTAAAATGATTTCATTAATTTTATTTACAAAAAGTTTTAACACAAATGAAAGAAATGCTATAATAATAACATTAAAATGAACCTTGTATAATTAAATTAAATTTCGTTAATATTACAACGAAATGTGGTCGACAGGAGGATTAAACCGACTTTGTGAATATAGAAAAAAATATTTTATAAAAACTAAAGTGTTATTATGACGGTTTAACTACATTTGTTTGTATAAATTTTGTACAGAAGTAATGATTACAAAAGCATGTTTGGAAACACATACACACATACATAATCATCTAACATAATCGTAATCTATTGGATTGATAGAACTAGTCTTTTGTTGCCCAGTATTGTATCTTATCTTTTATTAAAAATGTTTAGTTTTATTTTTATTATAATAGATTGAATAATTTTTCAACAATTGCACACACACATACATACAAATGTACATACGCTAATCGTGCTTATAGAATGTACCTCATTTTTGTTCATCGTTTCAAACCGTTGCAAAATTTCCTTTACAGAAATTTTACAGTCTGTTGGTTCTTCCAATATTGTTTCCATACGTCCCACTGAGCCACTAGAGGCAACGCTTGAACGGCGTGTTTTTGCAATATTGCCATTAGTTGCATTTGATGGTGACTGGTTCGTAAGACTACTGCTTATAATATTGCTTGCATCTTCTTCCATGCTATTGTCAATTTCTATTTCATTCAAGTTTTCGTTTACATGAGAGATTTCTTGTTGTTGCGCTATATTATTAACAATCTGTTGTATATGAGTTAAAGGTCTATTTGTTTCCGTTTTACATTCATTTTGCTTTTCCTCTTGCATTTCTTCAATATCCAGTTTATCCAGCCAATCTTGAGTATCGGCCTCTGAATGAGAACATTCATTGTTGTTGGCATCTTTAATGGTAATTTGTTGGCATGTTAAATTTTGTTGACCCCTTTTGAACTCTTCTTGAGCAGAATCTTTGCAAATGTTCTCATTTGAGCGCTTGTGTGCATAATTGTGTTCTAGTTCCTCTTCATTTTGCCAAGAGTTATAGAATTCCATATCATGGCTAAGCGAAGAGCATTGCTCATTAAATTCGCGTATTGTCTCATCAGTTAATTGGTCCAGATCAATGCGTCTGTGAACTTGAACGGATGTAGTTCCCGTTATGTGAGCGATTTCGGCATCATCTGAGTCGGAGTATATATCATTAGTATTATTAGTTGCAAATGTATTAGTTGTTGGAGTAGTATCATTTGTCTCACGATCCTCAAAACTATCAAGATCTGTAAGATTATTTAGGGAATCTATGGATGTTGTGCGTTGGCTGCCGTTTAACGTTACACTGTGCTCATATTTGTTATTATTATGTCTAAAGTCCTGTTTAATTTTTGGTTTACGTTTGATTTCCTTGTGAGAACTAGAATACTTGCTTCCATCATTACGATTGGTGTGATTATGTTTGTCATAATTCATTTTACTTATGAGAGACTCCACCTTGTTGACAATACTGCTAAATTTGTGCGGTATGCTGTCATGACTTTTTGCATGACTGCCACTTCCACTACCACTACTGCTACTATTATTACGCGAACTAGATGATCTTGAGCCCCGCAAGCTTTCTGACATTATAATGCCAAAAAGAAAAACAATAGCAGAAATAACAACGAAAAGCTAACAATGGGCAAAGAGTTGCTTTTTAGTTGTATTTCGATTGCACTGACTGACCACAGTTAGGAGATTGTAAATCAAACTCGAGTTTGTTTTTTTTTATGAATTTACACATTTAATCTGGTCGGAGCTCTAAGGCAAATGGAAACTAAAAATCCAAAGCCATAATCCCGTTTTGCACCAAATTTTATTTGCGTTCAATGTTAATTTTTGCGGCTGTGCGAGTAGTTAACATGAGTTTTGCAGAAAAATTCGCCACTAAATAAAAATTAAATTATATAAATTCTGCACACAACTAAATTAAAAAAAATTGCAGTGAAAGTTGTTTAAAGAAATAATTTGCAGTTGTTAAATGCACTTGTATCTCATATTGTGTTTAATAATTTTTTCAAATATATTATTTATTTCATAAAGGTCTTTTAAATTATGGAACTTTTGCCATTTATTTCAAGCACATGATCATAATTTTTAAATATCGTACGGCTTATGCCATTTTAGAGCCGTAAACCGGATATTTATTTTTATTCTATTAAACAACGTTCTACGCTCAATTTCACTTTTGACCATTAAGGTTTTTGTTTAAATACTTTATAATTGTTAAATTCTATTTTTCCACAACATGACCGATAGACAGACAGTACGCTTGTTATTGTTCTTCATTTACAGTCATATTATCTTTTGTATTGAGCTTTTTTGTCGCAAATTCGTTAGATTAACCGTGGTTCATGTTTAAACTGGTGGACATGTTTTCTTCAACTGAATTGTACTGTAAATCCACAAAAGGCGCTTGACCATTTCACTGAGCAATCAGCGAAGCTTATAAATGTTCGAGTCAAACATACACACTTGCTTGATGTGTTTATGGCTGTATGCATATTGTATGAGCATGTATGCATATGAAAAAGAAATAAAGACTGAAGCCCCCATTTACGAACTTATAAGATGAACTGAATATGCTTCTTACATAAAGATACAAATATACAGTAAAAGCTGGTTATAACGAGCTCCATGCGGCGAGTAAAATTTGTTGGATAAAGGAAAAGCCTACAAGATATATTGGGGCCCACATATCACACTATATTTTCAGCAACATGCACACTTATATTTATTTACTGATATCTTCCGACACTAAAAACTTTAAACATTTTTAAAATTGTAGATAATGAGGCTTTTTCCATTCTATTAACAAATCACGAAAAAAAAATCCTTTTAAAAAATAGTGCGAAAAACGTTGACGGAATTTCGAGCTAGTTCCATCCCTAGCACTTCATACTAATATCAAAATCAAAGCGCTCGAAAATCTATAAATTTTTTGAGTGGTCAAAGAACACGTTTCGAAAACTTTCCTGAAAAGTTACCAAATAGAATTTTTAGAGTAACTAAATAAAAAAGATATCTTTCGGAGAAATCAATCGACTTCAATGAAATTTGCGGAAATCGACATATACATACATATCTATGTACAATAGGTTGACAAAAAATCGAAACCATATGTCTAAAACTTGGTTTTACCCGACACCCTCCGAATCAAACAAAAAATGTTTAAGGTAGTTTAGTATTCAACAACTAACATTTGACCAAAAAATAAGAGCATTAGCTCTATTGGTTTCTGGATGATTATGCGTTTAACAAAGGAATATTCAAACGAATTACTTGAAAGTACCTCAAGCTGTTAAACGTGTCATAATTTGGGCGCCACTGGTGCTAGTCCTCTAAGGTTTTTGCCCAAAGGATAGTTGTACAAGACTGACCTGCCATACAAAGTTTTATTCGCTTCAGAGGAGCTTATGCCCAACTACTTATTGGTTGGTTTTATAAGAATTAAGTTAAATACAACATACTTTGGAATTTCCGCAAGCGCGCCATCCATTTTAGAGCTAGGGCAAAATTACTTCCTTCGTAAAATCATTTCCTCAGCTACATTTTTTATTTTATTTTTTTTTTTTGCACCCAAAAAACAGGGTATCCCATAAATTAACATCAAGCCGAAAGCGGATGATGGGGTAAGTAGGGACTGCTCCGAAAAAGTAAAAAAAAATCTTTCTATTACTGGGACTACAAATCATCACTTTTCTTATTTTTTTTCTCCTACATTATTGTGTGATATCCTTCTCTAAATGACAATTCAAAATTCATACTGTAGTGGCCTGATTTTTAAAGAAAATCTTACGTTTTGCCAAACGATGTCCTTAAAACTATTACTTCTCCCAACTTTAACCGGCCGTGTTGAAAAAAAATGTACTAGGTACTTTTGGCAAGTGACATCAAAAGTTGGCGCGTCTAGCCCGAATTCCAAAATGGTATAATACTTGGTCGATTTGTTTTTCAAACTGCGCAAAAAAATATTTTTTCCCACAAATCTTTTTCAGTAAAAAAAATTTTTAGTCATTATTCGAACGTTTTCTTGTTTAAATTGAAAAAAACGTTCGAATAACAAATAAAAAATTGTTTTCAAGCCGCAATTTTAACAACCATTTTAATTTTAACTATTTTTCAGTAAAATAAATAATGGGCTATAAATTGAAAAAAAACATATTTATGTAGGTATATAATTAAAAATAAAAAAAATATGACTGGCTTTAGAATAATATTATGTAAAGTGCTCGTTCAAACAGTCATTGGTGTACGCAAGTAAAATAAAACACAAGTAACAGTTATTTTCTTTTCACAGAAGCTAAATGTGCAAGGTTTGAGCCGAAGCCGCTTTACTCTTGTTTGATCACTAAAGACCAAACCTGATCCATAAACCAGTACTAGTATAATTTAAGCCTTCCCAAAAACCAAAAACTATCACTGTGTATCTTTTTGCCACAATAGTTATTGCACATTCACATACACACACGCACACATAACTTACTTACAACTTGTAGTTGGATAAAAATTTTAGTCATGTGCATCCATACATTCATATGGACATGTATTCATATGTACATACATACATATGTATGAATATGTACATACTCTGCAGACAAAATTAATAGTATGTGGTTAGAAATATACTAGTTGCTGTTAATTCAGACTAGTTACGCTTCTGTTCTTTTTCATGTATCGAACTATCGATTTTAACATTAGGTTGTCATAGGAGCCCAACTAGCTCATTTGTATATAGTTATATGCTAGCTGAAATACTAGTTATTGTAGACTAGTGCACTTACTAGTTTATTTGAGGTATACGTGCCTACTGCACGCAAGCAATCAAGTAGAATCATTAAGATTCCGTTTTGAAAAGTTTATTTATAGTTTTTTAAATATTAAAAAGCATTTGGCTCAAGGCATGTACTCTATCCACTGAGCCACTATCTACTTATTATATTTAAATCTAAAATTTTGTTTTATGTACTTACACCTGAACATATGTCAATTTATAAAAAAAAATTAAATACCCCTATCATTACAACTAGTGACATGACTGTTCCAAAACGCCGTTTTTGACTAGTATCGCTAATACCCTTATTACAACTAGGAATATGACAGTCCTTTTTGATTAGTATCGTTACAACTAATATGACTGTCCCAAAACGTAACTAGTTATAAATTTAGCTGCAGGGTAAATACATACATACATTCATACACACATATAGCTAGCTAATTTTAATTTATTTCTCTGTTGCTTTTATAATATTTGATTTTGATTTATATGAATGAAAAATATATATGTACAAACATATATGCATATACATACATACGTACATATATACATACATACATATATACTATGCATACATACATATGTACATGCGAAAAGTAAAACAATGTGAATGAAAATAAGAAACATAAAAGTAAATCTACATCTATGTATTACAAACATGTTATTTTTAGATTCAATTAGATATACAATCATATCGATAATATAAATATTTTGACTATTTCAAATATTCATAATTATGTAATCAGCAAGATGGTCAAGAAATAGTGAAAAATTGATCTAGACTCAGAAAAAAAAAGTTAAAATTGAAAAAGTGGTCATAACTTTTAACTTCGTCCTGCGATTATTATATTTTTTTGTTTTTAGAGAGTAGATTTATAATGCTTTCAAAGTCTATACTAATTTCTTTTGTTGTATTTTTTTCGCAAAAATCATTCCCGGAACAACCGCGAAAGCAAATGTAACGCTCAATACACAAAAATGATCGAACAATATAATTTTATTTCAGGATCCATTTAGTTACATTGGTAAAAAAATTCAAAATGTACGTTTAGAATAAGAATCAGCTATATATTTTTACAATTGATGCCAAAAATGGATTGATTATTTCTTTTTTATTAAAATTTTTGCATATGCGATTTTATGTACTTTTTGCCAAGTTTTTGTTTTAAATTAATTAAACAAATTTGTTACCAGCATGATCGAAAAAGTACAGTTTGTTTTTAGAATTGGACCAATATCAAAAACTCATTTTCCATCCCTGTATCACACAGAAAAAATTATCACCAACAAACTGTCTTTCAAACAAAAGTTTGTCTAAAAATAAATTTAATTTTCAGTAAATGTTCTTTGACTGTTATTTAGGACGTAAACACCAAAATAACAAGAAAAACTGTGTCGCAAAAAAAACAACCCCGATGACGACTTACAGACAAATAACAACAACAACATATACAATCATATCGATAATATAAATATTTTGACTATTTCAAACATTCATAATTAATCAGCAAGATGGTCAAGAAATAGTGAAAAATTGATCTAGACTCAGAAAAAGAATTTAAAGTTGAAAAAGGAATGCGATTGTACCAAGTTTGTTTAAGCCCTTATGACACTTGCTTTTTTTTGTCTTTTTAAGATTTTGGAAAACAGTACAAATATATTGTAATATAAAATTTTATCAAGAGCGAAGAGTTCGGCTATATTAAAAAAATCCCAAAATGTCAGAATTTTTATATGTGTTATCGATAAAAAAAAGTCTAAACTGTTAAAAAAAATCTAAAAATTTTAAACTTAAAATTGACATTTCGAACTTAAAGCGTTACAGTGCTGCCGATTCATTAATTTTAAGCCCAAATATAGCGATTTAAGCGCTAGTTTTTCCAAATTAGCTATTTTTGCATAATAAAAAGTGGCAGCATTGAAATTAAACAACAAAAAAGTAGTAAGCAAAAACATATATTTCGTATATTCTTGTCTTTCTTATATTCCCATTTCACCTTTTCCATCTTAGATTAATAAAAGATGGAAAAAAGTAAGTGTTATAAGGGTTTTACTGAAGATGTTTGAGTGAATCAATTCGTTAATGTCGTTGCGTTAATTCTCATTCATTTTATTAGAGTCTGTAGATAAACATTCAGACTTAAACACATTTAACAAAGTGAAATTTCATAAATGCTTAATGGATGATGATGACCGAGACAAAAATTTTGTTTAATATATTACAAGAAATGCAGTAAATAGTTTTGTTTGACTAAGTAAACTATTTGGTTTAATATTTGTTAGTATTTTTAAACTAATTGCTTTATAAATTCAGACAAAAATATTGTTTGATATTTTTCAGAAAATCCAGTTAATCTTTTTTTTAGTAAATTGTTTTGCTAATAATTTGTAAATATTTTTAGACAAATTGTTTTATAGATTCAAACAATTTGTTCGCTGAAAAAACACGTTTTTTTCAATGAGATTGTTGAGATATTTTTGTCTATATTTACAATTTTGTTTATATGTCCGTTCCTCAAAACAATAGCGCAATAATGTCAATTTACAGATAAATAAATAGTTGCTTTCTAGATTTAAAATCCCAATTTTTATAGTTTAGGAATAGAATAAAGGATACATGTCCCTACTTATAACACTTACCTTCCTGAATTCTTGTACGAAAGTCGATATCATTGTTTGGATGGCTGCAGCTCTAGCAGCGTGTAATTGTACATTTTTTCCATTGCGTAAATTCAGTTGCAACGAAGCTGGCCTAGGTAGAGTAATTGCGTTTTGTATTTCATTAAATGGTACTGATTGGACGACAATCAAATAGTCTGCGTCTCGACGTGCTAAATATAACCCATTATGTGAAATTCCCATTATAGAGACGTCTGGATATTGTGGTGCTCCTTGTACTGGGAAAAGACGTGCAAAGTACAGAGGCCATTCTCTAGCCATATCGATTAAGTGGCGTTTAACTATGGCGCGAACATTTTGACTCCGAATCAAATCAACTGTTACACCGTGACCATTGAGCATATTGATCGCGGCTGATTTTTCTTGAGGCGAAATTCGCAAAGAGGGCGTCAAACCGAATACATCAGACGATACTTGAGCAAATAAAAGATCTAATGCAATGGGTGGTCCTATAGGTTCATTAGGATGAAAGACTTCCTTGCGTACTCTTAATTTCCATGGCACTCGGTTGTATGTCAGGCACGCATTAGCAGGACTCTTTAAAGATGGAGGAGCTGGGACCGGAGCAGGTATGGCCGGTAGTGGCCATTCATCGCCACCATCCGTTTCTTCGTCACGTCGTGTACTTTGCGATACTGTGGTAGAGGTGGCGGAAGATTTTCGTTTTCGTTCTTTTTCATATTTCTGGGCCATGTGAGTGCGGAATGTAGCTGGTGTGTTAGAAGTAAATGACATCGAAGGACTAGGTGCAGAAATTGTTGATCTTTTATTACTATTGTTTGCCATTATGGCCTGGTATGAATACTTTTCGGTACCTATCGCAGGCTCATAACTATCTGTACGATCTTGTCGCTCTATAGTTGCAGTTATAACTTTAGGGGGAGCTGGTTGATAAACTTTGTTACTTTCTTTTTCTCGTTCCACTTGACGCATTTCATAAATTCTGTCTCGCTTTTCACGTTCCTTTTCTCTTTCTCTATCGCTGCCACTAGATGCAGGCCCTTCAACTTCAGATCTATCCCATACAGACTCAGAAAACTCATCACGATCTCTTGAGCGCGAACGAGATCTAGAACGATCGCGCTCATGATTACTTTTAATTTCTTTTTTGAAACTCTTTTCATATACCAAATCCAACTTCGCTGCTTCTGTTCTTCCCCAGGAGTCGTAAACATCCTTCGAATCATCTGAACCATTCCAATTGTGTCTGGCACCAAAAGTATCACGTTCTTGACGCTGTATAAAAGCTGGCACTTCCTTACTTTGGCTGCGATATTCATTCTCTTCGGGTTCGTTATGGGCAGGAGGGCTCTTTGGAACTGGTGGTGGAGCTGGTGGTGCAACGTTAGGCGGCCTTATCGGTGGAGGTGGTGCTGGTATATTCGGTGCTGGTGGCACATGCGATGGCCAAATTGGTGGGGACGATAACTTTTCCTCCATGCGCTCAACTTGAGAACGTACGGAGTGTATATCAGCAACAGCAGTATTATTACTCTCTATTTGGGAAAAATGACCACTCAACTGTTGTTGTAACATTAATTTTCTAGTATCTTCTAACTTAGCAGGTGCACGTTGTTCGGATTTCGTACTTACTGTTGAGCGTACAGAGTGACCAGCTGTGACCTGCTCTAAACGTTGTCTCATTTCTGAGCTTAATTTCAATTTGCCAACACTGCCTGGCGGAGGCCTATCAGCGCCAATTTCGAAACTTTTCTTGACTACTTTCGACGTCACTAATGTTTGTTGTGGTTGAATTTGTTCAATCATTGGTTTGCTTGCATTTTTTAGCCCCGTTTCTATTTTAATTTGTGTCCGTACCATTTGTGTTGTATGTGCCGGCATCACATCAGCAGGCGATGGACTTTTTGAGTTGTCATTCACTTCAAACTCTTCCCATTCCATAGCTGAACCCGTTAATGAACCATTGCTACTATGGAATTGTGACTGTGGAGTAGTTTTCCGTTGATTCTGTCTCATTTTGAAGGCAAAAAAGTCTTCTTCAGTTTCAAATTGTGGCCCATCTTGAGGTGGTGGCCATCTCCATTTTCCAATTCGCACTGTTTTTGCACGTCCATAAGGATCCAAAAAATGTCTGGTTTCTGATGGATCTTTAATTTCAATTGGGGGTGGCATTGGTGGAGGTGGCGGAGGTGGTATTAGCGAACCTCCGCTATCAGAAGAAACCTTTCGATTGCGATCATGTTCAGAAAATTGTGAAATTCTATTTTTGACACTTTGTTTTCGCACATTCTGCTGCTCACTGGAAACAATTGCAATTTTACTGGTAATGCTGTTAGACGATGCTGGTGATTGCTGTACTGCAGCTAATACTGGTAATAAAGGGGGTGGCGATGTTGTTCCCGTCGGAGTTGTATCTTGTTGACTAAGTAATGTTTGTAAAGCTTGGTTTTGAGCCAAAAGCTGTTGTTGGATCTGTAGGTTTTGGGCCATCGCGGATTGTAAAAATGCTCGTTGGACTTGATGTTGATAAGTTGCTGGATCTGCGTCTGTGGGAAGATTGACAATTTGTAGTAAGTTTTCTGAATTAGAAGCTAAAATTGGACTTATTGGGCCAACTATAGATGAAGTAACAAATGTCGAATTTCCACTCGATTGTGCTTGAGCAGTTCCACCGCCCTTAATTGTTTCAATTAGTTCAGCCTGTTCAGTTAGAACTTTTACAGCATCATTGACGAAAATTGGTTTAAACAAGCCAGTGATATATTCATCCAAATTGGCGGAAGGAACTTCTTCAGAATTTGCAGGTTTTTCCCCTCCTCCCTTTATCTTGCGTGACAGATCATGAGTATCCCAAACTAAATCGTCCATTTCACTAATTGGTGCCTCAAGAAATTCAGATTCATTCAATTCATAACTCAAATTGGGATTACTTTTCTCTCCTCTAATACTGGCAGCCAAGGACCTTGCATCTGATAATTCGTCCAATGAACCATCCAAGACTGGACTAAACAGATCATCTAAGAACTGATCAACGTCCGAAGCCTGGGAAGGCACACGCACACGACGTACATGTGAAGCCAATGATGGGGCTTCACTTGTGTCTGACATGGCCGAAGAACGTGTTGCATATTCCGATTTATCCATGTATTTGCTAGAGTGAGATCCTGCGTGTGATCTTCTTCCAGCGTACTGTGACTTTTGATAACGTGGGCCTGTTTCTTTACCCATTGGAGTGAGGCGTTCAGCTGAGTGATATCTTTCATTGAGACGACTCTCCGAAAGACCCAGATTAGTTAAGGGCTCTGCCTCAGATGTCGGATCTAAATCTGTTATATCACCAGCCAAAAGATCATCAAGGGACTTTGATCTAATTTTTTCTTGCTCAAAGTAGCGTTCGTTCAAAGCAGAACTTCTTGAAAGTAAGTTTCGAGAATTTTTTCGTATTGGTTGCTCTTCATTTAAATCTGATATTGGAGATTCACTTGTAGGGTTCACCTTGATTTTCGGTGGCTCTGGCGGTGGCACTTGTGGTCTTTTCGGAGTATTTGTATCATGATCTGTTAATGTCGTTCTATTGAATTTAGCACCCGTTGTCATCAAATCACTTCTAAGCGCAGGAAAAGCCGGACAAAGCTCTTTTTCTGATATTAGGTCCAGCACATAATCTAGTCCACACGAATCTGTTACAAGTTTTCCATCATCCAATACAACAGTCCATCCACGATTTGATATACCTAAAGTGGAAACAGCCAAAGAGGCTGCTTCTTCGCATGTAGTCCAGGAATCGATAGCCACAGTTTGATTAGCATCATCCGGCAAAGTTAAGGCAACTGCTATATCAGACATTCTTGATATAGCTCGCCATTCAACCCAAGATGGTGTAAAGTTTCGGCAATTATTTGCCGAATTGACGTTACGCAAAACTTTTTTGAGCAACATATCCCTCATGGAGTCGGGAGCATTATCAACAATAAATTTCATCAGATATTTGCTAAATGCCGCACCAGGTTGGAAACATGATAAACATTGAGCCATTAATTGCCAAATGCGTTGAGCCTGTAAGTCATCGACATTATACACTTGGTTACATAACTGCACCAAAATTTCATCTCTGAGGCCACGTGAAGACAAACCTTTATGAACTATATAGTCTGATAAAACTTTTTCCTTATTTCCATCCATTGCCTTGTCGTTTGTCCAACGAAGAATTAATTTAAAAACTGCCAATGAATCTTGAAAATCTTGATCTCTCGAAGCGGCTCTTGTTAAAAATGGAGTATTAATAGGTTCCCTTCGGGACGATAAACGTATGCCATTGCAATATACCGAACTAAACTTTCCAAATGAAAACTGATCTATATCTTTTGGTAGATCAGCAGCTGCAGGCGGTCCTGGTACAGTGCCGACTACTTTGACTAAGTGGCGATCTCCATGTATAGGTACCCAACCTTCACTTTTTGAAAAAATAAATGCCAGCTCTGCTGGAATGTCCAAATAAGATATTTGACTACGTTCCAAATTTTCTTTAGCTTGTTTCTTAGCTTCACGTTGTTTTTGCGCTTTTTGAGCTTCTAAGCGCCGCTGATATTCGGCTCGAAGTTTAACTACCCTTTTCCGGCCCATTTTACCGCGCCATAATGCTTGAGCTTTCTTAACACCTTTTCGCAAATCACCAAATTTCCTTTTTTCCCGATAGCCTCTCCATTTCGTCTGAATAACAGTAGCAGCCTTCTTCTTGCGTGACAACTGCCTACGCGCCAACATTCCTCGCACATGTTTTTGTATAACAACAGCTGATGACTTCAAACGATCTGAACGGCTAGTTTCCAACATTCGATGTAGTGCTTCTCTAAGAAAAACTCTTGTGGCACCCAGCTGATAGTCTGGCCCTTCTATACCTGTAGTAGGCATAGATTCTAATAGTATACGACAAAGTTCTCGATAAGGGGTACCCCTGGGCAATGGAGACCGCATTAGATGCCGATATCGTTCAACAAAATGTTGAAAACGCAACCGAACTGGATAGCCTTTCTGTCGGATTTGTATTGTGTCCAACATACCCAAATAGCGCAGTTGCTGCAGGACGCACGGCATGTCCATCTTTAAAGATTGTTTCTCATTGTTTGGTTTTATGCAACGTACAAACCATGGATGACAGCGTCCCATTGACTGCAAAAGTTGCTGTAATGAGTCCGAAAATCTTGCAGCTACAGTAGGAGTTCTGGGTTTCATAGTGACAAAGCGACCATTATTGCCTTTAGGTAAAGTTTTTCCTGAATCTCGTTGTGCTCTAAGCTGCTTAGTGAGGTCTGAAACTAATTGTAATTTGCTGGAACCTAAAAGCTCCAATACATCTCCTCGCAATGCATCACGATTTTTATCTAAGAAACCATCTACACAGTACCACACTTGGCCAGCGTAGTGAGTGACGCCAAATTCCTGAGCCCCAATTCTGGGACGTGAATACAGTTCATTGAGAGCATGATTATAGTGGCATTTTTCAAGAAAACTCATATCAGAAGCCCGTGGAAAATTTGACTCATCATCCAGCAAATGAAAGATACCGACTGGTTTTTTGGCCAACAAGTGAATGACTGGTAAATTATCATCCCAAGTTAAAGGAGTCCATTCCAAACGTTCACGAGAATATTCGGCTTGCTCAAGTTTAAATACATGTTTATTAAAATAAAGCTGAAGGTTTTCGTTGGCATAATTAATACACAATTGTTCAAAAGAGTTTTCAGCCAAGTCTTCGAAACCAAATATATCCAATATAGAAATTCTATGCGCATCATGCGTGCCACCTTTTTGTACGATTGAATTAATTCTTGATACCAGCCAGTTAAATAGGCCTGAGTATAAGGCTTTTGCAAAAGCATCTCTCGAATCTAAGGCCTGGTCTATACTTAAGGGTGTATGCAGGCGTTCTGATCTAGCTTCGGTTATACGACTGGTCATGGATCTGTGTAAGCCTTCAGCTGATATATGTAATAAATGAGCTGCCCATTTAATTTCAGCATCTGAGCCAACTTCCACTCCTTCCTGACCATGTCTTAGTTGCCTACGATGGAAGTAAACATTCCCCAGGTGCAATACAGAAGCCAAAACACGTATGATACCTTCCCGCTCACTTTCAGACACTCCCAGTACTTGCATAGCACTCTGCAGAGAGTCCCAATCAACACGACCGGGAGCACAATCTGTAGCTCCTTGATTCAAATAAAAATATTTATCTGCCTCTAAGAGACCATATTTTGTACGTTCAGCTTCTGAAAGACCACCTAACATCTCATAAAAAACATGATAATTACGTTCTCCTGGAGCTTGGGTCACAATACGTGACTTTTCCAACAAATATTGTGTGATTTTAGCCCCAACAATAGCACCATTCTTAAAGTATACCTCCAGATATTTTCCAAATCTAGAACTATTGTCATTACGCGCAGTTCGAGCATTACCAAAAGCTTCCAAAAGAGGTGCAGCCTCCAAAATTTGTTCTGTTATAACTGCTGAGGCAGAACCTCCACCTGGAACTACAGCTGCCAAATACTGCATTACAAGCTTAGTAGATTCTGTTTTTCCTGAACCTGATTCTCCTGATATAACCACAACTTGTGGCGAAGGCAAAGCAGCATGGGCTGCTGCTCCAATAGCAAATAAATGCGGTGGCATAGTGCCCAATGGTTTTCCTGCATACTGTTTCGCCACCTCCAAGCCATAAGACTCAGGAAACATTTTATAAGGATTTACCGCTATTAAAATACTCCCAGCGAACGTATAGATTAAACCTTTATCATACCTTAAGCGAAGATTCCACAAAAGCGATGCCTCATGTAAGTCTTCCAACATGGTCATGTCTTCTACCCCACTACTGCCCAAATCTTGACGTGGTCTTAAATTTCCTTCGCCAGGTTGCAAAGCAAATGTTTGAGGCTGAAACAAACAAAAAAATATTTAGCATTTCTTTAACTTAAAAGTTTTCATTTTAATAATTGTGTGTAATTAATGTGTATACGAACAAATCTGGCTATCATATCGCTACACATCATCGACAACTTCTTTACTGTTTGGGGATAACGGTATTGCATCTTTCGTTTGTTATTTAAAAGATTTTGCAAACGTAAGGTTTCCGTAATTTCTTCTATGCTGGGAAAATCTTCAACACTTGGTGGTCGTTGTCGCCTCAGTACGTGTGGCGACAAAAATGTAACTGAAGGTGATGGAGCTGGACTAGGGGTTATAGAGCCACTTCGTTGCCATGGTTCTAAATGAAAGCGCACAATTCGCATTTAAAAAAAGTGTCTCTAGACTATTGTATGTATTTGGCTTCTTGTTTTGTTAGTTCTTCTTTTGTTTTTTTTTTCAAAGTATTCAATCTTGTATATTTAAGAGTAGAATGACAACAAAATATTAATCCGTTAATATTATAGACTGCTACCTGATATCAGCGTCTTTGCATTGCAACTAAAAGGAGACTATTGGCTAAATGCAAACAGAAGCCATGCAGCAACATTCTACGAGGAGCCATTTGATTGGAACATGTTTGGCAACAAAACAACGACAACAACAAGAATCACAGCACAATACAATATTTGCAATTTCTATTGATATTGTAAATAGAAGAATATCGTACCAAGTAAGTGAGTGAATGATCTTGATAAACAAGAAAATATCATCGTTTGCTCTTTTAGTCCAACTTTTTTTTTAATAATTTAAATGATGTGCCCCTCTGCTAAAAACAAAATTATTGTATTGGACTGAAAAACAATAAATCTGTATAAATCTTTGTAAGTTTATGAATATTGATCATTTAACATGTTTTCAAATACTATGACATATAAGGCAAGTTGTTCATTCACTTATACATACATATGTATATGGATGTACATATGTATATGGATGTACATATGTATATGCTTTAAGTCAATAGTTTTAGGGACGATCAAGTTCGTTTTTCAATTCTTCATTGGGAATGCAAATATTTTTTAATTAATGTAATAGTTTTTGAAGAAGAGGAAAAAAATACAAATTAGACCAGACGATGGAAAACCCTTTTTATGTACCGTCATGCACGTTATCAGCTCTCAGATCTATCCAATTCGAAGGCTAAACATTCTCATTACATATAGAAAATGTAAAGTCGTAAATTAATCTGATTGATTTAATTTTACTTTTCCTGACTCTTTTCAAAATTATTACATTAATAAAAATATGCTCATTCCTATTAGAGAATTGGAAAATGGACTTGAAGTCGACTAAAAGTGTTCATTCGTCTATAATCAAAAAAGGAAATACTATATGTATTTCCTTTTTAAATGTGCCAAATCTAGATCGCCGTCTTTTGAAATTTCTTGAAATTGAGAATTTTTGCTAGTCGTTATTGTTATATCTGTTAGCCATTAATTAATTTCAAATATTTCATTAAAATCGTAATACACACCTTGCCTTTGATAACAGCTTGAACAACAATCACTTGAGCCGCTCTATGTACTTCTTGAATTTCGCCTGGTATAGGGTGACCCACACCCGGATCAAACCATACCAAATCGCCCTCAGACCAATTCATTTTGTTGCTACTTATGTTCCTTAAATATGTGACCTCGGTACACTCTTCAATGTCTCTTTATAAATTAAAAAGTGTTTTGAATAATTGAAGGCATGTCTCTGGAAATAAAGAAAAATATACAAACATTTATTTTCAATTTCCAAAATTATTTTTATTTATTTACTAAATTCTACAAATAGAATTACAAATGATATTATAACTTAATATTAACGTTGCAATGAAAAACACCAAAATCGTACGTAGAAACCGAACCCACAACCCCCACTCTGATATGCTACTACACTACCCACTAAATTGAGCTGAAGCATCTTTCCCAAAATAACATTTTATAATTCCATTAAAATATTACACAAATTATAATTAAAAGTTATTGAATGATTTCTTAAAGGTGATTTCCATTGTTTTCTTGAAAGTCAATTTCAATGTATTTTAGAGATTAACTTGAGTAGCTGCATGTTGCAAATAAAAATTGAAACAAACTTAATTTATTTAAGCCCACGCTAATATTGTGAACTTTGTAATTTGAAACCAATCCTTAAAAATAATTTTTGCATAAATGGCAATTTTACTGTTGATACATTCCTCATATTATATTGGCGGGCTTTTTTATAATCATTTTTTTAGAAAAAAATCTAAAATCAGCTTCTAAAAGTTAAGCTAACAATTTTGCATCGAAATGTTTGCATGAATTAATAGAAAAGACGATTCAGAGTTTAAAAAAAGTAAAGATTTAATAAATATTCGTACGTTCTTTTTTAAATAACACTGTACGACACAAAAAAATATTCAGGGCTTCTCATAAAGGAATTCCATTTTTTTTTGGCCAATATTGCACGAAAGTACTTACAGTTATTTTTTATTTTTTTTTATTAAACATGGAGTGGCTAACTTTGCGAGTTTGCACGTCAATTCAAAAATGCCTCAACTTTGGTCATTCGCAATTTCTTTAAGGCGTCGTTAATGGTTCACGAACTACCGAAATATTTCCAAATTAAAAAGATCTTAAACCATAACTCTTGCATTTTCCAACCGATTTTTATTAAGTTTTTTTTTGTTTTAGAGGTAATGCCAATATCTTTAATTTTTTTTAAATCAGTTTCAAAACAAGAAACTTAAAATATTTTTAAGTTGTAATACGTGTAATGGCTAATAAAAAATGTACTAAACGAAGTGATCGAGAAAAACTGTAAGTACAATATTTCCGTACTCTACGGAGTCCAACAAAACATAATTGCTTCATAAGAAGCCCTGCATAGTTTTTTTTCGATTACTTTTGTATCACAGTGTAATTAACTAATTTAGCATATTTATAATATTAACAAACGATTTTAACAAAATATGTAGTTTTTGTTTTGTACAGAAGAAAAATAACAGTTCGTCGAACCGAATGATTAAATTTTTTGAGCGTGTATTCACATAGAAGTTAATCAATCCATCTATCTGCATGTACTAACTACGTAGTATACGAGTAAATAAAATTTGGAAATTTATTAATTTAAACACTACTCACATTGCAATTGTGCTGTACATGCACATGAAATATTTAAACACACAAACAGCCACATGACCATTTAGATAATCTTTTTGAAACATTGAAAGTGAATTTTAATAAATAAAAATAAATAACAACATTTTTCAATGATCGTTAGTTACATATACATACCAACAAAATTTAATGTTACTTTCAGCACCAGTTGAATTGAAAATTTTGTTAAAGAGAAACAAAAAATGAATGAGATTTATGAAAAAACGATTTCATGGCATAAATGAATAAAATTATTAAATATAAATTACAATATTGATTTATATCATTTCTTTACGCATAAATGATGAAAAATAAAATACTTTTTACTTTGAAATTAAAATGATCGTTGAAAGTTTTATTATGATTAATTGAAAATTTTGTTAAAATAATTCATAAAAGCAACTTTGGATTATTCTATTTTCTATATAAAACTTTGGCAAAGTTTTCAAGTAGGGCTTGAGGTTTTTACTTTTAAATTTTCTATTAAACTAATGCTAAATTTGAGATTTCCTTATTCTGGACTTTTTCATTTTCCGCGGGGAATCCGCATTGCTAAGGAAATTTCCTGCGATCCCAGAAGCTTTTCGTTAGAACAAATAGTTTAAAAAGTTATTCATGAAAATGCCACCAAGTAGCTAAACATTGCTTAAATAAGAATATTGCAAACATAACATAAACAATATACAAACATCCCTAGAGGGAAGAGAACATGTCAAAAAAGAGTTCGCGTGACTGGTTGGTTACCAAGGACTAGCAAACGGTTGAAGTTCCGAAACTTTATATGAAAAATACCGGTAACTTTTACATTACGTTGCATTGGAGGAGGTCAATTGGCATAATTAAGACAGTCAGTGACAGGTTCTAGACCCAAACTTAAGGTACTTGTCTTGTGGTGCTTTCTTTAATACTAGTTAATTTAAAATGATGTGTTTTTAGTCGAACTATATGGGTTTTATCCAAAGAAATTTTTTATTATTCAGGCTTAAGTTCGTTCAATTTAATTTTACAATTAAATCATTTTTATTGAGAAAGGATTTTTCAAGGCATGTAATATTTGAAAAAGAACAAAGAGCAATTTTTCGACCCCTACATAATTCAAGAAATTGGTCTTTGTGCCTTTTCAATTATTTATGCTTTGAAAAATCTTTTCTCAATAAAAATTATTTAATTGTAAAATTAAATTGAACGAACTTAAGTCTGAATAATAAAAAATTATAATAACTTACTTTACTTTAAGCAAATATTTTTGATTTGGAAAAGATCTGCTTGAACAGGGGGTATTTTGCTAACATTTGATCTAAATTTGTGATGAGACACCACATCCCGGTCACAACTCATGAACATTTTGTACCATTCCCATTTTCAGCAGTCATAGGACAAGTACGTTCCTAACAATTGGTGCAACATTTACCGCAGGGTGTTTAATGAGTTATTAGGAAGTTCCTACACAGAAAAAAATAAGTTTCGTTTTTGATAACAAAAATCCCGCTATTCAATAATTTTTTTTCAAATTTCCTGTGATAAAGAATTCCCCTATATTGATAACATTATTTTAAAATAAAAATATATATATAAATTAAAAAAATGTTGACATGGCTGGAATACGAACCCGGGCTTTCCGGACGTAAAGCATCCACTCTATAGCTGAGCCATATCCCATTTATTTTTTTATGGGATACAACTTGTTTTAAGTACTTATGTATAAAAAGAAAAGAAATAACCGAAATGGAAAAGAAATACTGACAACGAAATATTTTATTATGTTGAAGATAAATGTTATTAAAATTCATATTTTTTTTAATAACATGGTTTTATCGAATATAATTCTTGTCTATTTTTTTCTGTGTATGCGCATTTCACTGCGACTAATGCAGATCATTAGGGAACTTCTACCCAAATATCTTATAGAAATTTAAAGTAATATGAAAGTCAATCCATGAGCTCCACAATCAATCACGATTTTTATTTTCTTATTTTACCATTTACCGGAGTGGATACAAATTGAACTTTTGACGGGGGAACTTTTAATTGAAAGACACTATTTTGCAAAGTTTCTTTTAGCAACTCAATACAAATGAGTTGTATTTTTCCGTTTTTGGGGGATAATATCCATTCACTACATTGGCTGACTTTTTTCGACTCTAACAGGCCTATTCTGACACAGTAATAATAGTCACCATGGCTATAATTTGTAACAAATGTTATAAAAATTGGAAATTGGTATTCTGATAATTTTTTATCGTAACAAAAGTCAATAAAACTATCACCTACAAAAAAGTAGGTAACAAGAATTTATTTTAAACATTTTTTATTAAATTTGTTATTAAAGTTGGCGAAAAATTTAAAACAAGCCCTTAAATTCATTAAACATCGCTCAAATCAATTTTACCGCGAAAATAGCGAAAATTTGCGAGAAATTGCAAAATTATCACAACAAATTCCAATGTTACTGTTCGTTCATTTTTCTTCATGCCAATTGTATTGTTTGATAAGTATTCAGGATATTGTGTGTGTATTTTGTAATTCTTTGAGAGCTCTTATATAAACATACGAGGTTGAAAACTTTCCAACATAATGGTTAAAGGTCTACTGATGATTTGGCATAAACACCAACGATCTGCAAACATATAGACTGGCTCAACGCACAACAAGTAATAATTTTTCAAAAACTTTCTAGTATATTCTTAATGATTATCGCAAAATAATTAAGGTACATACATAATTTGAGCGACTTTTATGTTTAAGCTAGCAAAATTTTAATACGATATTCTCATTAAATTGAAACTTAAACTCACAATATAAGACTAGTTAGACTTTCAGAACATTATCTGCGAGGTTGCACAATTCAAGTACAGATGGCGCTACAGGTGCGAAAAATTTCAAGCCTTTTTCACTTTCGTAAATTGCAATACATTTTTAAAACTGTTGTATATTTCAGCTCTTTAGTTTTAACTATTGTTAATACAAAACAGTTTTAACCAACCATTGCTAGTACTTTTATTTTTTAACCACTGTTGGCATGTGTGAAGATTCTTTTTTAAGAGATGTAACACAGTCAGGCAATTAATGCCTATTAGTTAATTAATTATTGTTTTATCTTCTCTGGGAAAGCGACATATGGGGAGAATAGATGATGAAGTTGGAGAGACCTTAACTCTTTTTTACAACTCTGCTATTGCGTGTTTTGTTAACTTTTTTAGAGTAGTCTTGCAGCGCCTCTGATGTCAAGTAGAAAAATTTATTTGTTTAAGCCGTATAGCCATTTTATTAAGGTGTTGTTTCTACAATGCAAACAAGCATTGCTTGTCTAAAATTTATATGAAAAGCACTCAGTTTTATGAGTGATTTCCATACAAATTTTTTACTCAAGTCGCTTGTTTGCCTTATGGAAACAGCACATAATTATTTTACTTCGCCGACGATTCTGCTACAATACCGACGAAGGAGGATGCGTTTGTATATGACAGTATTAATCGCTGCCGGTACTGATCAGTGACGTCAGTGCTATGCCTTCAGCATTTTAATAGGTCAACAGCAATTAACACAATAAGACAAATTCATGATGTTGATGACTTGCTTGAAACTATTCTCGATCGTAGGTATCATTTGCTTTTTGTGAGGTCGGAAAGATAAAATTATATTTAAATATTTCTAAATTTAGCTCTTCCTGTCTTAACTGAAATTACTTTCAGAATGACATGTTCAATCTGTTCCATGGTGTAATAAGTCTACAAGATAGCAGCGTAACGGCAGCTGATTATTTTTAGCTCTGGTAGTTTGTGTATATCGTATGTGTATACGTTTATTTTTCGACATGCATTATCTAGGTTTTGTTGTATTATGGTCACCTTTTATACTTTTGACACCAGGGTCTGTTCCTTTACGCGCACGAAGTTTCCCAAACTTAACCGCAAGCTCTTTTCAATACAAAATGTTTATTTGAAAAAGCTTTTGGGTAAGTTTGTGTAACTTCGACCACGTACGGGAACAGATTTAAAAAAATATATGGCAACAGTGATCTCAACTAACTGCAAATATTTTCTATGTTCATTTACATATATTAGTTCTTATCTTGAAGTTTATTTAAATATTTTTAAATTTCTAACTAAAAGCTGTATAAATATTAAAATGAAGCGAAAGTTTTTTATTTAGTATGTGATTTCTTGCTTATTTCTTTATATTTTTTTTTTTTTTTTGGAAGCATAAAATACTACAAATAATAAATGAATAGTGAGTGTATTGGTATATCCATTTAGTATGTGATACTACATCTGTACGAGGTGTGTTCCCAAAATATCTGGAATTGTAATTCTTCTTGAAAAATGGGACTAGAAATCTTTTTGATGTGTAAACATCTATACGCTAGGGGGTAAAAATCTTTTTCACAATACAATCACAAATTTTGAGTAAGATTAATCTTACTTGAGTACGATTAATATTACAATTGTAATAACGCGGTGTGAGCTGTGTTTGAGTGTATTAGTGTAATCATACGGACAACAAGAAGAACAGAGATACTTAACAGCTGCATAGAAATACACTAACACTGGCAAAGGGAGTCTCAAGGTCAAACTGCTGCAGTAAGGTCGTACGTTTTTTGGTTGGTGCTGTGCTGCCGTGTTTTTGAATTGAGTGAGTATTTCGAAGTTGCCGTTTTTTATTTTTGCCGGGAACTTCTGGGATTTAGGGGATTTTGTGTCCAGTTTTTCGGGATTCAGACCCGGTTTTTCTCGGTTTTTGAACCCGGGTTTTTTGAAGAAAAAAAACCGGTTTTTCGGTTTTACCGAATTTGTTGCTGAACTTGGTGCGATATTTGGCTGACTGTTTATTGACTGCGTTTGTCTTTGACTGTTAGTTATTTTGCTGTTTAACTGCGGTAATTCCAACTATTTTGTACGGGTATATTATTTTTTGCTGGTGGATAAATAATACTATTATTTATGTCTGCGGGGAAATGGAAGGGCGATATGCCTGGTGGGAGTGAGTCAGAGGTGTCTGATGCGAAGCTTATCGGTTTGAGCGATTTGTCGGGTGTGGAGGAAGTTACGAGGGTGAAAAAGAAGCGATGAAGCCCTGTTCGCCGAAGTTGAAACGGGTGAATGATGAGCAGAATGTTTCGGTAGAAGGTGAAATGTTTCATTACTAGATGTTTACACATCTTCCCTGTGATCGGACTCACATTATTTTTTTTATCAACAAGAACAGAAGTCCTTACGAAAGCAAAAGCCAATTATTAAATTTGTTTTGGTCTCAAAATAAATAAGCATTCAAAACAGCTATAATTTTGAACACAACATCGGATCAAGTGTTCCAACACAAGACAAAATCGTTTGCAATCGGATGATAACAATAATTTTTCTAACGCGGCTCGTATATAGAAGATCACGTCAGACATCTAAATATGTATGTATGTAATTTATGTTAATCAAAATAAAAGATTCCCACTAATAAAATATTGGTAAAAGAGAAAGAAAACTCCAAAATTTGTATATGTATATGTAGTAAAAACTTCTATTAAAAGCTTTCCAGATTTCAAAAGCAGTTATTTACAGCTTTTGACTTTGACAAAGATTTCATCATACATTTAAATGAAGTGTTCGTTAGTACACAGAGAAAAAAGAAAATTGTATTCAAAGAATTTTTCGTAAATAGCATGAGGCGAACATGAATCTTTTTTCTTAAACTTTTTCATTCAGGGTAAGGAATTACTGCATCATAGATAATTTGAATTGAACACGGCAACTTTTGTTTTAAACAGCATTCTCTTATTTTCAATATTGCATTCGAATGCCAGTTGTTCTAGTGACTAGAATCTAGTCACAACTCTTACCAAACACAATGTTATAAATAAATTTTATTTTTATTTCATATGTACACATAAACCAAAAAAATAAAAAAATTGATAATTTGTTTTTCAAATCAAAGCATTTTTAAGCCTCAGATATATTTATAAAAAAGTTAATATATGTATGTACATACATATATGTATATTTTCAATATCTCGCCACTCCCTTGGGTGGCTTCTGCAGGAAAAGGAGAAAATTTATATATGTATAATTGATTAAATTGAATTTTTGTACATTTTCATAATATTTATGATCAAACAAAGTTTTTTGAAGTTATTAAGCAAACTCAAATACATACACATTCAAATATATGTAATTTAAAATCATAACAAATGCACTTTTATTGGTCTCAACGAATACAGCCGAGTGGAATGTAAGAAACCCTTCAGCATCCAAATGCCAGCAAACAATACAAATTTATAAATTACACAAATTGAGAAAACGTGGGAAAGTGGGAGAAACGAAGAGATTTTTGTCACACATTCCAGCAGTGTTTGCATCAAGGATGGAAAATACAGTACTATTGAATTTTTCAATACACTTAAATTTTTACATTTGAAGTTTCTTCCAAGGTATATCAATGAGGTATACTTATCGGCAAATGGATACAACGAAGCATCTTTCTGAGAGCTATAATGTCAAAAAATTTTATAGGAAAAAATCAACGTGAATATTAAAATGTGAGTGTGTTGGTAAAATATAATAAAGTTTCATATCTTGCATAGATCTTATTAATCAGTCTTGATTTCTTCAATACAATTCTGTGGGCATTTGACAAAATAACTTAAGTACAATTCTCTATCTTTTCAATACAAAAATACTATTATGTTAGTCGAACTGTATGGTTTTCAATCCAAATGTATTTAACTATTCTGCGCTAAGTTCGTTCAATTTAATTTGGAACTAAAATATTTTATTTAGAAAGAAATTCTTCCTGTTAACCAAAAGGTGCGTCTTAAAAGTGTATAGATGAAAAATTTTCTTAGCCCGACTTAAGTAAGTTCTTCATTTTCGAAACCTATTTTTAGCTTTTAGAAAATCGGCATTACCTTAAACAAATTTAAGTGAAGAATTTTGAATCTCAATACAGTTTCTAATTCTGTATTTACCATGCCTGACTTGCATCTAGAGACATTATAGTTGATAGGCAACGAACAAAAACATCGAAAGCATAAGTGCCAATATGTTATAGTGAACATTAACGGGACAAAGCGGTATTTACTTATTTATTGTTTTTTTCCTACCTGCACATTCTATTACTGTGCTCCGGTTAGTTATTCATGTACGATTTTCTTTAAAATAAAATTTTAAAATATATACATACACATGCATGTAAGTATGTACATATGTATGTATATGTAGTCGTAAAAACGCAACATAAAACTAAAATTATAAAAATGAAGAAGAAAGAAAATGTCGTTAAAAATGCGACAATAAACCTCAAAGTATTATATTTTTTGCAACAAGGAGTTGTTTTGACTTAACTAAAACATCACTGACTATCTATCGTTCATTCAAACATTTTGAAAAGTTTATGACTTGGTTTCTACGAATAGAAAGTAAATTTTTTAACACTTATTATTATGCTTAACACTTAACAGAAATGCTAATATTTTAATACTACATACATACATATACAAATACATATGTGTGTATTTATGTATGTACATAATTTTATTATCTTCAGTTGCACTAGTTGTGTGAAATTTTTGTTGAAAAGAAGAAATATTTACAACAACAACAAAAAAATACAAATAAATAAATATAATAATTTCTCTTTTCCTAAAACCTGAAAAAATATGTACATAAAGTAATTTTCAGAATGACTAAAAAACCAAGAAGGAATGAATGAATGAATGGATGTATGCGTGTAGATAGCAAACCAAAACCAGACCTAAACTAAGAAGTTCGAAAAAAAACCTTAAACAATTAAACTGACTGTTGAATATTTCAAGTTTGAATCTTAAAAAAGTTAGAAAAATATCTTCTAAGATCAAAAACAAGAAAATCAACAATTTAGGAAAAAATCAATAATAATGTTAAGTAAAATGTTATTCTTCTAAAACAAGTGTAAAAGAGGGAGAAACACACAAGAAAAATGTTAAACAAACAAAAGACTTAGACAACAAACTTGGCAAAAATACTTTTTAAACAAACTGCCCGCCCCTTCCTTGTACATTCATATACGTTTGAATATGCAGAATTTAATTTCTTTTGTTTCTTAACATTTGTGGACTTCCTGTGTAGTGGATATATATGTATGTACGTATGTATGTAGTATGTATGTATTCAGAAATACAAATAAATCGAAAAGAATTCATAAATTTTCGGTTGTGGTATTGGTTATTGCTTTAGGCTTAAAATACAAATTATTGATTGATTATTCTGTTGGCTTACGTTGACTGGCCGGAACCAGTTATTTAAAACAAAATGTTTTTTTTTCTTTACATCAGTGGTTTGTTGTTTTTGCATGGTTAGCTGTTTTTACTTTGCAATACCGTTCTGCATAAAGTAAACGATTAATTTTTTGTGTGATTTTAATTTTCTTTAACGTTAAAAGAATTTTATGGCTAAAACGGTAATATGATGTAGACGTTAACGATATTTGTTTCAATGTTTGTTATTGCCAACATGCTCAAATTGGTTGATAATAAAATGGGTTGGGTATGCTTCAAATTGAATAGTCTTGGCTTGCAGCCAAACAATCCTGTTTTATACTCTCAAAACAAATTTAAATTTTTAGTTTGTTTTTCGTACATGAGAAATATGAAAAACTTGACCTATTTCTAAAGTTTGTAAAATTTTAGCAACACACATACAATTAAAATTTAAAATTTAAACGAAAATCACCTTTATTTTAAAAAATAAACGATGTACCCATTTTTATATCGATTTAATTTAATATTAATATTGCAGCTCCCTAACAATTGCATTTTTATTCCGGCACATACAGCATTAAGCAAACCAAGATAAATATATATGTATGTATATTTATATGCGTTCAACAGGTTAATGTTGAATTATTGAAAAACAGCGCTGCATTTTTGTGTAAAAGTGTGTAGAAGTGTTGTATAATAATACCACACCTTCTAAGGCATCTTACAATTTAAGATGGCTGCTTTTTTTGATATTATCTCTAAACTCGAAACAAAAATATCATTAATATGTAGATATGTATGTATGAATGTAGTAAATGATGATGATTTTATCAATAAAACATTTTATAATTTAAATTTATAATTTAGTTTTCTTTTTTTTAACTATCGGTTTATTTCAGCAAATATTTCAAAGTTGTTTGATTTGCCACGCAGTTCATTTTTATTTTATTTGAGTTTCTACTCATTTCTTAAAGATATAACGAAAATATTTTTGTTATGGTGAATATATTAATTTACAACTTATTTCACAGACATTCCATTGTTCAGTCGAAAAGAATGACACTTGTTTAATTTAATATTTTTATATTCATATTTATGTATTGTATGCATGTATGTGTGTTATATTGTATATTATGATCTTTTTTTTCAAACACACCTTTATCTACTTTAAGTTTGCTTTGTTTTATTCATTTACTTTTTTTTCAGTCGTAACTACATACAATAATTCTTTAAGGTTGTGTAGGTTAGATATTCTCCTTTTTTTATTGTGCAAGTTGTTTATTTACTGAATTCTTGAACAAGATTTTTTGTTTGCTTTTTTATTTGAGTAAATTCATTATTTGAATTTATTTTGTTCACGTATGTACATAAAATCTGGTTAATTATTAAGCGCTATCAGTTTAAAACACCACCAAATCCTACAATAGTCAACAGCCAACTAACAGGTATTCGCTCATTTTAAAAGCCAGGTAACTAGTGTTCTTTTTTCTTCAACCAGTGTAGATCAGTTGCTACAACATGTATCTCTGAGTTTTCAATATGAGAGTTTGTTGTAATAACAAACTAACTAACACAAACCAATTTCTCAATTAAAAGTATCTCATTAAAAAAACAACAAAAACAAAATTAAAAAAAGATTGAAAAACTATCATAACAGGAAGGCAAAATTTGGTACAATTGTACTTTTTTAGCACTATTTGAAATGCAAAAGTACAATAGAACCCCAATGAATAATTTAGCACTATTTAAAAATTGTCCCTATTTACTTCAAATTCCGAGAAGTCCTAAAAGCGAAAGTTAATTTTAAATATTTTTAAGACGTAACAACATATTCACCTTTTGGTCGAAGGTATAAATGAAAAATGAGCTAAATAAACTGATATTTACTAATATTTCAAGAGTTGATAGAGGAATATTATGGCTGACTTCCAAAGCGTCAATTGCTTTGTATTCGAACAATGTATAGTGTTTCATATCGTCGCAGTACAAAACATTGACAATGCATACTTTTTTAAAACGTCGTCGGCAAGTATCAGAAACGCCAAAAAAGAGTAATCAGGGTATCGGTTTCAAAGTTGATGCAATGTTTAGCAACTTCGCATACATACACGATCTAAATACCACAGCAGAACTGTATACAAACTTTGTATTTATACGATTTGAAAGTCAGCCTATCCATTCTACATTCAACTGCAAATATGGAAGGGATATCAAAATATAATGAAATACAAAGAGAATTACATCATTTGTTTGGACTGCCTCAAATCTAATCCAAACAAAGGATTTGCTGCAGTCATGTTTTTTGTGGTCCTACAACTTAGAAATTAATAAGAGTTTGTCAGCAAAAAGTATATCCTAAATATCCTTTTATATTCAGATCTCAACCACTTATAGTCTTTTGTGTGCCTTTTAAAATTAAACATTAATATTAATTGTTAAGTTTATCAACATGTGTGACGATCCTGATGAAAAGGGACCTTATCTTCCCAGCAAGAATTTTCAGTAGAGCCAAAAATAACTGTTTTAGTAAATATTGTCCATTTTGAGATTATAGTTGGTATTACTGCTTCGGCATGTTCCCCAACCTTACAAGTGAAATTATTTCTATATTGAACCCCCGAAATGATTTAAAAAGAGATTTTTCCAACTTCTACATTTAGAGAAAAAGAGTTCTTAACTTTCCTCATAGGAAATGCATTTGTGAAGTTACAGTCTCTTTTCCAAATTTTTATTTTTATGCACTAGATTTTATTTTTCACTTCGGTTTTTCACTCGTAGAAAAAATGAAAAATTGCATTATTTTCAAAATTTTATCTAATATTATGAAATTTAGCTAAATCAATTTCGGCCTCCGTAAGATGAGGTCCCTTTTCATTAGGATCAGCACTTAGTACAAATGTACTTCATTGTGTTTCTTTGTTTGTTTGTTTGTTGTTAAGTTTTCTACACACATCTACACGTTATTTTGAGAAAAAAAATATTTTAGAATAATAGAAAATTTGTTTAGTGCAATCGGATTGAAAAAAGTACACTTTTTCTAGAAAATTAATACAATTTGTAAAAATCTCATTTTGCATCCTGAATCATAATTACATTAGTAATAATTTCTTTTCTAAGCAGCTCTAAAACAGGAAAAAAGGATAAAATTATATGAAAAAAGTGCAAGATGATTTCAAATTAAAATGTAATAGGAAATTTTTAGCTTTTTTTGAAAATAAACATAGAACTTTAGATCAATCAATCAAGCATATAAATTTAAACAAAACTAAACAATATTTTATATAATATACAATATTTTATGAAATTAGTTGAATGAAATTTTGTTTTGTTGGCAAGAGGTGTAGAGAAACAAAAGGGGTAGGAAAACCACATGAACACAATTTCTTGAAATTGCTTATGAAATCTTTGTATACATATCAATCGTTGGCATTTTTGTATTGAATAATTGTCAAAAATTTATTGAAATTAATATAATTTAATAATTCCCAAAAAAAAAACTTTTTAATTATAAATATGCGATTCCCTGCACAAAAATACATACATGTTGCCACCACAGCGCATTGCGAAAGCAATTTGTAGCTGTTGTTGGTTATATTTATTTTCCATTGCGTTTACAACTACATACAATTTAGAGTTGGAAAAAAAACCAACCAGTTGTAGTACGCAAGTAAAGAAAAAAATACATGATTGATTATGGAGCTCATGTTTTAACTTTGATATTATAAACTTCTTATTTGTATGATTAGAAGTTTGATATAATATCTTTAGTTTTTCTAATGGATTTTTTGGTAAAGGTTCCATTACGATATGCATTAGCACGAATGAAATGCGAATAGGAAGTAACTAATACCCCTCCATACTTAATTTCAATATATTTTATTAAAACTTTAAAATTTTACTTAAAATAAAATATTAATTTGGGAAAAAACACGTTACAAAATTTAAATTAATGTAATTTAATAATTCCCAAAAAATCTTTTTAATTAATTGTGGTTTATTTTTCAAAAGCTTAGTTTTTTTATTAATAATATTGGTTGAAAAAATATCGATATATGCATATGGAAATGATGATATTATTTATTTGATACACATATCGTTACTTTAATTAACAAAAGGTGTATCTAACATATAAAAAATATTATGTTTGAAACATAAAACTTAATAAGGGTGCTGTTGGCTGAGTAGGTAGCGCGTTTGACTACAAACCCTGAGGTCTTGAGTTCAAGACTAGCTTCAGGCAACCCAACAACATCATGCATTTTTCTCATGTGCAGTGGTGTGTTATTGTGGTGGTTGTTGTTGGATTGTTAAAGTGATGAAGGTATAGGACTGATCAATTTGGCAGTACCGCCAGCTATTAATACTAACATATACTAATGCACTTCACAGCGGTATTGTAGCAGAACCGTCGTTGAAGTAAAACAACTAATAAAATGTTATTAATTTTTTGTTCCAAACTCAAAAATTTTTTATATGTTAGATGTTATATGTTAGATATTGAAAAATATATCGATATCGCTACATGTATCTGTATGTAGTATATCGAATTATTTTATTTTACTTTACCATCTCTAATCTATATAAAGTACAGGGCGCCGTATCTCAAAAAGTACCAGCTACAAATCTACAAGTAAAATACACACAAAACAACAATAAAATTTGTAAAATTTTTGTTATTTTGTGTGTATTTTAGTTGTAGATTTGTAACTTATAGTTTTGAGAAACAGGCCCCAGGTTCAGTAATAGGTTGTGAATTTGGCAATAAATAAGGCTCAATGGTCTTGCCAAATATTTTTTAATAATAAAATAAATAAATTCTTGGATAACAAGGACGTAAAAGATAAAGTTTTCTGGCCCTCCATAAACCGTGCCTAGCCTAGTATACCTATATACCCAGTATTTTACAGCATTGACTCATCTCTTTAAAAAACTATTTTTCCCCTTAACCAAAGCTAAAACCACCAAATATAACTTGTCAATGAGAACTGTTACAATATTTGTTTTAAATAAAAAGCTTTCTTTTTTTGCCACAATTTTTTATTAAAATTTTTTTGCTTTATTTTGTTGTATGTATAGTAATTTATTAACTTGAAATAATCAATTGCATTTATAGTTCTCTATTTAGTTTTTTATGAGATGACAGACAAAAATTTAATTATTTTCTTGTGATTTAAGAAATAGAGTGGAAATTTTTACTTGGCAAAAAATAATAAATAAATTTTGAATTCCTTTATAAAGATTGAATATTCATACATTTAGAAATGGTTATCCCGAATTTGTCAATCAATAAGTTGATATATTATTTATATATGTTATTTTTTTCGTATACTTGATTCTTTTTTAGTTTCATTTAATAACTTAAAATACAACAAACTTAAATAGTTGATGATACAAAATTAATTATATTTATCTGTTGATTTACTTGTTTATTTCATGTGAATTATTGTTGGCTTAATATTTTTAAATCTAAAAAATATTGCATCAATATTGTTAGTTTAATTAAATTTATATATGTATATAATAAGTGTTTATGTATATATTTATATTTTATACTTTAAGACTTGGTATACATTATTTCATTTATTTTGTTTTTAGTATACATTGAATGTAGTGGTTATTTTTATTATTATTATTATTATTAATAATACTACTGTTCGAAACGGTTTTTTGTAGGAATTAATTTTGTGAGGCCAAAAAAGTATATATGTAGGTTTTGTTTTATTTTAATTATATGAACATTTTTATGGAAAATGAAAATTAAATTTATAATTTGTGTCGTATACATGTTAATTTTTAACGTTTTCTGATTTTTGCTTTCAATTTATAACTAATGTTTTTGATAATACCTTTCTCGAAAATTCAAACGCGAGGAGTAGGTAAGGTAGTCAGACTGGGCAACCATTATTTTTGGTAAATGTTTATTTATTGTTACATGACATAGTACATACATATGAAAATATAATAGTTAATAATGTAATCTTGATAGTATTATATTGCCTTTTATATTAAGTATGCGCTAATTTCACTAAATATACATTGCCCTAAATAAAATAGAATTTATATTCTTTGTCCAGTGTGGCCATATCTAAACTTTAAATATTGTTTAGTTTCCATACAACTAAAACTTGTTTTTGCAAGTACATTTGTATACTTATTGTTGTTTGTGTTAAATCTTAATGCTAAATTTAGTAAACAGTAAAAATTTTAAAAATTACGTATATGCGGCCGTAAAGCGATTAGAAAACCAAGTGAATAGAAATATGTAATTGCAAAAGCAAAAATTAGAAAACAACTGCATAAAAAAGAAAATCAATACATTTTCTTTTTTGCTAAGCCTACATCCTAATTATAAAATTAATATTAAAAGAAAAAACAAATCATTTTGTAGAAAAATAATAAAACTGCTACATACATTAAATCTTTAAAATCCCCATTCAAACAAGTTAGGAAGATATATGAAAAAAATATACTAAAAAATTAGAGTGCGTTAGTTAATTTAATATTTATTATCAAAATAACGTCCTCAAGGACTAAGATCCTGGTGTAGAGTGGGATCGTAGCCTCCCATGCTGTTGTCATAGGGTTGTTGTTGATCATAGCCACCAGAACCCATAGAATAGCCCATTGAATCTTGGGGAGGGGCTGGAGACATCATAGGTGTGGTGGTGCCGCTGGGAGGTCCTGCCATCGAATAAGGAGAGGCTCCAGCTGCCTTCTTGGCAGCATATAAATTAGCCTCTTCTTGGGCTTTTCCAATATTCTTCTTATAGCGAATACGTTTATTTCCGAACCAATTTGAAACTTGAGAAACCTTATGAAGGATACAAAAATAAAGTTGATTTTTTATTGTTTTCTGTATATGTATTCTAAGCTTCAAAGTTTACTGTTATTCCACATTTGCGGGCCAACTCTTCCTTCGCTTCTTCAGAGGGATATGGATTACTTAAATGACTGTAAAAGTACTCATTTAATATCTCCGATGCCTGCTTGCTAAAGTTTCGACGCTTGCGTCGGGCATCCAGGAACCGAGAACGTAATATCATAACCGCTTCACAAGTTGATTGTTTTAATTGCATTTGAATGGAACTAAATTTCTTGTGTATAATTTGTACCATACGCTCAATCTCCTTGGGAGTAATTGGCCTTTTTATATAAAGTTTATATATAAATTAAAATATATCAAAACTTTATTCAATTCATTTTTCTTATATAAGTATTTACCTTGTACGACTTTGTTCGCGCAATAGATTCATAACATGAGTGGTGAATTCATTACACGCTTGTTCATATTTTTCCAATTCTTGATGATAAATTTGGCGAATTTGTGCCAACTTGGCACGATAATCTGAATGCTCAATTGCATTATCAGCACCATCAATAGACAAGGACGAACCTACTTTTGGTTAAAAGATATATTAGAAAGAACATACATCTAGATAGATTTTTTAAACTTTTAAAAGTAAATGTTACCTACCTTGGCTTGCTGCAGCAGCAGAAGCAGCAGCAGCTCCCCCTCCCCCCTTTTCGGGGCCAGCAACACCCTCGGCAATCAGCATGTTGTCTAAACGCATTAACTGTGGATCTGGTGGTTCCTCTTCTTGGGTATTACGAATTGAAAGGACTGAAAATGATTACAATATGTAATTTTTACTCCCTAATTTTAATCCGGAAAGATTTTAGTGTTTGTGAAAGCCATAAAATTATTTCTTAAAACTCAATTTAAATCGCGTTTATTAAGAATCGCACTCACTATTTGTATATTAAAATCTATTACATACTAATTATATCGTTAGTTATTTTGGTGAAAAATAAATATTCGACGAACGTTCGTCTCAAATTAAAAATGTTTGATTTTATTAGTTTTTGCGGGCACATACAAATCGAGGCTTTGCTGCAATAGAGGCACAACTCCAAAAAAATGTTTTACAAGAAACGAGTTTAAAGTTGAATTTACTAAGAACTTAATGGTTATTTTCTCAAGACGTAAATATACAAGATATTTGTATGAAAATGTTACACAATATGAAGAACGATATGACTATTAGCCTGCATTATTAACTAAAATATTAAGTTTTTTAAGTTATGACTATATTGCAACAAATGTAAATATTTAGCAGCAGCTCGAACGGAATGAAAAACTGTTTCTTTGTTAATAATAAATACCATATCAAGTCTTCTTTTGTTCGCGTTACTAAGATGTTCTTATGAGACCTTCACAAAATTTTATTTGTAAACGATAAAGTTTAAAAGCAGAATCAACCTAAAAACCTTTGAAAGATACGCAAAGTGTTGTAAAAATATACAGAAACGAAACATTGAAACATTGGTATTGCAAAACTTCAAAATATATACAAACAACAATTTTTATTAGGGATTGTACAGTAACTACAAATTTCGATCCGTATAAATTTCGATCCGTATAAAAAGTGTCACTCGCAAAACAGTTTTTTTAGAAAACCCCTTTAACTGTGAGTACTTTGGAAAAGTAAAAAATCAAAAACTTGATTTCCAGTCATCTCCACTTTTTGGATCGCTTTTTTGTTTGGACTATCTCTCGTTTTAAAGGTCCCGATTTTAATATAATAGTCCTGATTTTCGGAGTATGTATTCAAATTTAAAAAACGATATAAAAATCTTAGATATCAAGATAGTAAAAACAGTGAACTTACAGTATACTTCCGATTCACACGGTTATCCTCGGAAGTACATTAATATAATTATGTTAAAAGTAAAAAAAACTATTTTTTTTAATTTTAATCTCTAATTAGGAAAATTTTAGATTGTAGTCCAATAACAAGAAAATAATACCCACAATGTGTAAAATAACTAAAACTAAAGATAGTTTTCAAAATTGCATGCCTCATATTTGTTTTATCAGTTCTCATGTGTAATTATTTCAAAGTTTACCTAAATGTCTGATTCTGTTTAATTTTACAATATATATTTGTTTAGTGAATGTTTTAATTCTCTATTGTTCTTACATCGTAAGAACAAACAAACTTCATTCTATTTATAAACGAAAAAAAAAGATTTTTCTTAAAAATATGTATTCATGAAAAATTTTTTAATGGGATTTAAGTATAAAGTAAAACTTGCAACACTGTGGATGTGGCAAGCAACAAAATAAGTGTCTAGGGAATTACATGAATTTCTCAAAACTTTTCAAGTCCTAAATAAAACATAAGAAGAAATACATGTTTTTTTTAATTATATACAAGAAAGATTAAAATTAATTAATGTTTACTTATAAATTAAACTTTCAAATCGACTAACAAACATCAGAAAAACTACAATTAGACTTTAAATCCAAGATGCCAATAAGAAACACAAGTATGTATTTTACAAACTGTATATGCTATGCTGCCTTCTATAATTGTATGAAACACATTTTTTCTTAGGAATTTAAAACTTTAAACGCTGGCTGGTAAAATAAAATTTCCATATAATACTCTAGAGGATTTTGAAATTCCCAAATACGGTTATTTTAATGCATTTTAAAAAATATTTTTGTAGTAGATACTATGTGTATAGCAAAGTTAAAAACATCTTGCCTTATAAAAGAAAATAATACAAGAATAAGGTCGTCTCAACCATTGTAATCTAAGTTAAATGACAGAACACAAATGGGGAGGGTATGAAGTAGTAAGCAAAGTTATCTTATCAAAACATTACTAGCCACCCTTTAGATTTTGGGGTATTACATAAAAAAACATGCTTTTGGTTTTTCTTTAAGTTTTTGTATTCGACAAACACTCAGCAAACAACGCACGTTTAAGTTGTGTGCACCAAAAAGTTGATTAGATTAAAAAAAGGAGTACTTTTCCTTTTCTTGTATCAGCAAAATACTGTTACACATATTAAACATGTTGAATAGAGTTAAACGAAAAAAAAAAATTCAAATAAGTTTTTACGATAGTAGAGTATTTTGGCGCTTTAACTTGCAGAAAGAATAACGAAAAAAAATTTACATTATATCTGCTGAAAATGTTTATGCATTACACGTAAAACATTAAGATTTGAATTACGTTGCATTGCCAAGAATTTTGATTTTTTGAATCTGGTTGGATCCGAGGAAAAAACATACATTTTTATAAAAAAAAAAATATTTTATTATAATTTTATCCATTTAATATGGTATATGGTCCGAGCTTACGTCGTGAAACTTGCTAATGGAAAAATTTCAAGTGATGTTTTTGGTTTTGACCAATGATTAATTGATTTTTTTTTGTCAAATTTCTTTTCAAAAATAAAATAATTATCAGTTTACTTAAATGGAAAAATTAGAAAATTTCTCAGTTTTATGTTGTATAAATGTTGTTTGTAGTTTCAACAAATGTTTATATAGAAATTACAAATAATATCTATACTAGGGATTTTACCGATACCGATATATCGGCGATACTTTAGATTTTCCGATACATAGGTATCGGCGATACTTTGCTGTCGATACGACGATACTTTTTACATTTTTTTCAGAGTTTATTTTTTAACAAATAATTTATTTTTTAATTTTACCATGAATTAAATTCAATTCGTTTTTTTATCTTATTAATATCAATTTTATATATTAATAATATTCTACGCTGTTATTTTGTAAAAAGAAACGTAATTTATTTCTTGTTATTTATCATAATTATTTGTGTGTCCGAAACCTGGTTTGACTCCAATGTCACAGATTTGTCTGTCTCTTTGAGTGGATATAATCTACGAAGAGTTGATAGAGAAGATGGATACGGTGGCGTTGCTATATATATTAGACATGGCATTCATTTTAATATCAAATATACCTCTAAAGACATGTGTAATATTGGCGATTTCGATAGTGCAGATCCCATAAATTTGGTAGAGTACTTGTTTATTGAAGTAAAACATGATGGACGTAAGTTGTTGGTAGGGAGTGTTTATAGGCCTAGTAGGAACATTAGCACTAGGCGATTCGTACAAACGTTAAAAGATGCTAACCGCCATGTATGATAATGTTATAATAGCAGGCGATTTTAATTAAAATATCTTAGCTGATCGTGCTCTTTTGGATGAATTTTCGGCACTTGGTTTAGCTCTCCCGAACACCACTACCCCCACTCATTTTACTGAAACAGTACACTTTTAGATTTATTCCTGGTAGACAATGAATTTAATATTTTGCTCTATGATCAGCTTTCTGCGCCATGTTTTTCTAAGCATGACTTGATTTTTATGACCTACAATTTTGATTTAGCATCGCCTGTTCAAACGATTACGTTTCGGTACTTTAAAAATATTAACAACAGGTTACTTGAACAAGAATTCTTCAAAATCGAGTGGCATACTTTATATTTTTTAAGGTCTATTGACGATCAACTTGGTTTTCTGCAAAATAACATTAATACCCTTTTTGACTTAACGGTTCCATTAAAAAGCAAAACTATTACCAGTAAGCTTAAACCCTGGTTTTCAAATGAAATCAAAGCATCTATAAATCATAGAAATTATGTGTGTGGCAGATGGAAGAGGTTTAGAACAAGGGAGCTGCGGGATGAGTATATTATTGCCAAAAGAAAAGTTAATAGATTGATAAAGAAAGCTAAATCTGAATTTGTTGCCAATAAATTTTCCACCGCGCTCAGTTCAAAATAAACATGGCAAACGATTCGTGAAATTGGTATCGGAAAAACTGCTTACCCAGAACCTTGCACCTTGGATGCTGACATTATTAACGAACATTTTTTAAATATTCCGATGGTAGAAGCTGATGAGAGTTACTACGCTAGTGTTTCTGGCACCCAGCTAAACTCCGCATTTTCCTTCATGGCTGTAGATCAACGCGACGTTTTTATAACTTTATTGTCCATTAAATCCAACTCAGTAGGGGCGGATGGAATTCATCCAAAGTTTCTGAAGATTTTCTTACTTCCACTGCTTCCATTTATTACCTTTATATTCAATAATATATTAACTACAAGCCAATTTCCCTCTAAATGGAAAATTGCAAAGATTGTTCCCATTCCGAAAACAGGTTCTCAATACAGGCCTATTGCTATATTACCTTTCTTATCTAAAGCCTTCGAAAGAATTATGCACAATCAAATCTCAAGTTTTCTACACTTTAATAGGATTCTCACCGATAAGCAATCAGGTTTTGGAAAGGAAAATAGTTGTACATCAGCGTTAGTTGATGTTACTGAGGAAATTCAAAGGGACGTCGACAATGGTAAAATTGGCTTTCTTATACTTTTAGACCATTCGAAGGCCTTTGATACTGTTGATCACAATATCCTTTGCTACAAACTAAGCAAATTTTTTAATTTTTCTTCGACAGCCACAAAATTATTGTCAACGTACCTTTCGAAAAGACAACAATATGTAGATACACAATCCAAAAAGTCAAATGTACTTCCTGTAAGAAGAGGAGCTCCACAAGGTTCAATAGTTGGTCCACTTTTGTTTTCACTGTACTTCAATGATCTCCCAAACATATTGGTGGAATGCAAGATCAGAATGTATGCGGACGATGTTCAACTTTATATTAGTTGTAACAATGAGAAGGTTGACCAGTGTATTTCCTCCTTAAATCAGGAACTGCGTCGTATTAACGCATGGTCATCAGCAAACGGCCTGAGTATCAATCCAAAGAAATCTAAATGCATCGTTATTCAGTAACGAGTGTCAAATTTGAGTGTTCTACCCAATATTTTTATTAACAACCAAAACATTGAAGTTGTGAAATCGGCTAAGAATCTTGGCATAATTTTCAATAGCTCTCTTACTTGGGCTGAACACATTAACTACGCTTGTGGCCGGACTTTTGCTATGTTAAGAACTATTTGGCCTACTCAATACTGTACACCTCTTAAAGTAAGAGCGCTTCTAGCTTAAACGTATTTAGTTCCTATCCTAGTCTATGGATGTGAGCTTTTCGCTAGGTGCGACGCTTCTAGTAAAAGGAAATTAAACGTTACTTTTAATATCATCATACGTTATGTGTATGGTCTAAAACAACGCTCTAGAGTATCCTTGTTCTCTTCATTGTAGTACGAACTCACTTTTGAAAACTTACTAAGCCTAAAAGTTTTGGTCTTTATGCATAAAATTTTTTATACCCACCAGCCTGATTACCCATTCCACAAACTGTCTTTCGCGCATAGTTGTAAGGGCAGAAGATTAAGAACTCTGACATATAAAACTCTCATGTTTCAATGACACTTCCTTATTTTGGCCGTATATCTATGGAAGTTAATTTCGTTTTAAGTAACGCGCGACAATTTAAAGCTAAAATTCTACAACTGTTCTCAGAATAATTATTATTAAACACATTTTATTGTACGTATGAATAGCTTTGCTTACACATATCCATATGTACTTTCTTTGTGCTTTTATTTGTTTGTTTTCGTATTTACGTATCGTTGTACTAAACATATATACACATACATATGAATATGAAGCAACTTCTGTCTGGTAATTTTTTGCTTAATATATTTATTTATTGTTATTATTAAATCATACTTTATTTTATATTATTTATTTGATATTCCAATACTGCATTAAAATATAATACATTATTCTAATAATTGTTAAATTTTAAATTATTAACTCCTTTTTTAATTTTTTAATTATTATTATTATTATTATTATTGTTATTATTGTTAAGTCTTAAATATATGTGTGCTCTCTGTAACATTTATTAATCAATTCCACACTGAAATATAAGACCTATTGTCTTGTGTGCGGAACAATACAAATAAAATACAAATTAAATTAAATAAATAAATTCGAATTCAATTCGTTGTTTTTTAAATCTTATTCCCAGAAAAAAAGACACTCCAAAGAAATCATGAAAATGTAGAATTCGCGATCCGAATTTGGATAATTTCTAATTAGTTTTACATATCGTTGTCATTGCAAGTTCTCTTTTTCGATTACCAATCACCGAATTGGAAGCGATGTTAGGAAAAATGTATTTTTCTGTGTTCTATAATGACTTTTTCTCAAGGAAAAAGTATGAATAATTACCCTTTTTGCAACTTGTTTCTTTTTATGCGAATTTAAACGCAAAACTGTGTTGTCATGTAAATTTAAGTGAATAAATATAAACTTTTAGAAGAATTTTAACAATTAAGCTATTAAGTTATTTAGAAGAATATTAGTTGATATATGTCCCTTAAAAAATCGATTTTTTAAAAAACATTTCGAGTTTTTTTTAATATTATAAAGGATTTACAAATTTTTATATAACTTAAATAAACTTTTATTTGCTTTTCTACTATTTATCTGCATATTTTTAATATAGATTCTTTTGAAGCAATGACAATGTAGTTCTTTAAAAATGACTTCCAATTTTTTATATTGGGTTGATTTAATTTTAAATATTAATAATCTTTTACACTGTAATTTTGTATAAAAAAAAAATTTGCCCGGTTTGAGTTTTGTTAATCTAGACTTGAACTCAATTTTAATATGCGTATCGGTATCGAAATCGGTATCGCCGATATTTCTTTTTGATTATCGGATCGGCAAAACGGCGCATCGTTACATCCCTAATTTATACAACATACAGCTCCTACAATTGGCTCTAAATCTTAAAACTTTCTTCTCGATGCCTGTATGCAAAGGCTATCAGTGCAACATTAAATTTAAAAAAATTGTAGATACTTTTCATACTATTTTATACAATTTCTTAGTTTTGTTTCAAGACATAAAGTGGCTCCATGAATATAATTTAAGTAAAATACATAACAAAAAAGTTTTATAATAATACACAAAAGATGTGTCCTATTTTTCAATCCTAGGATATTTCATTCAGCATACAAATAAATTTATAAAATTAGTTATGAGATGTGAATTTAAACTGGTGCAATTTTTCAAGGGTAAGAATATTACTTTAATTCATTGAATTCAGTACTATCTTGTGGTTTTCTTGATATACACCAGTGTTGCCAAGTAACTTTTTTTCCTCCCCACCAAAAGAAATTTTAAAACCCCTTAAATTTAGCCTATTTTCAGAATAAAACACCTAAATGTAAAAGTTTATATAATAGTTTAATTTAGAGTAAATTAACTTGATTCAGTTCCAATTTGCGTATTAACATCCCCACCTGAATGAAGCGAAAAATCCCTAAATCTAAAAAAATTTTTCTGAAATTCCCCCCAAAAATATTTTTATAGTATCTTGAATACTTTTATTTAATAAAATACATATTAAAAAAACACTTTAATAAAATACATATCGTCATATAAAATGCAAAAGTGCCTTTCATCATTTTTAAAAAATTTTCAGGAGATAAAGAACTTAATTAAGCTTTTACGATTATAAAAACAATTTTTTTTTTGGGTAGTGTCGCTAATAAAGACTGAATTAATGCTACTATCCTGAAAAAACTGTTTTTGCAATCACAACACTTTACTTTTTATTAAGCTTTTTATCTCTCCTGCAAAATTTTTAAAATGATAATATACCCTTTTGCATTTTATATGACGATATGTAAGTATATATATATTGAATTTTATATCAAAGTAGATGTAGTAGAAAACTGGTTTTTATAAATATAGGAATCAAATCTGTTCAAAAATATCAATAGAAACCTAATCATCATCGCTAACTTTATACATGTTTTCAGAATTAAAAAAGTTTAGCCCAAGAATTGAAAAACAACATATTTTAAAAAGTATTTTCTTTGTAAATCTTGCACTTGATTTATTAGAAAAATAATTTTGTTTGATTTTACTTTATCTACTACGAAAACGAAATTGATCAGTTGTAAAATACAGAATTTATAGTTGTAAGGGAATCTCCTAGCTATCATATATAACAATGACTCTGAATTATCTACTGCAAAAGAGATGCTGACCAGTTGTAAAATATAATAAAACTTAGCTCTTGTATAGGTATACAAATAGGAAAATCCTCTAGAAATCTCCTTAATATAAATTTATGCCTCCTAAATTTCCTTTTAAGAATTTTAGCCCCCTAAATTTGCCCCTAAATAAAATAAAACCCCATAAATCTAGGGGGGAAACCCCATAAGCTGGCAACTCTGCTATACACATTATAAGATTGATTTCTATGTTTTCTATTCGCTAAATAGTTTAGAACATATTTAGGTCGTTGTCTTTGAAAATGAAAAATTATTGCGTCCAATAAAATAAATGTTTGAGTTGAACAAAAAATACAGGCCAAATAATTTTTTAAACATTATGGTTTTTGACTTGGCAGTACCTTATTTCCAATTTCTTGTAGCCAAGAAAAGAACCTCGAAAAACAAACGAAAAAATAATAACGATTTACTGAATTGCATTAGTGAGTCCTTTCCGTCTATAGACGTAACGTTTTATCGAGATACTGAAATGGGCTATAAATTTTCTAGCCTCATAACTTCAAAAATATTAATTTAAAAAAAAGTTGTAAAAATAAATTTTTGCTTGTAATGTTTACAACATTATATGCCCTAAAAACTTTTTTCGAAATAAAATTTACAAACATCAGTTGGTTATTACAATGCTTACATCGCCTAACCCATTTTTTTTTAAATCAATATTCATCAAACTGGGGTGAAATCTAATTTTGCATTTTAAGGGTTACCCTAATGTACATATGTACATACTTGCAGATGCTGGAAAGTATTATTAAAAAATGCCGAAATCATAAAGTTGTAACGCGTGCAAAATATGGCAACGACTTATCTACATTTTTCTTCTTTTTCTTGAATATTTTATACGGAATTTGTAGAAAACATTAAAGTATGTATGTTTTGTGAAAGTTTTGTCTCTTGCAACTATATTAAAGTTTTAATGTAAATGCTCACACCACACCGATAAACATGCCATTAATGACTAAATATTAATGACAACCACCAAAAGGACATGAAAAATACATACATATACAGATATGTAAATACATACATATGTATTAAAATTTTAAGATATAGCGGTGTAAAATGTAACAAAATTATTTTAAAAGAACATTAATTTTATTTTAAAAAATTGAAATAAAATTTGTATAAATGCGATTAATATATCTGCATACGTATCATAAGACTTTAGTATCAACTTAATGAAATTTTTTATATTACGAAGTTAAGATATTTTTACCCTTTCATTTAAATATTAAAATAATATTTTCGCATCATCACCTTTAAAGAATACAACAATATGTAAACAGACTCTTTCTTATATCGTCCTAACTATGTATACATACATATCTTCCCTCCTCCCCTCAAGATTTAAAATTATTTCGAAGCTATAGCTTTTGACTGCCTAATGAAGCATTTTAATGCTATAAAGAAGAAATAACAGAAAGAAAAAGTAAAAGGAAAGCTAAGGAAGCATCATCAGTATTACTGAAAACAGCAACAACAAATGTATATGTGTACATTAGGTCGATAACCAAATTTTTGGAATAACATCACTTTAACAAAGAAACACACATATATACTGCTTAGCCTTTTCTTTTTTTTTGCTTTTCTACAGAAAAACGTAGGGTATTAGCAGGAATCGAACCTGCGACCTCCCGGTTAATAGTCTAGCGCACTATCCACTACATGGCTACCAGTTTAGGGTTCTGACCCCAAATTAGGGGAATTGTCATCACAAAAAAGGATGAAAATTTTCATTTGGAGTTTGGGGTTATTTAAAAAAATCATTGGGGTTTTTTGGGAAAATTCCTTAAAATTTTCTTTCCTTTGATCTATAATTAAAACTACTTCTTAAGTATATTGAGAGATTTGGACGCCATATAATGTACTAGTAACACAAAGTTCAGTCATATCAATTTTATTTAAAAGTTTACTAACTCTCAGTTTGCCTGAACTTAAGTTTTATCTGAAAGTTTAACATTATCGTTAACATTTTATTAAAGCTTTACCAAATCATCAGTAATTTATTAAGAAACTTTAAAATTTTCAGCCGTATGTAAACTTTCGTAACCAGGGCTCGGACTTTCATGCAACTAAAAATTGATTTTAAGCGCTTAAAAAATGCTCCTAAAAATTTAAAATATGTGCAAAAAAATGCATTTACCTACGAACAAAATACCAAAACTAAAATAATATGAAAATATTTTTTTAATTTTTTCAAATTTTCAAATTTTCGTAGCGCGCTGAAAAGGACCTGGCCACTACTTTATACAAGTTTAGAGGGTTTTCGACTGGAGCAACTAAAATAAATTTTTTATGCATGGAGTGCTGAACTCGAATCTGCAGTCAATTAATTTTTTTGGTTTCGAGAAAAAATCGCAATTGGTGGCAAAATTTTCCTTCAAATCAAGTTTTTAATTATTTTTCTACTATTTAAGGAAATACGATTTTTTATAAATATTGAAAATAAAACAAATTTAGAACTTCCCCGCTGTTGGTGTGTGCCTAATTTCGACAACACCGAAAAAGAAAAATAATTTTTCTTATGGATTTTTACCGCCTATCGGACCTTGCTGTACCAATTTTGATATTTGAAAAACGGTTAAAAGGTTATGCCCTAATGTACAAACATATAAAATATAAAAATCCTTTACATTTTGTTGACGAGCAATTGCTCTCTTGTTACGTATCATAAATTTGAACGACCTTATGCTAGAAATAAAAAGTAATACAACAGCAAACAGAAGTATTTACATATATATTGAAATCTGGAGTTTGTTTCAATACTATATAGAGTAAGTCGGCCAATTACACTGTACAACAAAATGAAATTTATGTTTTGAGCTTGCTGCACAAAAATCCTTATTTCGCCTATGCAGTCTTGCAATTCTCGTCTCTTTTCAACCCATTTAGAACATCCGAAAAATGTGTGCTCAGCGTCGTCAATTATGTCTTCTTTTTCGTATAGACAATATGGTGTGCTGCAGATATTTATGCTTGGGAGGAGTTTGTTTATCCAGCTGGCTGTTGTTTCTTCGTTCCATTTACTTGCCAGCTTTAGAGGGTCTCTTGTCTTATTGTCTCTTTATCACCGTGGTCGAAACTGTAGGTCTGTTTCTTCCTCCATATTTTTCTTTTTTCTCCTATCAGCAAATCTATTGGAATCGTTCCCGCTAAGACAAGAATGGCTGCCGTAGATACCGTGCGATAAGCAGAAGCTATCCGCAGGGCGTATGTTCTTTGCACAGCCAGTAGCACGTTTATCCTGTTTCTCCTTATTTCCTTGCCACAGATCTCACTGCCGTAGAGGAGAATGCTATTACTTGTCTCCATTAGTAGCCTTCTCTTGTTCTGTCATGGTCCTCCTATATTTGTCATTAGTCGGCTCAGTTGTGCTGTTACTTTAGCAGCATTTCTTGCTGCATGCTGGATTTGATTTGAAAACGTCATCTTAGTCAAATCTTATACCAAGATAGTTGACATATTCCTTGGTTTGTATCGGTACCTCTTCTATATCAATGTTTATTTCTGTAGGTACATATGTGTCTTCTCGTTTGAATAAGCATTTCTAAGTGAAACTAAGTGTAAAAGTTCTATTGTTTGAAAAAATGTGTCATTTCGAAAATTTCGGTGGTATGTCAGAACGTCAAGTGACATGTCCATGGACATTGTCACTCCAAAAAAGTGTCATAACTTCCATGGACATTATTTCACTTTTGAAAGTATAATGTCCATGGAGTTTATGAACAGAATGGCCTAAGTGTCAATCCTACCAAAACGGAGTTAGTACTCTTCTCAAGAAGATACAAAATTCCAGCTTTCACGCTACCAAAATTAAATGGCACCACACTAGCCCTTTCGGACAACGCCAAATATCTCGGTGTAGTCCTTGACAGCAAGTTAACATGGAGGGACAATCTTCATGCAAGAGCAGCTAAAGCCTTAACGGCAATTTATGTTTGCAGAAACGCCATTGGCCCCTCCTGGGGTATATATCCCAAAGGGGTCAATTGGATATTAGAGACAGTGATCAAGCCTATACTTTTTTACGGCATATCCGTCTGGTGGAAAGCACTGGACTTGGCGAGCAATCGATCTCGTATAGAGAGGGTTCTTCGCATAATGGCAATCATGATAACTGGTGCCCTAAGATCCACACCAACAAAGGCTCTTTTCGCTGCGTTGTGCTGGCTACCGGTGGATCTGCTGGCCAGAAAGCAAGCACTACGTACAGCAATTAGGCTTAACGCAATCGGCGCATGGAACCATCTATCGTGGGGTCATGCTAGCATTCTAGAGACTACCGATACCATTCCGGATCTCATTGACTACTGCACTCCGAAGCCCTCCTTCAGGAAAGAATTCCGATACTCCTTGACGGGGGACTTTTCCCCAACACCACACGGGGCCATACACATTTATACCGATGGCTCCAAATGGGGAACGAGAGTTGGCGGGGGTGTCTATATCGCTGAGTTCGGGATCAAAATGTCTTTCAGACTCCCGGACGAATGTAGCATCCTACAAGCAGAAATATCTGCCATCAAACGAGCAATATACTGGCTAAGGTTTTACCGGATATCAAATGCCGACGTTCAGATCATAACTGACAGTCAACCGGCGATTAAAGCACTCACTGGTGTGTACACCACATCCAGCCTAGTCCTGGAATGCCGCACAGCACTAAACACGATGGCGAGCAATCTAGGTATCACCCTCAGATGGGTAAGGGGACACGAGTCCGTTTCAGGCAACATCATTGCGGATGATCTGGCTAAGAGGGGAACCTTGCTTCGGGATGTCGATATTGACGATCTCTGCGGGATCCCACTCTCATCTTGCTGGAGACGAATTGACGCTGCCTTCTTGCGGTTGGCTCAAACCAGATGGTACAATGAACCAACTTGCTCTATTGCGAGAACAATATGGCCTCGCCTTGACATAAACAGAACTAAACAACTTCTAGATTTCACTAAACCACACCTACGCAACCTCATGGCCACGGTCACGGGGCACTGCACCTTTGGAACCCACGCTAGACGTATGGGTCTCCCATTCAATGACTACTGCACAGGCTGCAATGACGTAGAAGAAGAAGAGAATGTAATGCACCTTTTATGCCTTTGTCCAGCTCTGGAGGACCACCGCCTTCGCCTACTGGGCAAAAGTTTCTTCGGTAGCCTCTCCGAGTTCTCAGAAATAGAACTCAAGAACATAAGTTCCTTTATTAGGAGCAGCGGGTGGTTCACTCGCTGACTACCCAAATGGCGTTTCTAAAACACGAACGACCCTTCCTGCACGGAACTCCGTACGCCTTACCTCTTTCTCTCTTCTCTTTGAACTAATTTCTAATACCTCTATTAACTCCTCTCCTTTCACTCTATTTGATACACTGTTCTGTTCTCTCTTTCCTTTCCTTTCCTTTACAGGTATCACAAAGGGACCATTATTATTGGACCCAAGTGGGCTGGAACCCTTTCTTATAATTTTCACCAGCGACCTGATAACCTAACCTAACCTATGGAGTTTATGACATTAATATTATGGGTATTATGACACTTTTAAATGTGTCATATTTTCCATAGTTTTAAAAATGAAAACAAATTCAAAGAAATATTTGAACAAGACTGCCCGAAGCAGATTATAATGGAATGAGCTAATAAAATATGGATTTTAATTGATATCAATATTGAATTTACATATAATGCATATTTTTGCAGTGATAAAAATTTTTTTAATATATATTTCTCAATTTAAAAAAATATATTAATAGGCTGATTATGGATGGCAAACCGAACCTCAATTGGGTTACCAGTTGCTGAAAATCATACTACTGATGACAACTAGCAATTGAGAGCCGTCAATTTCATATCCTATTTAGTGCCTTTCTGGCAACCATCAATTTTCAGTTTTCGACTGGCAACGCAGCTATAGTTCGGTTGCATTAAATAATAGACCCAATTATGTTTGTTTTATTTTTTTTTTCTCTAATAATAATAAAAATTTAAAAAAAAAATATTTTCATATTATTTTATTTTTGGTACTTTGTTCGTAGATAAATGCATATTTTTGCGCATATTTTTCATTTTTAGGTGTATCTGTTAAGCGCTTAAAATCGTTTTTTAATTGTATGAGAGTCCGAGCCCTGCTTATATGTTATCGGCTTCAGTTAAAGATTGCAGTAGTTGCAATCATACCTAACCCAGGAAGGGACACACAAGAAATAAATTATTATCATATAAGCCTATAAACTTCTTAACAGCATTGTAAAAACTTTCGGAAAAATTACTTTGCTTAAGCCGACTTAGGCGCTTGTTCTGTTTTGTCACAAGTTTTTTAATAACAATTACGTATTTATGTATTTTTAATCAGTAAATAATAAAGAAGACACTCAGTTTTCAATAAAAAATATACTTTTTTAGCTTTTATTTTTCCAATATTTAGCCTTTTCTAGCCTTTATAAAGACCAATTTAGGCCATTTTTCCCTCCAGCTCCTGGTAGATTGATTTTTTGCGCATACTCTCAAGAGATAAATGAGAATTATAACGAAAACTAAAATAAGACAATGTAGATCAGAAAATTTGAGAGTGTTCTCTTAAATGGCTTAAAGGAAATTTAATAGTTTTCGGATAATATGCAGACTAGTTTGATATCAATCGGATAGTATTTCAGAAAATGTGCAGAAACGTCTTGCCAGAAAACTGCCAACTACTCTGCCAAATATCTGAGGGAATTTTAGACAATTCGGTTGATTATTTTGTAAAGCTTGAGATTTTTTCTGATGTTAGACATGTCGGCAAAAAAATGTTTTCTGGGACGGTAGAAAAAAATGTGTGTATGAGTGCCTTAAGCTAGATCGCTTGCATTTGTTTTTAAATTCACGATTTTATTGAAAGCCGGTTTAATATTTGCCTTTAAAATTATTGTAGCCAACATCATCGACGTCGTCATAACATACTATAAATATGTATGCATATTGACTGTTTGAGTGTCTGCTTATATTTGTACCTAGTGTCATTATTAAAATGTGACGTTGTTTGCCTTTTTTGTTGTTATGCTTTAGCCAGCTTAAAATAAAACGTTCATAAAATATTGTAAAATATGGAAATTAATTACATTTATGTAAATGCATTAATTCTTGTACAAGGAGTTTTATTAAATCTAATTTATTTCAGTGGCAGTTGCGTTCATTTGAAAAAGAAAAAGTTTGACAAATGAAGTTCGCTAAGAATAAAGATATTATTAAAAACGTTATTTGATTCTAATTTTTTAACCGACTTCAAAAAAGGAGAAAGGATATCAATTCGTAATGTATTTTTTATGCATGTTCCCTAAAAACTACGCCATTTATTAACCGATTTCGGATTTTTTTTTCTTTATTTAAAAGGACGTACTTCAAGATTGGCCCAGTATAGCGCTGTACAATTCAGCCGGCCGAGCCGTCTAAAAAGGTTGGCTACAAAAATTAGCCGGTTAACCGGCTTAGCTGATTTAGCCGCCTTAGCTGATTTAGCCGGCTTAGCTTCCTAACGGCTAAACAAGCTAAACAGCTAATTTTGTTTCTGTTGTTTGGCGATTTTCAATAACATAACATACCATATGACCGGCAGAATGACGGTCCGAAGTTGGCCGACCGAATGTGAATCGCCGTATACGATCGGCAGAAGGTGACCAGCCGAAGGCCTAAGTAGGCCTTCTGAAGGCATAAGGCCAGGCGACAGGTGGTAGGGTGAAGGCGATAAGAGCTTCGTTCCTACTCGGTGTCCTATGCGACCGTCCTTTTTTAGGATTCCGTACACCAAAAGTGTCAAGGAACCCTATTGTTATCACTATGCTGTCCGTCTGTCTGTCACTGGCTGTTTTCTCGAGAACCGTAAGAGCTACGGACCTGAAATTTTCACATAATATGTAAAACTTTGGCCGCTAGAACGGACAACAAACAAAAATCGCTAGAACCCAAAAAATTACCAAAACTAAGAATATCGCAAAAAAAAAACTTGAAAAAACACCAAAACCCGAAAAAGTCGTCAAAACGGAAAAAGCACCAAAGCTTAAAAAAAATCGCTTAAACTAAAAATATCGTCAAAAAACGAAAAATAATGCAAAACAAATTGCCAAAAGAACGCCAAAACTGAAAAAAATCGCATAAAGAAAAAAAACTCCAAAGCTGAAAAAAATCTCCAAAAACAAAAAAAATCGCCAAAACGAAAAAACGACTAAGCTGAAAAAATAGCCTAAAGTGAAAAAAATCGCCAAAACTGAAAAATCACCAAAACTGAATAAAATCGCCTTAACTGAAAAAATCGTTAAATCGAAAAAACGCCAAAACTGAAAAAATCGCCAAAAACCGAAAAAAGGCTCAATATCAAAAAGTTTAAAATATTGCGATTTTTCAGTTTAGGTGATTCTTTTAGTTTTGGCGATTTTTTTCAGTTTACACTGTGTATGGGACTCACTCACATCATATATATTTAGCAGCGAATTACATACACAAACACATAAGAAGATAGTGTATGTTTGGAGACCACTGTTTAAAATAGAAACTAATCGCTATAGTTTTACTGAGATTTAATTTCATACCTAACTTAAATTTTCTGACGTTTTCATTACGTTCTATATTATTCTTGTAGTGGCCTTAAAAAGGTTAACGTAACGTAGTATTAGCATAGAAGAAGATGAATCAGTTTATACTTAAATATAGTTGACAGACACTGCATTAAATTTAAATAAACAATTTGTATTCATTTCAAAAGAAGATATACTTAGGTACTTACCGGTTTTTTCTTTAATTTCACATAATACAGAAAATAAAGCCGGTTTCATGCGATGGCAATTTAATGTATGTTTTCGAGCCTGGGCCTCATCCAATGATTGTTCCGATATACTCATTATTTGTTGCAATATCTCACCTATATCCTTTTGTTTTCGTACCTCATTCTCGTTACCGGTATTTTGACCGTCATCTTGTCCAGGCATACCATAACCTTGTGGTGCCATCATACCACCCGTATGAGCCATCATACGATTAGGATCTTCCATGTTTACTGCTGCTGTTCAGTTAATCACTATTTTAATGAAATCGACACAACAGCAAAACACGGCTAAAATGATGTTATAACAAAAGAAATCCTCGATTAAATTAATAATATATACATATCACAATTTTTATTGTTTCTTTACAAAATTAATTAAATAACCAAAACCAAATAAGTACAATTAATTTAATTTTTTTTACACACAGAACAGAAACAAAATATGCGTTCAACCCCGACAATGATAAAATGTAAACTGAGCTGTTGTGCTACAGTTGTGAACTTAAAGACTAAAGATAAAAAATCTCATAGCAGAGAAAACTTATATTTCTTTTGCACAAATATACTACATACATATACGAATTGGAAAGATTTCATAAGGGAGTTGTGATACAAAAATAAAATAAGCAAATACAACAATTTTGTTGCGCCATGAAAGATGATTTTAAATACGATAACAGGTTGCAGCAAATTAAAAATATGTATAAATAAATTAATTGAATCTCTCTCGAAGAGTTTATGGTACAGTTCCAGGACAAACTAATCTTAAACTTTATCATTTTATTGATACATTTCTACTAGGGTATTCATTCGGTTAACCCTTGACCGGTTAATTACTACCCGATTAACTGACCGGTTAATTTAAAATTGGATATTTTCGATTAACGGTTAAACCTACGTAACAAAGTTTTTCATATTTTGTAGTATTATAACGTATTTTTTGTGTGTTTAATTTTTTGTTTCGTCTCATATACAATATGTATGTGTAAAGACTCTGATACTCTAATTGAACTTAAGGGAATTATGTATTAAGTTTTTGTTAATAGTTTTATAAAATCCAATAATACTGTTGCTAAATAGTTAAACATCTAAGGATTAGATTTAATGAGAGACGAATTCAATTATTTTATACCTCCGCTCCGAAATATTTCCTTCTAGCAACAGTGTTTTAAAAATACAGTACAAAAACGGAAACGAAGGAATTCGGAAATAAACTTTTTTGCAGAAAAGGACTGAGAAACTAGATGTTCTGTATTATGGATTGCTTTTGATTTCTTCAACATCTGCGATAAATGAAAGGATTTTTCCAAGTCAAGTTTTATCAAAACCAAAGACAAAATCTCTTAAATCCTAACAGCTAAATTCATAAAAAATTCTTATTTTAGGTTTAAGACTCGCAATTGTTATTGAACAGTTTCACGCTAAAAGCTGTTTAACATAAAATTGCATTCATAAGCACTACAATAGACATTGTGTGTTTTAAGGAAATTTAGATTTCGATACTGGCAACACCACCATGTTTTGTAGTTAGTGTTGCAATAAATAGAATATGATTTCATCCGGATATTGAAATAAACGAATAGCTTTTTATTGTTTTCGTGTAAGTTAAGATATTTTGAACTCTCTTTATAATATATTTCTCAACTTATTTAACACAAATTTTCTATGAAGTAAAAGGAAAAAAGAGAAATGATTACAAAAGAGTTCACACGACTCTTTTAATCATGTATGAAAAAGGTACTCGAATAACGAGCCTATTTTCATTTGTGTTGATTGTTTCTACATCACTAACATTTCTTTTTGCTTTTATTTGTTTTGATGGTGTTTTTTGCTAATTTTTTGCGAATTTTGTTTAACTTATATAATTAAGTGACATGTTCTATCAAATTTAAAAAAAACATACGTAAACGCTTATAGCCAAGACTTCAAGCTTTAATTTAAAGCATATCATGTATTTCTGTGTGTTAAATTTGCAAATATATTTGAAGTTGAAATTGATATATCGATGATATGAATTTATTGAAGGTTTATAGAAGGTGCATACCATCTTTAAACCTATTTTAAAATTTTCATGTAATATACATTTTTGAATGCAATTTTATGAAATTTTGCTTAAAAGTAGTTTATTGTCCTGTTTTAAATATTTATGAATATGGCTGTAAGCATTTAAAGCAAATTATTTTTCTAAAAGATTGTTTTAGAAGATCTCCTTAAACTATTGAAATAACTGACATACATAATGAATACATATTTATGATTTTTTTTTGCTTGATTTAGTTCAATAATTGTGGTAATGTTTGTTATGTTATTTTTTTTTTTTTACTAATAAATTCAAAATAATAGATAATTTCTGCTGTGTATTAAGTAACTTCATAAGCAGAAATTGTCAACCGTACAAAAATTTTAGCACTGGGAAAGCACTTTTACACAACATACCAATACGGTTTGCCAAAGTTACGGTGTACAAACTGAAAAATGGTTTGCCAATAGTTTTTAAGAAAAAAAAATGTTTTTACTTTTTATTTGTTTTCGTTTTTATTTATTTAAATACTAGCTGATCTTTGTCTTACCCCCAAATGTATTATTTTTTAACCTTCAAATAGTTTTTTTTTTAAATAACTCCTGCCCATGACCACCTATTGTGCCAAAAACAAAACAAAAACCTAACGTGCATTGACCGGAACCTGTATTATTTCAGCTCGAAAGCTTTTATAGTTCCGAAGATCATGCGTTACTAACAAACACACAAAAGATATATATATATATATATATATATATATATATATATATATATATATATATATATATATATATATATATATATATATATATATATATATATATATATATATATATATATATATATATATATATATATATATATATATATATATATATATATATATATATTAAGTAATTTATGTAAAAGAGTGATAGCAATTGTTTCATTTTGGTAAGAATACACTTAACATCTACCATCTTTAAATATATTTCGATTGTTTTCTTGTGTAAATCTTTAACGGCATGTCCTTGGATAATAGTGGATACTCAAAAAATCAAGAATTTTGTTAAAAATATTGCCTTTTACGTAAATATTATCACATGTGTATATAGTAGGGTATTCATTCGGTTAACCGTTAATCGGTTAACCGGTTAATTACTACCCGATTAACTGACCGGTTAATTTAACATTAGCTTTTTTCGATTAACGGTTAAACCGGTTAATTTCAGTCGATTAACCGATTAACCGACGTAACAATTTTTTCGTATTTTGTAGTATATAACGTATTTTTTGAGTGTTTAATTATTTGTTTCGTCTCATATACAAAATGTATGTGTTTAGAAATTACTTTTCATACAAACAAATAAGTGTGTTCAGTGATTTTAACTTAAGTAAAACATTAAAATCTTTGGACGTGCCTATAAAAGAATTTATTGAAGACTCTGCTACTCCAATTGAACTTGAAGGAAATATGTATTAAGCTTTTGTTTAATAGTTTTATAATATATAATAATACTGTTGCCAGTATTTCAAAACAAATTAAACAACAAAATGAGAAGGTTTGGTCTAACGACCTAACAATTAAAGGAAGTACGTGCTTTATATACGAATGTGCAAGGCCTTATTAACAACTACAGTCAAGTTTAAATTATTGCATTAACGGAAAATCCTGATTTTTTTATACTGTCCGAGACGCATGCAACAAAAGATATAGATGATTCCGAAGTTATGTTACAAGGCTACCATCATATTATGTCGTTGTCAACATCGTCGAGAACCGGCGGTGTCGTGATATATTTTAAAAATCAATGGAGTATAACCAAAATAAATGAAAAGGTCGATGACACAAAGTACTGGATTTTAGTTTGTAGAGCCACATGCGACAACTATAGTATTATAATTTGTGCAATATATAGATCCCCTAGTCATAGTGAATATGAGATTTGCAATATATTTGAAGAAATTGTGGAAGAAATCTGTGATAATAACTGTGATAATAGCCTTAATAACTGTGATATTTTAATTACCGGAGACTTTAATATAGACTGGTTAAAAAACTCGACATATAAAAATAAAATTAGTTGCATACTTAATGATAATGGTCTTAAAAAAATAGTTAATGAATGCACCCGCGTAACAAAAACTTTTAGTACAATAATTGACTACGTAATAACAAATAATTATAATATATCGGTTAATAATAGTAGAACAAACAAAATTGCCGATCACGAAATGATAAATATATCGATTGGAAATATAAACAATAGAAATATAAAAGAAAGAAAGATGGTTGAGATCTATAAATACAATAAATATATGTTTAATACGGAGCTAATCAATAACATGAATTTCGATAACAATAAAAGTATTGATGAGAACGTAGTCTTATTTGACAGTTGTTTAAAAGAAGCAATAAAGCGATGTACATTTAAAAAACGGTTAATGAATATAATAAGGTGAATAATTACAAGCTTCAGTTAAATATTTACAAGCTAAATCAATGAACACAGTTCAAGCCTGGTCAAACTACAAAATAATAAGAAACCAATATTAAGTACAAATTGAAAACAAAAAGAACAAATTGAAAACAAAAAGAACAATTATATGAATATAATGACAGCTATGAAATAGCTAATAAATTTAACACGTTTTTTGTGGATAGCATTAGAGTTATAAGAAACTCAATTGATAAAGTGCAATATATAAACCAAATAAGGTTCAATATGACCAATATGTTTAAATTTCGTGCAATAGACATTTTAGAACTTAAGAATATAATAAAAGATATGAAGAACAAAGCGCACAGAAAAAAATAAGTTTCGTTTTTGATAACAAAAATCCCGGTATTCAATAATTTTTTTTCAAATTTCCTGTGATAAAGAATTCTCCTATATTGATAACAAAATTATTTCAAAATAAAAATATATATATAAATTAAAAAAAATGTTGACATGGCTGGAATACGAACCCGGGCTTTCCGGACGTAAAGCATACGCTCTCTAGCTGAGCCATATCCCATTTATTTTTTTATGGGATACAACTTGTTTTAAGTACTTATGTATAAAAAGAAAAGAAATAACCGGCATGGAAAAGAAATACTTACAACGAAATATTTTATTATGTTAAAGATAAATGTTATTGAAATTCATATTTTTTTTTAATAACATGGTTTTATTGCATATAATTCTTGTCTATTTTTTTCTGTGCGGACTATCAAAAAATATCAAATAAACTTATTCTGGATAATCGGAATGTGGCGGGCAGTATAATACTAAAAATAATAAATAAGTCGCTAGAGACAGGCGTTTTTCTGAAAATTGGAAAGAAACAATGGTTACACCAATTGAAAAAGTGCCAAAAACCAAAAACATGTGAAGAATATAGGCCAGTTAATACATTAAAAACATGTGAAAAAATCTTAGAAAAAGTGGTGAAAGACCAGCTGGAAAAATATATTGATTTACATAATATGCTGTACAAATATCAGTCAGTATTCCGTAAAAAATACTCTTGTGAGACAACGGTAAACTATGTCATAAGTAAGTGGAAAGGTATAGGAAATACTAAGAAAGTGATACAATATTTCTCGATTTCAAGAGAGCGTTCGAAACAATCGACCGGCGAATAATGCTCAGAAACCTATATATATATGGTATAAGAGGAAAAGAGTTAGAATGGTTCCAGTCCTACCTGCAAAATAGAAAGCAAACAACAAAAGTAAATAAATGATTTTGGTGTACCACAAGGTTCCATATTAGGTGCCCTGCTATTTATAATATACATCAATGACATGCCAAATATTTTGGAGAGATGTGAGGTGGCTATGTATGCAGACGATACACTTGTATTTACTTCTGCCGATAATGATGAAGAATGTCGACAGCAGCACAAGTCAACTAGCAAGAATGCAAAAATTACAAAATAAAGCAATGAGAATAATTTTAAAATGTAACCGGTATACTGATATAAATACAATGCTAGATAATCTTAAATGGATGAATATAAAACAAAGACTAGAATTCAACACTCTAAAATTTATTAGAAAAATGAAACGAGGGAATGCGCCGGAATATCTATGTGAACAAATAAAATATGTGGTTGAGAGCCAACCATACGGACTTAGAAATGCCGATGATTTTCGTATCCAGTGGGTTACCACAACGCTAATGCAGAGATCACTATTTTATAAAGGCCTTCAACTATTTAATTATTTGCCAAATAATATGAAAAATGAAAGAAACGACACTGTCTTTGTAAAAAAAATGTGTTAACTTTGTGAGATTTAGGGCCTTATTTTGTAAAACGCAACGCTAAGCGTTAACTAATTTTGTGTGTCTTTTGTTTTTGCAAATTACATTTTTTCCATACAAAATTTATCAACGCTTGGCGTTGCGTTTTACAAAATAAGGCCCTTAATGTAAATTCATAAAAATCTAAATTATTGTATATACCTATATATGTAGAAAAGTTAAAGTATTTTTAATACTAATAATAAATAACAAAATTATTTAATTAAAAATATAATGATTAGATTTAATGAGAGACGAATTCAATTATTTTATACCTCCACTCAGGAATATTTCCTTCTAGCAACAATGTTTTAAAATACAGTACAAAAACGGAAGCTAAGGAATTCGGCAATAAACTTTTTTTCGCTGAGCTCTGCCAGCATGAATTAGATGATGATCTTACATCAGAAGAAACTATCGATAATAATACTAGAAATGTTTTAACAGAATTAACCGAAACAATTAGAAGTGTTAAGAATTTGAAAAAATTAAAACAGGACTCTAATGGCATAATGGAAAATTTTATAAGTTTAGAGAAATCCAGGAAAAGGACTGAGAGGCTAGATGTTCTGTATTATGGATTGCTTTCGATTTCTTCAACATCTACGATAAATGAAAGGATTTTTTCAACCCAAGTTTTATCAAAACTAAAGAAATTATTTTTCTGAAAGATTCTTTTGCTTGATTAAGTTCAAGAATTGTTATGTTTTTTATGTTATTGTGTTCTTTTTACTAATAAATTCAAAATAATAGATAATTTATGCAATTTTATTTGCTAAAATTACTGATTTATGAAAAAACTTCATTAATCGGTTAACCAGTTACTACCACAATTAACCGATTAAGCCAAAACCTCGATTAATTAATCGAGCGATTAACCGATTAAAGCAAAAACCCGATTAAATGAATGCCCTAGTATATAGTTTAATACTGAAAATTATTGATACAACCATAACATTTCCATTACTTAATAAATAAATATCAGAAAGAACGGTTGTTATTTTATATCCATAAATGTTAACATACGAAAATAGTGTTTTCGATTCAAATGTCTCAATAATTTTTCCAAGTGAATATTTTCTATTTTTAATAAGAGGATATACTAATGGGATATTATTTGAGGAACTGTTAGTATGTAAAATATGAAATTTTCTTTGAACTTGTGTTATTGGATTTCTAGTTGATTTAACAATTGACTTGAAATGCCCCAAACTATTATCAAAGTCAAAAGCTGAAAATGTTGATAAAGAAGCTCCTGTGATTATTACATTATCTGCTATATAGATTATATTATTTATATTCATAGTTTACGAACTAGAGCCATAATATTTACGCATAAGTTCAAAAAAGGGTTTTAACAAATATTTAATGTTTTTTTAAGGGAAGTAACACAATCAGGCAATTAATGCCTACCAGTTAATTAATTAATATGTTACCTTCTTTGGGAAAGGGATAGAGTAGAGAGAACAGGTGGTGAAGTGGGAGAGAGATATAAACCTTAATTCATTTACAACCCTGCTATTGCGCGTTTTTTAGAGCAGTGTTGCAAGCCTCTCTGGTGTCTAGTAGAGGCATCCCGTTGTTTAAGCTGTGTAGCCATTTTGTTAGTTATTTTACTTCGCCGACGGTTTTGCTACAATACCGACGAAGGAGGGTACTGTGAAGTGCATTAGGATATGTTAGTATTAATCGCTGCCGGTACTGCGAAAGTGATCAGTGCTATGCCTTCATCACTTTAACAGTCCAACACCATAAAACCAATGCAAATAAGAAAATGCATGATGTTGTTGGCTTGCTTGAAAGTAGTCTTGAACTCAAGACCTCAGGGTTTGTAGTCAAACGCGCTAACTACTCAGCCAGCCAACAGCACCCTCAGATTTTAATGTGGCTAACTTGGTTGACGACAAAATACGACAAGCAAATAAAATTTAAAAATGTTTGTACATTTCAACATATAATAAATACATTATTTAAAGCAATAACTCCAGCATTTAACAAGACAAAACGGAATTGGGGTAGCTTTCCAGTTTGCTAAATTCATTAAATCGTATGATTTTCTTTGAAATTCAAAAGGTAAATTTTTAAGATAGCATTAGTAGGTTTTGTTCAAGCGTTGATACACTTTCTTGTCAAACATACGAGAATGAATTCCTTAAAATTAACTTCTGAAGTAATTGCTTACTAATTCTGAGATAAGGCATGTGCATTTTATCAACTACGACGTGCTTTATGGGATCAAAATTAATAATGTCCAGTAGTGGGTTATCTTCTTTCGATAAGTGCTGTTTAGGGTTTGTTTTATTTTTAAATGACAAATATGAGCGCTACTCGCAATTTGTTTCCTTAAATACGTGGGTATTATTGACCGTCTCCCTTTTAACGTTACACCTTTACTAAACAAAATGATATTCGGAAAGTACTAAATTTTTAGTTTTCACAATGTTATGCAATGTTACCATTTGTGTGTTGGCGAAGCACTTTGAACGTTGAACGTCTGACGTCTTGCCAGCGTTTGACCTACTCTAGAAAACGATTTGCCAACGCTGACCCGATTGTATTTTACTGCCTGGGTACTTACTTACAGTGCAATATTAGACGATGGTAGTGAAACTGCTTTAATTTATTTATATACGTGTGTGTAGTTAAAGTTAAATATATTTAGCCCTGAAGATGCTACGCGATGTATGTAGCGAAATATAGGCAATAAAGAATAGTTTATAACCTACAGACCTCGAGCTAAAAAAAAATCATTTTTCAATATAAACCTACTTACCCTAGATGTTCCATTGGGGTGCCATATTAAAGGGCACAATGACACATACTATATATGATTTTAGTTTGCAATCTCCAGAGGTAAAATTTTCAAATAGTGCTACTTACAAGCACAAAATTTTTTTATGAGTGCGAAAATTAGTTTCGTTCTTTCATTATTAAAACTTGAACAATCAATATTCTCAATCAATATTGATAGCTTATATTATAAGGGTTTGTATTAGTAGAAGTTTGATTGTGCAAAACTTTAGCAATGCTATTGAGAAACGTTTTTTTGTCATCATAAAAAAATGTGTGTTTGTAGATAGCACTATTTGAATATATATCTTGCTAAATTATTCGACCCTATTCCCGTTGGCGTTGTCGTTTTAATTATGGTTCCAATACCGTTGTGGTCTTTAACGGAATTTCGAAATTTGTATTCTTGAAATATATTGAAAAGAGAATTATCGAAAGCATACATATAAATCAATATTTTACGTTCCTATTTTTTACATTATTGCAAATTAATGAATTGTTTTGTTATTTTAAACGTATTTGTACGATTTTATTCCAGTTTTGACCTCTTTTATAATTTTAATGATTCTGAATGCGGTTTTTTCATTTATAATTAAAATAAACGCAAAAATCTATATCAAGACTTGAAGTTGATTAGAAGTCGCTTAAACTCTGAAAGAGCAAAAATTCGGAATTAATCGCAACTATGTATCACGAAAATATCGAAAATTCGCATAAAATCGCATTATTGGAGACAAGCCCTACTAACATTTATTAGAACTGGCTAAAACTGTAAGGAAAGTCAACAAATCGGGAAAAAAAATCGCTCAAATTAAGAACATTCCCAAAAGTTTGCGAAAATTTTTTATTTTAAACACCCTAAATGTAAGAAGCCTAAAGACTTTGGACAAATTACACCTTTCGCGAAAATAGAGGAAATTCGCTAAAATTGCTCAATTTTAAACAAGCCATAATTTTGATTAAAAATCGCTAAAACTGTGAGGAATGCCAAATTAGACAAATTACACCTTTCGCGAAAAGTTTAAAAAATTTAAGCAAGCCATAATTTTTATTAAATATTGCTAAAACTGTAAGGAATGCCAAAAATTCGGTAAAAATCGCGAAAATGGTGAAAATGCGCAAGAGCTTGCTAACGGCGGCATAATAGCAAAGTCTAACATTGTTTAAAAATCGCGAAAACTGTAGAAAAGCTGAAAACTTTAAAATATTCGCTTAACATTAAAAAAATTCGCTTTTATCGCGAACATTGGAAAAATTCGCTAGAAGTTGCAAAATCGGTAAAACTGTTAAAAATATAAAAAAAAAGTCCGAAAGGACGCGCAGAACTCGCAATTTAACGAAAAATTGCTAAATGTGTTGAAAAAATCAATAACACTCCAAAGAATAACAAAATCTCAACAAATTATGTAGATACATAGCGAAAATTGCTTGAACTCGCTAAAAATTGTTAAAATTGCCGAAATTTCAACGTCTAATATACATTCTCGTTTAATTTTGATGTCGTAAAATCGCATCACTACAATGAACATTTTAAGATATGTATTTTCGAATTAAGAACAAAAACACATATGCTAAAAAGCAGTTCAACTTAACTATCAGTTTAGTTGTGAATCATAATAGGGTCTTAAGTTTTTTTATGCAAATTATCGTTATTTTCGCGATACATGTGAATTTTCCTCAATTTTAAACACCTGTTATATATTTAATAATGATTCTGTTTTAATTTTTAATTTATTTTATTACAGTCGCTTCAACTTCGATGCCGTCATGAGAACGACAGAGAACGGATGTTTCTTAATCGTTACTATCTTCGTTTCATAATAGAGAATACCGATATAATTCGGATAACTCTCAATAACGCCAACGGTTATACCAAACTGTCGTTTTTATTTCGTTTTCAAACGATTGCGCCAACAGGAATTACTTTTAATTCTAAGCTGAATTGCTTTTCCTCCTCTTAAATTAATTGTATTCCTTACTACATAAGTACATTAAATAATAAATCAAAAAAGACATATAGAACATAAAATGTTTTATCTCTAAATAACTAAATCCCTATAACTTTGTCCAAAACATTTATCTGTCTTAAAATTAACTCGATGTGTTGTAACATTTCTAAATAAATTGTGAAAAAATCAACGATAGAAAACTAATAGAACAATATGTACCAGCTTAAAGGTTTTTTCTTTCCTAAATGATTTAATAATACCGTAACGACTTAACTTTCAATCAATTTTTCAAAATTTTTTGTGCAGATGTCAAATTTGCTGTCACCTTAAATGTATATGCTTTAATTGAATGAAATAATTTAAAACTTCCAAAAACTTAGGGCATTTATCTTAAAAGTGCAAGTATAGAAAGTGCACTTAAAAACGAATTTGTATGGGTTTTTAAAGAATAGTGAAACAAATTAACTTCTGTACTTAAATTTAAAGTTAGCTGAATTGCCTGCCAAAAATATGAACTGGCTACATAATACGTGAATGCATGAGTATTAAATTTTAAAAATCATGCTCACGCCCTCATGTGTTGTTATTAATCAATGTAGTCACAATTACGCCTGATACACGCGTTATTCACATGCGAAAAAGAAATCACGACTTTTGCACATCTCTAATTGTTAGTAGTCCTTCTATATTATTTATGATTTGTCTACTATTAGAGCCCAGTCAAATTAGACAAATCGAAGGAAATAATCCCCGGAATTCAGTCAGCTTTAACTCTTTTATGCAGAAATTTTCATTAAAATTTGTAGTTTCAGAGCTACGAGCAAAAAAACTAAAAAAAATTCAACTTAAGGGCGCCTCCTCCCTCTAAATCGCCTGCCCACCAGCAGCACTCTGTAGTTTCTTTAAATATATGTACTAAGGACCAGCTGTGACAATCTTCAAAACTCTGCGTATTATTCCGTTCAATTGGCCTTAGGGGCTATTCACATATTACGTAATGCTGTAGGGGGGGGGGGGCGTTAAAGATTTGTTACGGATTAGATACTTTATACTGAAAATTTTGTAAAAAGCGTTACGAAGGGGGGTATAAAACCACCGAGAATAGCGTTACGTAATATGTGAATAGGCCCTTATGGTATGTCTTATTTGACTGGGCTATATATTTGGAGTAGTAATTGATTATTCTACCCAAAGCTGTTGGTTTTTGGTACAAATCCACTACTAACATGTTATTCCTCCTAATCAATAAAGTATCTAAGTACGGAACTCTTGAACTATATCCTTTTTTGTACTAAATTTATTGTTAGAACCGAAGACATTAAATGTTGAGAGCATATTATCAATGTCACTTTCAGATTTCATACAAAATAAGTGATCTATATATTTACAACCTAATTTAAAAAAAAATTTTTTGATTAATAAGACATTAAACGAATTTTTGTATGAAAATTTGTTTTATTAATCCGGTGTCAGAAAAATTTTTTATGAATTAAGGCATTCGTCATTAATCTTGGCTTAATTTTTCAGTAGATGAATCTAGTAATTTTTCCATTATATCAGCTACGATTGGAGAAGCAGGAGATCCCATTGAAAACCCTTTTTGTTGAATATATGTATGTATGTAAATATTACTATTATATTGAATATATGTATGTATGTAAATATTACTATTTTATTGAAAATACCTAGTCTTTCATACAATGATTTAAAATTTGTAGGAATAGACACTTCAATTTTTGTATTTATGTTCTTTTAATATATTTCACTTCTCTTTTATTGTACTTATGGTAAGGTTAATATGTATACAATACAAAATGTTAACTTTTGTTGTTCAAAATATTGTAAAATTTACAATTTATTTACCAAAATTTCTTTTATTTTGTGATTATACCGCGTAGAGCAAAAAGAAATGTTGGTCTTAATTTTTCACAATTTTCGTAGTGTGTATGCTTTGTTTTCAATTTCTTCGTTAATTTTTAGAAAACAAATATGGCGAATAAACATTTTCGTTAAGCAGAAACCCACTCTGTTTTAATAATGATCCAATAATTAGGTCCATCATACAATCATACAGGTACATGCATTAGAAAATTTTGTTCATCTAGGTTGTCAAATCTTCATGTGAGTTGTCAAAAATTACATACTGAGCAACAACAAAATACGTTGTACACACAAGCAAACACGTGCATAAAAAACAGAGCTGACGAGAATTTTTGCTAATGAATGTACCTGTATCACGAATTAGGCCAATGCATCTCTACAACAAAAATGCCATAATTGTAAAGATGTCAAACAAAATCGATATATAAAAAATTTGTTTATCTTTTATTATATGAAGTTTGACATCTTTTGTTGGACATAATCAGCTGACGAGTTGCATTGACCTGATTATTGGATCATGGTTTTAATTTAAATTGGCATCAGTGTTGCCAGTCAACTTTTTTCTCCACCAAAAAAATTTTTAAAACCCCCTAAATTTAGCCTATTTTAAGAATAAAACCCCTAAATGTAAAAGTTTATGTAATATGTAGTTTAATTTAAGTAAACTAACTTGATTCAGTTTCAACCTTTAAGAAATTTTTTATTTCACATATTGGGCAGTATGAATAAAAGAAATTATTTGCTTTTTACTAAAAAATTTGTTTTAAAACCAAAAAAATTCTTAATTTTATATTGAAAAATTGCCGGAATTTAGTGTTTTAAAAAATTAAAAAAAAAAAAGTTAAAAGCATATACCTTTTTATTCATACTACCCACTATCACATTTTAAAATTGTACCAATTGTTGTCTAAAATTTTATTTTTTGGAACCTAATTGCGAGGGGACGACAGTTTCAGATATAGTCTTCAAATATGTTTAACCAATTTAAACAAAATTTTTGGTTGATTTTTCGAACATGGAGATCAACTAGTTTTTGGTAAATTAAAAAAATAGTAACTGCCATTCTACCTATGCACTTAGTTAAATTTATACCAAGTTATTAGAAAAAATACCCTATAGATTTTTTTGTGTGTGAATAACCTGAGTTTTTTGATGTAATAAAAAACACTAATAGTGCATTTACACCAGAGCGAAATCTAGTACTTGCGAGATTTTGAGCTAAATCTAGTTGCTTTTTACTAGATTTCCCATACAAAATGAAATCTACTACGCCACTAGATTTTGACAAAATCTGCTAAAATCTAGTAGTAGTTAGTTATACAACCGTGGTTTTACTCATATAGTACTAAAACTTACTACGCTGTTCCAGAATATATACTTTATAAGGTGTGCGCTATAGTTATTTTGCATTTGACGGATCTTTTTCTTTGTGCAGTTTGACATTTCAAAATAAAAAAGGTCAAGCAACTATCTCTGGTATGGAAACGAAATCTTGATAACTGTCAAAAAAGCCATGTGTAAACGGTATAGATTTCCACATAGATTTCAATTTAAATCTACCAGATTTCGCTCTGGTGTAAATGTAGTATAAGAAAACATTTCCTAAAGTGGCTCATTCATTATACAATATTATTGCATATGTATTGTACATATTATTGTCGGGTTGACATATACTATTCAATAAATGGCAGAATGTTTCCAAAGAAAATATTGCCCAATTTTCTTGACAGTGAAAAGTAAACATAACACGTTAACAGTCCACAGCCTATATATGGACTATGAACGGAAAGCACTAGCAGTCCACAGCCCATATTTGGGCTGTTCATCCATACAAATTTGAAGAGAGTACATTGCTTATTTGACTTGGACTTCACAGTACAGACTAGGGATGGGCAAAAATATCGATATTTTCTTAAAAATATATCGATATATATCGTCAATACTTTTAATTTCGTTATATTGATATATTTTCCAAATATATCGACAGTATCAAATTCGATATTTTTAGCTTTGGTTTTGTTCTCCGCGCAATTTTTAGCATTTCGGCACAGTCTTCATCAAATAGAATATTACTAACAAAATCTTGTTTTATTTATAATATTTTGTCTATTCAAAAATTATCATTCTTTGAGCGTAATTTTGTTGATGTATGTTCCATGAAATATTGGTGGAAGAGTAAGGATCTGGGAAATTAACTCTTTCCAGCTTAATTATTTATAAGTAAGGTAAAAAATGAAAAGAAAGAAAAAAAAAGTACTTTATTTTGTTTTATCTAAAAAAAATTGGGGACTATCGATATTTAACAATATATCGATATCGATATATATCGATATATCGATATCACTTGCCCATCCCTAGTACAGACCATAAAGAAATGTGTGCGGACTTTTGGGGCAATCCTCAGTCTTTACCTTGGACTGTTAACGCGATAAGACTGAACTGACACTACATTACACAGTTTTCATTATTGTACAATAAAAATCAAAAGCGTTTTGATTTTTGCCAATATATTCAGAAAAAATTGGCGGACTATTTACAAGCTCTTATAGAGCATAGGGAAGATGCTTTATGCGAATGCTGGCCCACCTTCAATCAACTCAAACCAAACTCCAGCTTCATTCTTTTCGACTATAAAACTTCTAAAACTATTTTTTTTAACTACACCGGAAACTCCAGCTGCAAATATGATTTGTTTGTTAAACATTTGTTTATGTGACTTATAAACATATTTTTGTTGCTATTCATTTACTTACTAGTTCTTTTCGGCTATAAAACTTCTTTATTTTATTATTATTATTAAATTAATAAAATTTAAACACTTTATTGTTTTATTTTTTTATTTGTCGACATCAACAACACAAATGACTTACTTTGACTATTGATATGATTATTTCGAACGTATTTGCTTTGTGAATCTAAATTGATTATTAGGCTAAGGTTCTTAACGTTATATTCAGAAAGAATTGGGCATGATTAATATTCCAAGGAACAAGGGAAAAATTAACATCAACTTAATTTTTCAACGTACACAGCAGAACAGAGTAGCGCCACTTTCTTTGACATTTGACTTACTTTGACTTATGTCGTCGCTTGACTTTTCTTAGTGGGTACCAAATTTGTATGAAAACACTTACGTTGTCGATCGCTTGCATTATCGATCGACTTGTCGTGCTGAGAGTTTTTACTGGGCCGCAAATCATCTGTTTGTCGTGTAAAATTCAAGCGAGCGATATCGGTCGATATCGTGGGTTAGGCTGTAAAAGAATTAAAGAAAGTTGAAGTCTTCTGTTACTCACCCTGTGTTCTACAGGATGATAACAATTTACTCGCATTAAAAAAATATCACATAAAGGTGCCCACACACGAGTGATTTGTTCGTGCTCGACGCTTTGTTACTCGTTAATGGGGCTGTGCGCGCACAAATCACAAGTAATTGAAAATTTTCAATTTCTTGCGATTTGTGATATTTGTTAGTGGGCTTGTACGCGAACATTTGAATGTTTTTTATTTCTGTGCACTACGAAAGCAATTTTTCATAGAATTTAGAAAAGAAAATGTAATTTCGCAAAGTAAAAGCGATATATATATAAAGATAAAAACAAATAAATAATAATAATATACAAAAATAAATAAATAACCAAAAGAACAATTGCAACATCCGCTTCGGAATTCATGTGTACTTATTGACGTTTGAGTTTATTGTGATTTTTTCGTCGTTAGTGCAGATTTGGTACGCGAACCAATCACACGCACAAATCCCTCGTGTGTGGGCTGCTTAAGTTACAGAACATGGGTACAGGAAGGGTCACACAAGAAATGAGTCATATAAGACTGTAAACCTGTTAGTTTCTTTTCAGAGAGCTTATGAATGTGTGCGACTCACAGATAATGGATTTGACATATTTCTGGGGTATTTCTACCAACAAAATAAATGTGTTTTTGGGTGTTGTATTTGTTTTAGTAATGGTGGTACCTGTAATGAATATGCCTTGACTCTGAGTTAGCAGGTATGTTCTAGAAGAGTACTGAAATTGAAATTTGAAAAGTAAACTTTTCATTTTTGATATTCTGGAAAAGTAGAGTATTGATAACATTTAAAATGAGGCTAAAATGTATTTTATTTAAAATTTTTCATACAAAATTTTTATAAAATAGATTTTAAATACACTTTATTTTTTATGAATATAAAACTCAGGCCCTAATTGTGTAAATCAGCAAAGTCAAATTTATGTAGCGAACAAAAACAAAATGTCAAATATTTTATAGATTTTATTTTTATTTTTTCAATTTAATTAATCTTTATTACAAAATAACCGAGCTCATAGAGCCATACATGGTTAACCGTTCTACTCATATTATAACAATATGCAAAAATTAAAAATAAAATATTTTAAGGAAAGAAGAATAATAAAACAAAAATTTTTAAATACTACATAACATCAAGTAAATAATGAAAAAAAAACTTAAGAATTAGACTAGTTTATATAAATACCGAAATTAAATATATAAATCTCAATTGGAACACATAGAAAGAGAAAAAAATCTGTTAAAGACAAATACATGTTTGACACACAAATATATGTATACATGTATATAACATGGGAGCAAAGATGCTGACTGACTGAAACATATTAAAAGCAAAAAAACTCTTTACACTAGATTAAACCCCTAAGGGATAATCATACTCAAATTCAATAATAAATAATTCTCCTGAATATGTTTAAATATCCTACTTTTATACGCATGGTATGATAGTTCAAAGGTCTTGAAAGAGCTCGGTAACGCATTAAACATATGCGCAATTCTAACATGAAAAGAACGCTCCAAGATAGAAGTCAATTTTGGAATAAGAATCTGACAATTACGCATGGACCGACTAAATTTAAAAAATGAATTAAAATACAAAAGACTACCATTTTTTATACAAATTGAAAAATTTTTGAAAAGCAAAGCAACGTTTGAACTTCTATGAGTTTTTTTGGTGAAGAATTTCTGTGAAATATAAAAACAAATTTCTAAAATTTGTTAAAATGTTTAATTTGTTAAAATGTGGAAATAAATTTTTTGGCTATAGTAGAGAATCACTAACCCTAAATGGAAATATTTTTTAAAGAAAATTTCTTCACAGATATTCCAGTCTATTTGTCTATCAAAATATATTTTGATGCTCCTTTGTCCTTTCTTAACTCTAGATGAAAATGTGGCCACAAAAAATATTTAATTGTCTTTAAAAATGCACTTAATTAATTATGTGGATTGGTCTACTTTATAAATCGAAGTATGTTTGGCATGTAAAAATGCACATTGCAGCATCTTAGAGCTTTGTGCTGAAATCATGCTATCCATAACTTTAGAGTAGATTTTATGATCGAAAATTAATCCTTATGCTTTTTTTGCGATGATTGGGCAACAAGATAAAACAATTTGAATTTCAATCAAAACTTACAATATTTACAAAGTGCCTTATACGAATCTCTTGGGTTTTCTGTTATCCACAACTGCATATCAACATGTTGCTTGTATTCTGGTCAAAATTATTGGCGTTATTGCGGAGCCATTTCTATCAAACTAAAATAATATTATTAGAAGGAGCAAAGCACTGTGCGGCTCAGCTGTCAAATATTATGCCGGTGAAAGCGGCTGAGCCGCGCAAATAAATTTTATCCGTTCAGCCGCCGCCGAAAATAAATTAATCGACTTGTGTTTCTGGAAGTGATTTTAGTCATCAATTTTTATCATAGTTTTATTTACATCACAGAATATTGTTAGTCTATGATTTACATACTTGCATTGTTCCAAATTCGCAGTTTTAATTTTTGTATAACAAAAAAATATTATTTTAAGTTTAAGAAAATTTTGTTTTGGTAATCTCCCAAAAACGCAGTTAAAGAGTTTCTTCACAAAAATAAAAAAGGTGATGTTAAAAAGTAAAGTTTTAAAGTAAAAAGATGTCTTTATCAAAAAAAGATCCCTCCTTACGTGTAGCTGCCAACGATCCGCACTTAGTGAGCCTAGGAGGGGGTCGATTAAGTACGGCTGTAACAATACATAATATACCTGTTGGAGATTGCACCATCGGATCGTCCTTGCAGTGCTCAGTATCATTAAGTGGTGCAGGCATAAGACCAGTGCACTGTACAATATATCGCAGTGAAGAGAATCAGGTCACTTTAGTACCTGAGCGAAATGCACGTATATTAATCGATAACCTGTTAATAAAGAATGAAGTCGATCTAAGACAAGGAGCCATGATAACTATAGGAGACTCTTATTATTTGCGCTACAACAATCCTGCCGAGGCTTTGCAAATCCGTTCCGCTATAGAAGAAACATCAGAAAATGAATTTGATCATATTGATTACTTTTATGAATCAAACTTTGCCTCGAAAACTCGCTATTCCGATAACTCTACATATAGTTATTACGATAATATGAAAACAGCAGACACTTCTTTAGATTTAAAGGGATGGCAATGTCCAAAGGTATTTTCCGCTGACTTGGTTACAGTCAATATGTCCGCTAAAGATGTTCTTGGACAAAAATATGCTAGTTTTGCTAAAAATCTGGCAGAACATCATCGCAAAGATAAGAATGTATGTGTACTTAATAGCAATGTGAATATTAATAACTCGATATCTAGTAGCAAGGAGTTACTCAACAAAAGAAATTGTACATCAAATGATTTAAAATCAAATGATTTATATAATTTTATAGCAGATTCGAAGACAATTGAAAAAGACCCATTAGAAAACATGCTAAAAATATGTGCAGAGTATACAGACCGTCAAGACCTGTCATATGGTGCCAATAGTAGCATTACCTCATCTCCTATTGTGCAGAATCGTATTAAAACTAATGGTTCCTTGCCAAGAGATAAAAAATCTCCCTTTTACCAGGAATTTCAAAGTTCAAATAATGGCAGTAGCAATACTCTAAGCCATTCACCAAAATCATCGGGCTATGAAAACGTCAATCCACTGCAACAAAATATTGTTGAATTTATAATACCCTGCAAGTCCTCTGGATATGAAAATGTTAAATTAGTGCCACAAAGTCCGCGCACTAAAATCAGGACAAATTGCTTATCCCCAAAAAAAGATTATTTTGCAAATAACTCTGATTTCAACCAGGACCTTGCTAATACAGAAAAATCAGCCACAAATTATGAAGACTTAATCAAGAACTTTGAAGAAAATTTTCAAAAGGAGATTGAAGCTATAGAAGAATGTTCGATATCAAGACCTCATTTAAAAAAATCTTTATCTAACGATTCTTCACCCAATCCAAGCAAAAGAAAAAACAAGAATATATATAATCTCACAATTGATATCAAATCATTTGTTTCTCCATACAATTCCCCTATACCTCTAAAAAGACCTACCCCAGCTCCTAGAAAAATAAACAAAAAAGGTGTTGGCGCAGAAAGCATATCAAATTTACATGCCAATCGATCTTCCCATGAGAAATTGCAAAACGAACGAGAAGTTCTCCTGGAAAGAATACAGAGTCTGAAAGGAGAACTAAGTTCATTGCAAATGCAAGATAATGACACTCTTATTGAAATGGATATGGAACATACATTAATTATGGCAGAACTTCAATCACGAAATAAAATAAAACAGGACCTTCAAGACCAGTACCAATTGTTGCAGCAAAGGATTCATAGACTAGACGCCCAACGTAATGCAACAAGAGTTATGGAGGAAAACCAGCAGTCTAAGCTTAAGCACAGCATAGAAATGAAACAAGACCAAGTAGAAAAACTTAAAGAACTTTTGAAACAGAAACCTGATAATATATGCTTAAAAGAAGAACTCTCAAATGTTAGGGAATCATTAGAGAACGATAAGAAATATTTCGAAGATTTGGAATTTCAGTACTTAGAGGGAGAGACCGAATGGCAGGCTTATCGCGATGATTTAAGTTTGGAGGAGCAGACCATTAATGCAAATATTGAAGAATGCCAATTGTCGATAGAAACTTTCGAAAAACAGCAGCAGAATTCCTCTGTCAATGTCAATGCAAAACAGCGTCGTCTTAGTAATCATTTGATTTCTTTAATTAAAGAATTGCATCAATGTGAGGAGCAATTTAAACTTCTGGAGAAGAAACTTTCCCTTAAAATAAGCTCAAATTCTTCCCTCTCTGAACAAGAAGACGACCACAGTGCTTCTAATTTTTGTGGGACCCAATCGCAAATAATGCAATCATTATTTGGATCTACTGAAATGTTATGTCGCAAAATAAACAATGAAGACTTGATGTCAAAAAGCGTGAATGAGAACATGTTTTATAACAATAAAATTGAATTCCTTAAGAATGAATTAACAGTTAACAATGCACAGGTTTGTATACACAATGGAGTTTTAAATGACGATACTGGTAAAATTAAGAAAATAGAAAACCAACGTCAGTTATTAACCACACAGAAAGGACTTCGTAATTTGGATTACGAAAGGCGTAAAATTGAAGAACTATTAAAGAAGTTAAACTTAGATGCCAAACTACAAAACAGAGTAACTACTCAAACAAAGTATGGAACAACTGGAAATAACATACCACTACCAACAAAGCTTAGTCAAAAACAGCCCATACAAAAGGAACCATCTGCAAGTCCTGCATCAATTTGTAGTCTTTCTTTATCAGATTCAAAATCCGGAACCTCTAATAAATGTGCACCCAATACAATTAACAAATCCATTAATGAATTAAGCATATCATCATCTGGTAGTCCCAAAAGTTTTAGCATAGATGATAAACGTTCAAGTAGCGTACTGTCAAATGATCTTTCGTCTCAAGGTGATGGTTCAAGCATATCTTATAGCCGCAAGAACACACAGCAACAAAAACAACAAAGACCGCTTACACGCTATTTGCCTATTTTTGCCGAAGATTTGGATCTTAGACGCCATATTGAATCAGCAGGACATCCCATATCTCTTTGCCCCCACGTCTTTTTGGATGCTTATAGCTGCCGTGGTTATCTTCATAAACTGGGCTCCACATTTCATACTTGGTCCAAACGTTGGTTTGTGCTGGATCGCCGGCGAAGTGCCTTAATATACTATGCCGAAAAATCTGAGCGCAAGCCAAGAGGGGGAGCTTATTTCTCTTCCATTGATGAGGTTTATATGGACCACTTAAACGTCTCAAAAAGTAGTCGACTCCATTCAACATTTATTGTTAAAACAAAAAAGAGAAGCTATTACTTACAAGCATCCTCGGATACAGCGGCCAGAATATGGATAGATGCCATTATAACCGGAGCTCAAGGTAACGTAGACTATTAAGTACGTTTAAATTATTATTAAGATTTAAAACACTGCAACAAACTAATTTTATTTTACATATTACCTTCAATGTTTAAGGTATAGTAGTAGCTTTTATTATATTTAATTGATTTAATTGTTTCCATTTATTGGCTCAATAAAACTAAGCATTCCTTGACTACAATACATGCTCCCCTGTTCTGTAAGAAATCCGACTAAAATCCATATTTTTAACACGAATCGAAAGTAAATCGAAGTTCATTCTTCGCCAGCCACATTTGCATTAAACATACATTTATAGTTACTCTTTCTGAAAAAGAAGCCGCATGTTAAATCTCAAGTTTATCTCACACAATAACCAAATACTACATGAACATCCAGAAAAACACTAGAATTTTTATTTTTTAAATTATTTATGAATGTGTTAAAATTAACAATTTTGATAAAAAAAAATTTTTCGACAAGTTCCATGATATCTCTAAAACTAATGAGCAGTTTAAAAAACTGTATTCGTGTGACTTAAATATATTATTGCTGTCGAATAAGTGCTTTTGTTTCAAATGAATAGGGGTACCGGTTATCCATTTATGTTAATTTTTGCAAAAAGCGTATATGTATCTCGAAAACTAGAAACAAAAAATATAAACTATTTTCAGTTGCTCGATTCCAAAACCTTGTAAATTTTTATTTTGTTTGTCATGAGCTGGGAGGACGAATGAAGTATTAAAATAAGCTAATGTTGCTAGAAAATTTTATATTTATTTTATTAACTATTAGATATACAGAAAATTTGTTAGAGAATAAAATGTTGCAAACTTCCCTTTTTAAAACTTTTTTGTGAAACTAATATTTCGGAAGTTATGAGGCAAGAAAACAAAATGTTTTGGTTTTTCTCAAATTTCAGCGGGTTAGCGCCTCGCTTTACCCCAAAGTGATTGACCTGAAAATTTGGCAGGATTACTTTTTTACCAATTGTCACCAACTGGGGTTCGGACTGGGAGAAACCGAATTTTTTCAAAATAAGGGTCACTCTTGTATATACATACAGACACGCATAAAATTGTTGTTGATAAATTTTAGGTAAAAAATGAAAGCAACTTTACACATTACTGCCGTGTGTTAAAAAAGGGCATTTCATATTCTGTAATTTCTTTCAAAAACCAAAATAGAATGCAATGTGGATAAGATTGTCATCCTTTTCTCTGCAAAACCGACTGATTCATGAGATTCGTTTGTCCTTGAATTTGAAAATTTTCCACTGGGAAACGGTAATATGTATTCACGAATTGGACCACAGGAATCATTTAATCAGCGTGTCCATAGAATTCTTTACGGGATTGGATTGGAAACGGAATTTCAATTAATTTCTTTGAAAAATTATTTTCTTTCATTTAAATGAAAAATATCATTTTCTGAGTAGTATATTTAGTGAATACAAAAACACAATACCGACAAATTAAAAATTATTATCAGGCATGATCTGAAAATCACATGGTTTTACATCACATGTGATTTTAAAATCAATAATGGTCATGCAGATATATTTTCACTCTTTTTTTAATTTTTCTATTGTATAGAGCATCAAATATAATTTCTGAAAGAAAACTATCGTATATGATTTTAAAAACGTCTGCAGGACCATTATTGATTTTAAAATCACATGTGATTTGAAGCCATGTGATTTTCAGAACATGCCTGTACATATAGAGTTTGAAAAATCACTTGGTCTAAAATCAATTCGGTTTATTGAACAGGGGTGATAAGTTCATAAGCAGTATCAAAATATAAATAATACAAAAAATGCAATGAAGTTTCACATACATATTTGAATACTTGATCATTCCAACTTTCAAATAATTACTTAGAAGATTCGAAACTTGTGATTTATTTACTTTACAAAAAAAAATTAACTTAAGATTCATTTAATGCATTACTTGGCATTTCCTTAAATATGTTTTAAATTACTCTGTAAGTGAAAAAATTATAAAAACCTGCGCGCTCAAAAACACACTTAATTGCTCAGTACTACAAACAGCATTACTGGATAATATTTAAAGAATTATGTTTCTATTTTAATGTGCCTAATTTAAAAATAAGAAATGTCCAGTTTTATATTTTTATTTGAGCAGTTATAAAGCTGCGCTATATGCTTTTTTAATTTGCGGACAATAATATAAGAAGTTTGTTAGAAATAATAATCATTGAACATAACTTTGTTTAAATATTAAAAAAAATGTTATTGTAAATATTAAGATGAAAAAAATAAAAAATAATAACACTGTTTTTAAAAAGATACATTTGTATACAAAGTCGAAAATAAAATTAAAGTTAATGATCAGCGAATAACAAATTTCTGCGATGATGGTGCATTTGTATTTTTCGATGTATACTTCTCCTTCAAGCAGCATCCAGAGACAAAGTTGATCCACTATAACCTTACTAATGCTTCGCACACATTGGGCATTTCTTTTGTTGTAAACAACTTAATGCGACAAAATTTTTGCCATGGGTGCCAAGAAAAGAAAACTTGGCGTTGTATGCTCTTCTAGAACATACAAATTGAGAAGAAACTTGCTTAGGATGTACATATGTAAAATAATTATTTTTAGTTTTTGTTGGGCTTTTAATTCAACTTTTCTTCTTTGAAGCGCCTTTTTTAAATTGTATACATTTTGATTTTTATTTTATTTATCATGTTTTTCTCTTCTACCAAACCAGCAAACAATTTTTGCCTATTTCGGTCCGAAATCGGCCAGAAAGTCTGCACAATATACATATATATATATATATATATATATATATATATATATATATATATATATATATATATATATATATATATATATATATATATATATATATATATATATATATATATATATATATATATATATATATATATATATATATATATATATATATATATATATATATATATATATATATATATATATATATATATATATATATATATATATATATATATATATATATATATATATATATATATATATATATATATATATATATATATATATATATATATATATATATATATATATATATCTTATGTTGATATCTGATTAATCTACCTTGTGTTCTACTGGATTTTACTGGCACAAATTTGTTCAGTAAAAATTTGCAGACTCAGTCAAACAACTGTCACTTTACTCTCAATTCTCTCTTTTGCAAATTTATGTGTAAAAGAACGCATTTCAGTAAAATCCAGTACAAATTTGTAAAAATTTTGCAAATTTTGGCGTAAACGAACACACTGCGTGCCAAAATTCATTTTTATTGATAGCTGTGACGTAGGCTGCACCACAGATACACAGAATCCTCACTTTTGAGAGCTAAAAAAGGTTGTTCTCATGTGTTATGCAGTTTTACATGTTGTTGTTGTGTTTACTAAGATTGTATGAATGAGATAGTCAATTAGAAACCACGTTAGAAAATGAGATTTGCTTTCTCTTCCGTACAATCTTCGTAATGTTGTTGTATAGTGACGGGTCTTGAAAACAATGTTGCAAAAAACAAAAGAAAAAACGATGGAAAGCCAGTTCGTTTCAATTTTTAAAAGTATGAGTGCATTGGTAAAAAAGTGTGGGTGTATTAAAACTTGAGATGCAAAACTTGATCGTTTGACTGCTAAGTTAAGGCAAAATAAAGTGTAGATGTTTCGTTGACAATGTCATCAAAAAGTCACCAAACAAAAGTGGTGACTTGGAGGCACTTGGCCCCTGGCTTTCTTCAGGGTAGTTACTTTTTAATGAAAATAAAAATTTGAGGCTAAATTTCTCATTAGAAAAACAAATACATAATGAATTTATTGAATAATCGGCAGGAGATATTTTATGTATTATGTTCAAATAAAAATGAAGTGTAAACAATAGAGTTAGTAAGAAATATTTAATTAGACTTGTATAAATTTTAACAAAAGTTAAGTTGATTTAGTTTCTAATCTTTTGCTAAAAGATTAAAAATGGAGGCATTTAATATTTTGATTTGAGTTTCAAAAGGATAGTGTTTAATCAAAAAATCCTCTTAACTTTCAAACAATTAAGTTTCAAAAGTCTTAAATAATTTATATGTATATAGTTAGTCGGATAGATCCTCATTTAAATAAATTACTTTCTTGCAATCAAATTGCTTATTTTTGTTTGTCTTAAAAGCCTTTTCATTCTTTTTTATAAGTGTACTTTTCTTTTTATAAGTTTGAGTGATTTAAATTCTCTCTATCAATAGCAAAGCAAAGGATCAGCATCGCTAAATATTACCAGCACTATGATAGTATTGAAAACTATTAAAATTAACTGGTGTTTTTGGACTGGAACAGGGATACAGAAAATCATCATGTTGGAGTTGGGTTTGAGTTAGTGTAGAATCGCTTGCACTACGATGCAGTTTCGGCAGAGTACGCCATATATACTCAAGCATATTTAGTAACAAACGGAATAAGGGCCTTTCATTACGATCATATTTAATACAATCCTCGGTAAGACGTTTTAGAGCTTGAGGAGCATCAGACCGTATTCTTGTCATGTCAGGTTTCAAGAGTCCTCTGCCAACCATAAATAAAATCTGGTCTTTATTATTGATATGACTGTAGGGTAAACATTCAGCCAGTAATTCGTACAGCACTATTCCGAATGCATAAACATCCGATTGAAATGAGTAAGGATTTTGTTCTTGCATCCGTATAACCTCGGGTGCCATCCATAAAATGCTGCCAGTTGGTTGGTTCGCTTGCTTTTCTCCTGACCACCTTGTTTTCGCCGTCGCCAAACCAAAGTCTCCTATTTTAACGGAATATTCGTCTTGCAAAAAAATGTTATTTGATTTCAAATCTCTAAAATTAGATATAGCAAGTATTAGAATCAGAAAATAGTTGGAAAAAACAATGCGTCCCAATTAACCTGTGTATAATATTTTTAGCATGCAAATAGTCCATTCCCTGCGCTACTTGTCGGCCGATATCAATTAACGTTTTAAGCTTGAATTTGGTTTCCTTGACATGTATGTGTTTGTACAAACTACTCCCTTCACACCATTGCGTGACAATGGCCAACGATGGCTTGGATACACAGCCCATAAACAGCAAAATGTTACAGTGTCTAGTTTTCTTAAGCATTGCCACTTCATTCTTAAATGCTTGTAATTGTGCTAAACTGGGTGTTTTAACATTGAGAGTTTTTACCGCTACTGGGCCATGCCAGTGCGCTTTGTAAACAGTTCCAAAAGAGCCAGATCCAATACGAGGTCCTATTAAAATCTCTTCTGCTTGAATATTCTGGAATTTATTTAAGTAATGTGTTATATTTCATTTATTTACGATCAACTAATCCTTCACAGCTTACCCAGTTTTCTTCTGAAGGTCGATTGTCTCTAGAGGATAACAGATTTTTATTACTTTCATCAGCAGAGCGAGCCCTTTCACGTTTGACATGCTTTAAAGTGCTAGTGGGTGAAGCTTGTGTAGAATTGGAATGATCTCCAGAATGCTGCAAAGGTCCATGAGCTTGGATCAACTTGCATTGTGCCTCAGTAAGCGGTTTGATGTTATTAAAACATACATTTGGAGCCGAATTTGAGCGATCCTGCTGACTTATAGAGCGGGGATGGCGGCTCTAACAACGATAATAAAAAAAAAGAATAATAAACTTCCTACGCTAGTCTATATCGTTGCATTTAGTTGGTGCTAATGTCGACTTCCATACACCTCTAATCATTGAAAAAATAACACACACACAAACACTCAAAATATTCTGAACTTAAAATTAGCTGAAATTGTAATTTTAAATAAACGAATATTTATTTAAAACCGGTAGTGTAATGGATAGTCTGCTAGTCTATTAACTGGGAGGTCACATGTTCAATTCCTGCAAAGACAATGGGGTGTTTTTATTTAATTTTTAATGTTAAATGCATAAAAATGGCACATCCATACATGCTGGTTTGGATATTATGCTTTAGCCGAGCAATTCTTGCGTTGGACTTTAAACATCAAGGAGCTTTGTTCGATTCCCAGTGAAAATTAAAATAAACAGTGAGTAAACATATAAAATTAATAAAATAATAAAAAAACGTAACCTTAATACATTTAAAAATAAATAAAACTTATTTGTTTTTACGGAACTTGGGGTTGATTATTTATTTAACAGTAAGAATTGTAAAAACAAAGGAAACATCTTTTATTAAATTTATAAGTAAAACTATCGTCTTACAAACCAATATGTGGTCGAAAACTGGTACAAAGAAATCAACCAGAAATCAATAGAAACGATTATCTAAAAACAAATATAAACAAAATCATTAATATAACTGACTGTAGAAAATTCATAAAACTTACACGCAATTTACACCATGATTTTTAAGACATGTCTTTTTTTAAATTCTCTTTTAAAGTTGCTACCAAAAACATTTTGCATTTATACAATGATTTTTCATTTCATGTCTTCTTTGTACATTACTCTCAAAATCCGCTTTATTTACTCGTTCATAACAACAAAAACCCTAACACAATAACACGCAATTTACACCGTGATTTTTAAGACATGTCTTTTTTTAATTCTCTTTTAAAGTTGCTACCAAAAACTTTTTGCATTTATACAATGATTTTTCATTTCATGTCTTTTTTGTACATTACTCTCAAAATTTGCTTTATTTACTCGTTCATAACAATAAAAACCCTAAAACAATAACATAAGAGAGAGAAAATGCAAATGGAACTAAAGAAATATATGAAAAAAATCTCGAAAACAGAAAACTTGTCTTTTTTTCTATCCCGCTTTCTTCTCTATCCCGCTCACTCTCATACAAAATAAGACGTGATTTAAAGACAAGTGAAAAAATCACCGTATAAATTGCGTGTAACATAAGAGAGAGAAAATGCAAATGGAGCTAAAAAATTATATGAAAAATCTCGAAAACAGATATCTTGTCTTTTTTTCTACCCCGCTTTCTTCTCTACCCCGCTCACTCTCATACAAAATAAAACGTGATTTAAAGACAAGTGAAAAAATCAACGTATAAATTGCCTGTTAGACTCGGCCATACTTTAATTACAACAAAAAAACTCCTGATTGACCCTAATCATATGTCCATATGTCAAACATATGTCCATATTGTTAAACTACCATAATCTCCATCAGACACATTCTAATGCATTGCAACAAATTCAACTTAAGTCGAAATCTCCTTTTCCGAATTAATCCCACTCTTTTCCTATCCAACCCCTTCATTAATCATATCAAAATTCTTATTAAGTTCTTAAAAACAAACAATATCTATAAAGACATATACGGGTATGTTCTGTATTTCATGTGGAATTAAAATGTGTAGAATTATCAAAGCATTGTTGTTATAAATATTAATTTACAACAACAATGCTTTGATAATTCCCCACATTTTAATTCCACATGAAATACAGAACATGGCCGATAGTTGTAAAACGACAGTAGGCACTTTTTACCTACAACTCAATAATACCTAAATATTTCACAAAAAAGTTAGCAAGTAATCGCTTGTATATTCTTTGAAATAAAACTCATAAACAAAGTACAAACTCATGTATATTTAAAGTTAATCAGCTGAAGGCCTTAGCAGCCATTTCTTTCCTTTATAAGTTATCCTAACTAGCTTTTAAGATAGCTTATAAATAAATAAATCTTTTATTCTTGCGGAAATTCTGATTAGTTCTAGTGGCAGAAAGTCATTAGTTTTTTACGGTTTTAAGTCTGTTAATTTTTTTACATTTAAAATTTAATAAACCTTTCGTTATTATACTACAATTTCAGTTAATTTTACGTACATAATATTTTGATTGTTCCTTTTCGCTAAAAATGCAATCGCCAATTTTGTAATGTTGTTGTGTTTATTAACTTGTCACGTTTGTATTTAAGTATTTCTCATTTGTTCTTTGAGAGTTTTTATAAGTATAGAGATAAGAAGTTAGCATAGACTGGCTGTAACCCTTAATAAGTTTTAACAATTTTTATGCAAATAAACATGATTTTTTGATATTTTCAGCAGACATTTTACTTACCGAAAAGTCAGCAACTATTCCCCGGCCAGGATGTATGATTCCTACAGCATTTTCCGGATTTTGAGCCAATAAGCGCTGATAGTAGCTATCCACCGGAAATTGTTGACAAAGCGTAGGCACTTTGTCGTAGCATCTTTGATGAAACCGAAAATTGCATTGATTGCAATAAAAGCCTGTAAAAAGTAGTCTACGACAGCACTCGCAAAAAGCTAGAGAGAAGAAAGTCTTCCTTATAAACTGATGTGATATATGTGTCATAATAGGGCATTTATCCAACAGCTTAACAAAGATTTCCTCCACCTGTAAGCTACTTATATCCGTATGCCATGGTATAATTTGGCGTCCATTTTCCGATGTTGTTATTTCACACATTTCTGGAGTCAATTGACGCAATTTTAAAGCCTTCATTAAAGCATCACATAACCTTACGCCGGGTACTACTTCAACAGAAGTTCTCTGTTGGTTTGGCAAGTGAGCTCGAAGCAAAACTTTGCGTTGTCGTGTCAAAGTACTGCACTGGCTGCCTCCATAGATAGTACTCTGAGAAATTAAGCTATCAGTCTGAAATCATAGAATTGTTCACATTGTATTTCTAAAACTATGGTTGGTCGTACACTCTGTTTACCATATCGTTCCCCTGATAACCCGGCTTTGCAAGGAACTGCTGAATTTGGATTTGTTGTTGATTTTGATAATGCGACTGAAACGCTGTATATTCATTGTAAGTTAGATGCTGTTGTAATTGTTTTTCTTCCAGCTCTTGTTGAGCATTCATTTGTTCCATCAATTCAGTCTCTTTAGCCTCCAACTCGTGCAACTTAGAAGTTAGCTCCTGGTATTCGGCAATATACATGGGAGGTGGCTCCTGCAAATTTGCAAATTTTGCATTAAGAGCATCTATATTTTCCCTTGTCACGCGTATAACCAATTGAATGTTTTTTAGTTCCTCTGAAAATGCATCATACAGTTCTTCGCTGTCCTCCGATGACGGAGAACTTGTCATTTTGGATTTTCCTATTTCTAGAAATTCAATACTATATGCACTGTGAAAATACTGTTATGACTGCTGGCTATTTGTGTAGGATGAAGTTTAGCACTTTTGCAGGAAAATTATTATTTTTATTGGGTAAGTTATCATTACTTGCATTTGATTTTCCAAATTGCTTTATTATAATCTTACGAGCAGTTTACAATACATATAAACTGCATTAAAGCAAACTGATAGGCAGATAGTAAAATAAAAAATACCTTTAGATAAACAAATTCTTGAAAGCAAATTAGATGTTTATATTTATATATATTTTATTAATTTTCTTTCCCAAGTTCTTTTATATATAAAATGTATATTTTTGTATCCGTATCCTCACACGAAGAAAATAAATTTTTTCGCGAAATTCAGGATCAAATAATTCCATACCCTTGATGGGATGCCAGACTAATACGTAAAAATACCCAATGTTTCAAGTCGAATTCATAACAGGTGGCCTCGACAGATCGGGAGATTATTTTTTGTTCCTTTTCTCCGCTTGTATTTTTGATCCAGTTCGGATGTCAAATGCTTTGTTGACATATTTTTCAGTAAATTATTTGATAATACAAATGGGTATTTTCGAAAGCGAATTGAGACGGCTATACCTGATATGAATGATCAAATAATCATGATCCAATAATCATGTCAATGCAACTCGACAGCTGTTTATTGTGGGGCCATTCACATATTACGAAACGCTCCAAGGGTGGGGGGTTAAAGATTTGTTACGGATTTGATACTTTATACTGAAAATATTCTAAAAAGCGTTACGAAGGGCGGGGGGAGTATAAAACCTCCGAAAACAGCGTTATGTAATATGTGAATAGGCCCTGTTCACCATCGTAACGATGCCAAGCTTCAAACTAATAGCAATCGATAGAGGACAAAAATACAATTTGTCGACGGCGGTTGTCACATTCTGAAATACTTGCATTCAGAAGTTATGCCCAGCAAACTTTTTGATAATTTGCAAAAATCGCTGAAAAAAGTTTTCGCTTATAAAAAGAAAAATCTTCGGTGAGCGCAATAACGGCTAATAGCAATCAATAGAGGGCATCAATACAATTCAGAAATGCAAAAATGCAACTGTGTGACAGGTTTTCTTGGCGAATCGTGCGATTTGGAAAAATTTATGAAAATTTTCATAAAATGATAGTTCCCATGCGATCATGTGCATACACAAAGCAAACAGATGTTTTTGCATCATTTTTGTATAATGGTGTGGCACCTACAACGCCATTTTGAAGCGGTTTTTTTAAGTCTGTCAGACTTCTTTAAAATTTCCTGTGAATGAATCGTGCGATCGTGTAGGATAGTGAATCAGGGCCTTTACGAATTTTTTTATATGGAGTTTGACGTGTATGCGGTGCAAAACACACGATCTAAAAATAGTCTACGGCCGTAGTAGCATCAGCTGAGTGAATCTTAACTTGAACACGAAAAAGTTAGCTGCCGTGGCGACGCCACCTGGTTCAATACGCCTTGATATGTACTTTATTTTTCCCTTTTATAAACCAATGATTTTTTAGGCAACCATGCGTTTGGGCTCATCATTTTCGTTTTAGCATTTTTTTTGCAAGTTCGTTCACATTGAAAACGTTTGCTGTTGAAAATTGTTAAAATCTGGTTATAGTTTTGTTAATTAGGTGTTTAAATATATTTATAACAAATAATATGGAAGAAGGTAAGAAATGAGCAATTTTCTTATATATCACAAAATGTATTTAACATTGTGTTGAATTTTTTTTCCTCAGACTACCAAGCTTCCTCTTCCCAGTCAGCAGTTAAAAAGGTAGGCAAGCAGCATAACACTTTGCCATTATGGGGAAACGAGTCGACGATGAATTTAAATCCTTTGATATTGGCCAATATTCAAAGTTCAAGTTACTTTAAAGGTACGTGCAGAAAGGTACAGTAGCAATAAATTTATTTGTTAAGCTTCATGATAAAGAAAATGTGCTAAAGTAGATGTGGTTTAATTTACAGTGCATTTATTCAAACTGAAGACATACCATGAAGTCGTCGACGAAATTTATTATCAAGTCAAACACATGGAACCTTGGGAAAGAGGTTCACGAAAAACAAGTGGTCAAACTGGCATGTGTGGCGGTGTGAGTTTATGAAATGTACCTTTTTCGTTTTTAATGAAAAATTTTTCTTCCCATAAGAAACTATAATGAGTAAAACTGCACAAAAAAGTGTTTTCAATTTGATTTTTTTTTTTTGATAATGCTCCAAGCTTATAGAAACCGTCTCATTCCATTTATCATTGCTTTATTTGTACTCTCTATTGTTTCTGTTAAATTTGATTGACTCGCTTATGGAATGACTAGTTTGGAATTTCTTGTTTAATTTACATTTTAGGTTAGAGGTGTTGGAGCAGGAGGAATCGTCTCAACAGCTTACTGTTTGCTCTATAAATTGTACACTTTACGTTTGACACGTAAGCAAGTAAACGGCTTAATAAATCATACCGATTCCCCATATATCAGGGCTTTAGGTAGGTGGTAAGTCGATTGAGTGAACAAAAAAAAAATCATTCATGTGAATTACAGTTGTATAACAAAAGTATTTTTTAAAAACTCTGCGCTTTATGGTATTCGGAATTGCATATTATTTTAAAATTTCTAAATCAAAATTTTCCGTAATGATTTCGATAGGTTTTATGTACTTACGTTATACGCAACCACCGGCAGACTTATACGACTGGTATGAAGATTATCTCCAAGACGAAGAAGAAATTGATGTTAAAGCCGGTGGTGGACAGGTGAGTCGATTGTATGATTATATTTTCTATATAGTTTAAATACGAGAACTTTTGATGCAATAACTTTTTTCTGTGTTTCGCATAAAATTGTAGGCTATTACTATGGGTCAAATGGTTTATCAGTTTTTAACAAAATTAGATTGGTTTTCAACATTGTTTCCGAGAATTCCGGTACCCATCCAAAAACAAATAGAAAAAAAGATTGAACAATACTGTCGCGAGAACAATGTGACTGTCCATCAATTAAGCTCCGGTCCTAATATTTCTTCTGGTAATTTACGTGCTGACAGAGCTGACTTTGAACAAGAAACAGAAAGTCACAGTGAAGATCGGGAACGATGGCGCACAGTTTCAAATTATAGGGGAGAACATGACGATCGTGGTGAATACAAAACATCTTCCAGAGAATATCGTGACCCACGTGAAACCAAATCAAAACGTTACGAGGACAGATACTCTTCGCCTGAAAGTGTTTACCGTGGGACAAGCAATGAAAGAGAACGTTACAGAGAAAAACACAAGAAAAAGCATAAACATAAGCATCATTTCAGAAGCCGTTCTCGTAGTAGGTCACATTCACGTTCTCGCTCAGAACGCAAGAAAACCGATCGCGATCAACATAATCATTACAAATCAAAAGGGTATACCGATAGTTATTCTGAAGATAGGCACCATCGATGAAGCTAGCTAAACAACAAAAACTTGCTTAAGACTTGCTATTTTTAATATGTACATCATACCAACATACAAAATACATGTTCTATTTTTATTTGCTTAATTGACTTTGTATCCTTTTTAAGCATAAAACTGCACAACAAACAAGCTTATAATTGCTTTATTTTTTTATACCATAATCATTGTTAAACTCAGGTAAATTATTTAACAGAAGTATTTTTGTTGCAAAATATAAAACTATGGCTAATATTTTGTACATTGTTAAATATTCCATTTATCAACATAAATTCTGTGACAAAAAGGTATAAGTGCTAAAGTAAATTAAGCACTGAAGTTTTGTTTTGTATCGTGAGCAACAAGCAACTCATTAAATTACACATTGTGCAATGTGAATAAAATCATCTTTACTAAAATTTATAAAATGCTCTACTGCAAACGATAAAATAAGACAAGCACTTTTTTCTTATTGACACAGAATTATTGCTATAGTAATAAAATAAAAAGATGTATTACCAATTTTATGTTGACTTAAAAATAAATACAGAAGGAGAAAATTTAAAATTTGCCTGGCGTCTTAATTTTCGATTTCGATTTAATTTTCAGTATAAATAATTCTTGCAAAAAAACCGACAACAAAATAGGCGTGACCGCCCCCATTTTTTATCATCATGCACTTTTACGAGAACTAATTGTAAGTGCGAAGTCTCATAAGAATCGGATAAGTAGAAGTAGTTAAAATGAATATTTACTTTTTATGGGGGGCACTGCCCACTTCTCTAACCACAATGTTGTACTGTACCGATAACTAAATGTATATGCAAAGTTTCATAAGAATCGACTAAGTACGAGTAGTTAAAATGCTTATTTACTTTCCATGGGCGTGGCACTGCCCACTTTTCCAAACAATGTTGTATTGTAAGGATAACTAAAGGTGTATGCAAGTTTCATAAGAATCGGTTTAGTAGGTTAATGAAAAATAATATTTACTTTGCATGGGCGTGGCACAGCTCACTTTTTTGATCCTGATCTAGTATCTAAACAGAAGCTCAATGTGTGTGTAAAGTTTCATAAGAATCGGTTGAGTAGAAGTAGTTGAACCCGCCCGCTTTTCCAGGAGACCAATCTGGAAGTATCTATCCTTTTTTTTAAGTCTGTTAAAAAATAACATTCCTCCTTATTCCGTAACTATTTGTCGACGTCACGTCAAGACAATACCAAAAAATTGGCACATTTCTACTCGTCATCGACAACAATTTACTATTACTGACAGCCACTTACTAGTCTCTAAGGCATATCAAATGGGAAGAGGCTGTTAATAGCAGTAAATTTTTGTCGACAACAAGTAGACAAGTGCCAATTATTTGGTATAGTCTTGACGTGACATCGACAGATAGTTACGTAATAAGGGGGATTATTTTTATTCTGGTAGTTTTATGTATGAATTTTGATACATTCATATGTACATATGCGGGGAGTAATTTGTAATGGCCTTGGTGCAATTGAAATTACTTGTAATTGTCATTGGACTACTACCAAATACAATTACTTCTGATTGTAATTGCTGTATCACCAGGTACAACTATAAATAATTGTAATTGTAGGAAGCCTATTAAAAATTACTTGTAATTGTTAATGCAATCATGCCAATTGAAATTATAAGTAATTTGTATTGGCATGATTGCAATTACAATTACAAGGAAAATTTAGTTTAATTACAATATAGTGAATTATATTTTAAAAATTTTGGAAGAATTATATAGCCAAAATGACAAAAATGTCTACATATTATGAGAATAGGAAACAATCCCTTAAATTTGTTCATACTCACAAGCTTGACGAGCAGCACAAAATCGCAAAACGTCACTTTTACTGTGAAAATACGCGAAAAAATTGCCAAATTGCAAACATGCCGTTAAATTTATTAAACATCGCTAAAATTGTAGGGAATGCCAAAATCTCAGAAAAAAATCGCTAAAATTCGCAAAAACTTGTTAGCATTAAAAACATGGAAAAGTCCGAGAGTGATCAAAAATCGGTAAAACTGTAATAAATACAAGAACTGGCGAAAAAATCGCTTTTATTTTAGCGAAAATAGTGAAAATTCGCCACAAACTGCAAAATTTCCAACAAGCTTTTAAATTGCTTAAAAATATCTAAAATTGTGAGGAATGCAAAAAGCTCGGAAAAATCGCGAATGTGAAGACAATTCGCAAAAACTTGGTAAGCTTAAAAAGATATCGTCTGATATTGATTAAAAAATTGGTAAAACTGTTAAAAACCAAAAACTGACAAAAAATTACTTTTATCGCGAATATTGCGAATTTTCGTAATTTTCGCGATTTTTTCCGAATGTTTTGCATTCCTCACAATTTTAGCTGTTTTAAGCGATTTTACGGCTTGTTTGCAATTTTGCAATTTTTCGCACATTTCCGCTATTTTCGCGAAAAAGTGCTTTTTTTTTAGCAATTTTTAATCTATCACTCTTTTATCTTTTTAATGCTAGCAAGTTTATGCGAATTTTCGTAATTTTCGCGATTTTTTCCGAATTTTTTGCATTCCTTATAATTTTAGCTATTTTTAAGCAATTTTACGGCTTGTTTGCAATTTTGCAATTTTTCGCGAATTTTCACTATTTTCTTGATAAGTGATTTTTTAGCCGGTTCTTGGCTTTATTACAGTTTTATTATATTTTAATCACTACAAGACTTTTCTGTGTTTTTAATGTTAACAAGTTTTTTGGAATTATCGTAATTTTCGCAATTTTTTTAATAGTTTTTTGCATTTCATACAATTTTAGTTATTTTTAATCAATTTAGAGCTTGCTTGACATTTTTTAATTTTTCGCAAATTTTCGCGATAACAGTGATTTTTCACAATTTTTTTGATTATTTACAGTTTTACCGATTTTTAATTCATATAAAACTTTATTATTTTTTCGATGTTAGCAAGCCCTTGCGAATTGTCGTCATTCCGTATAATTTTAGCTATTTTTAAGGAATTTTAGGTCTTGTTTGCAATTTTACAATTTTTCGAGAATATTCGCGATTTCCGCTACAAATGTGGTTTGAGCGATGTTTAATGAATTTAAGGGAAAAACTTTTTTCATTTTCGCGATGTAAGTAATTTTTCTAACTTTTATCCTCTTTTAGAGCTCTAGCGATTTCCAGTTAATTTTAGAGATAACTTGAGCATTAAAAATGTTACATTTTCTGGAATGATTTTTGAATTTAATAAATATGTAAGAGATTTTATTTGTAATAAAATACATATATAGTAATTTTTATTGTTAAAGTAATTATTACCTCTTTATGGGCAATTACTATTACTTTTGCCCAAATAATGTAATTTTAGTTGATAATCTTCAATTACAATTAAAATAATTTGTAATTGCTAGCATATAAAATACCCATTACATGTAATTGTAATTGTTCATTCCTCAATTACAATTACATGTAATTTTTTATAAAAAGTGTACTGTGTAAAGTCTAAGATGACTGAAATTCAGTACATAGGATAGAAATTGCATACTAAACACGCAAAAATTAAGAAATCTGAAACTTCTGCTCCAAAACTACGATAGGAATTATCGCAGATTTCCCAACTTAAATATATACTAATCTAATATCTGAATTTTCCCCTCCAACACTCGGAAAGAGCGTGCATATCTTTTCTTTAAGTATTTTAAGAGATGCATATCTGTAAAATTTTTATATAAAAAGTGTACTTTGTAAAGTCTAAGATGACTGAAATTCAGTACATAGGATAGAAATTGCATACTAAACACGCAAAAATTAAGAAATCTGAAACTTCTGCTCCAAAATTACGATAGGAATTATCGCAGATTTCCCCACTTAAATATATACTAATCTAATATCTGAATTTTCCCCTCCAACCCTCGGAAAGAGCGTGCATATCTTTTCTTTAAGTATTTTAAGAGATGCCTAAGCCCACACTAGTTGTGGGTTGGAAGTGGCACCATAACAACACAACAAAAAAAAAAATATTTAACTACCACCTTAATGTACATATTTCTGTATGTACATTAGAGTGCAGCGTTGGTGTATGAAGGAAAAAAAAGTCATCCAATAAATTTTGAATACCTCCGGAATGCTGCATCTAGCTAAATTATATACAAAAACAATTTTTTTAATTTTTTGCGACATATCTTTTAGCCCTCTACCACGGCTGGAAGCTAGAGAAATTATATGAGTTTCCTTCATTAATATAGAAAAAAAATTTTAATACTTTTTTTAACGCTACACGTAAAAAAACATTTTTGTGCCGAATGAAAAAAGTTTAAGATCGAGGAGATCTGACAAAATATAAGAAAGTTATAACCCATTGAGTGAAAAAGTTGATTTTATTTTCCATACAATATTATTTTCAATAAAAAAAATGTTTGTAATACAAACTGATTTAAATTTATTTATATAAGAAAGTTATAACCCATTAAGTGAAAAAGTTGATTTTATTTTCCATACAATATTATTTTCAATAAAAAAAATGTTTGTAATACAAACTGATTTAAATTTATTTTTGTATGAAAAATAACTAAAAAATAATATATGTAGCTGTTTTCGCTTAAGGACTAATAACTTTCTTATTTTTTTATCCGAATTTAGCTATTGTATCCATCATGTGATCGGGCTTTGAAATACAGCCCGAAAAAATATACTTAGTATATTTTTCATCTTAATGGAGCAATTTAAAATGAGAAGGGAGAAGGTCTTTTTAAACTTTTGATGCCTGTAACTCTATACATTTTTATACGATCGGCACAATCAGTATATTGAATGAAAGAATAGAGAGATATCTATACAACAGTGTGCAATTTATTTTATTCAGATAAGCCGTTCTCGGAATTTTTGCCAACAGACGAAAAAACATAAAAAACAAAAAAAAAACTTGTTTTTCGCGAATATCGGGAAAACGCGCATTAAGAAAAATAAATGAATATCATTTTCGTGTTCACCGACCTCAAATTATTTCCGAAAATGTGTTTTTTGCCAGATATGACAAAGACTTAGAAGTTCGAAAATTTGCTTCATTATTTCATCTTAAGTTTGTCTGAAATCTGACCTTGCATGTATAAAATAGTGGATATTTTGAGTGTAATGAGTTATAACAGCTATTTATAAAGAATATAAAGGGTCCGCCATCTAACGTTTTTTTTAAACTAGTGATTATTTCGTGAATTGTAACACTTAGCTCATGTCTGATTTGATAGATAATTAGTTTTATCCTTCCGCTGAACGAATATGGTTATGTATACGCTTGAACAGCGCTTCGCTAAGTGGGCCTGCGATCGACTTACAGAAGATGCCGATTTTGCCAAAAAAATCATCTTTTCAGATGAAGCTCATTTTGATCTTGGCGGGTATGTAAACAAGCAAAATTGTCGCATTTGGGGCACAGAAAACCCGCACGCATACATTGAAAAGCCGACGCACCCAAAACGAGTCACTGTTTGGTGCGGATTTTGGTCCAGAGGCATAATTGGGCCATTTTTCTTCGAACATGAACAAGGAGTGGCCGTTACAGTCAATGGCGATCGTTATCGGGTCATGTTGAACGAATTTTTGTTCACAAAAATTGAAGAGGAGGATATTGGCAACATTTGGTTTCAACAGGACGGCGCTACGTGCCAAACAGCCGAAGCTATACTCGATGTTTTGCGCCCTGTTTTTGAAGATCGATTTATCAGCCGCAGAGCTGATGTCGTTAGGCCACCTCGGAGCTGCGATTTGACACCGTTGGACTATTATTTGTGGGGTGCCGTCAAAGATAAGTGTTACGCCGACAAGCCAGAGGCAATTGACGCTTTAAAGGACAACATTCGTAAAGCCATTGGTGAAATACAGCTGCACACAATCGATAATGTGCTTAAAAATCGGACCGATCGTGTAGGCTACTGCATGGCCAGCCGAGGCAGCCATTTGAATGAAATTATTTTTCATTATTAACCGGAAGGATTGTACTTTCAAATAAAAGAAGCAATTTGAGAAAATATTCAGTAGTTTTTTTATAGCTTTTACAAAAAAAAGTTATCTGGCGGACCCTTTATAATGTTGCTTCATATGATCTTTCACAAATTGATCGATTTGATCTCATATTCAAAATATTGATGCTGCGGTAGAGGGCTAAAAGTAGGTCCCAATATTTTTTCATTATTTTTCCCATGTAGCTAAAAATAAAATGCAACCTTTTTTTGCTATTCGAAATTGAAATTCGCAAAAAAAACTCACGCTCCGCCCTAATGTACATACAACCCTACAAGAACAGTGACAGTCACTTGATCGATCATATGACTGGTAGTGCTGATAGAAATATCCATCATCAGGTAGAACAAAGTTTCTATCATTTTCTTAAAACAATTTGAAAAAACTGATGGAAACTTTTGTGTACGTGTGATTTTGCGTCTTTGTCGAACTTATGAATTCTATCGACTATAGAACATATAGCTGAACTGCTCACTCCACTGTTTTTTTACTAATCATTAATGATATAAATTTTAGTCACAGCTGACTAATCAGTCCTGATGAATATATCGGTCAAAGCTGATTAGTCAGGCTTGATGAAAATGTCCATCACAGCTGACCAATCAGTCTTGATGAATATATTGGTCAAAGCTGACGGATATATGTGTCTATTGTAATAAAACACAATTTAATATTTTTTATATATGTATATATTATATTCAACAATAAAAAGCAATGTTGGTTTTTCAATGTTGTACTTGTTTTATTCTTGCCACTAGCTTGTAATAAATGTATTTTGAAAGACACCTAGTTCATTGCTATTGAATACCTATGAAGTAAAAGATTTTTCACTGATTATGCAAATTACACTATGCTAGCCGCGAAATGTAAGGACTCACCTTAGTATACATACATATCGCTCGCTATCGTTTGCTATTGTATCGTTTGCTATTGTAACAAAACACTCTGCCACGTTCATATTCCTCTGGTGTTTATTGCTTTTTGACATACATAATCCTCGAGCAGTTTGGACAATCACCAAATCGTTCATCGAATCAAAACTAGCCCACATGCAGCCACGCAATCCAACCGTGCCAAAAGCCAAATGATATATTAAATAAACGATTTAAATCACACAATATCACAACACAAATTTTTGGGATTCACATTAAAATTAATTTTTAACGTCATAAAATTTAAAAAATGAAACAACATTATAAACAACATACATTCGTCAACGATAATGGATATCTCTATCAACAATGACAAAATTTATGTAAATGTATTAGTAAAAAAATTGTGTAGGTATTAGTTTCCTTCATACATTTCTTGTAGGGAAGGTAGATTTATTTAAATAAATCTACGCATGGTAGAATAATATAACAGGTAGCCGCATAACTAATACAAATGTACATTTTGGAATAGAAAATGTCAAACATTAATAGAGAGAGTATGTGTGTGTTTGTATAACAGAAGCATCAAACATACGTGTGGTATTGTGTGTAGAACCAAGGTGAATTAATTTTATCAGGTGGTGTTGATTCTAAAACAACTACAACATTACAATAACATTTGACACCTCAGCCCCTATGTCAACGTATACAAATTTTGACATCCGAGCATCTAATTTGCGGAAAAAAGTAGAACAGCTGTGCTTATGATATCACCTGTATAAATCCACCTTGTGTAGAACGTAGTTATTTCACATATACACAGCATTTGGCAGTTCGTACCATGAAAAAAGCAAATAAAAAAATAATCAGCTGGCGTTCCAGGGCTACCGTGTATATTATTCTACCATGAATCTACCTTGATGTACATATGTATGTATATTTGAAGCTTTGACAAAGTCAAATAATTTGTCATTTGGCAATGTAGTTCTTAACAAATCTGTTGCTCATTGAAAATAAAAAGTGACGAATTAGCGTGGCATTAGGATTTCACTAAAATAACTCATATGTACTCAATTTTGAGAAAGTAACCAAACTTTCCGTTATCCTTGGAATTTTTTTCATTTTTTTTGCATGCCCTACCCCAATAAATGTATCACTAAACTAACACCACAATATAGGCTATATATAATTTGTTAATAAAGTCATGTTATCAACCGAGATGATTGGAAGACCGACTGAAAACGATTTAATTTGACATTTTTTCTCCTCATTCCATTAATATTTTTAGTACATCAGAAGGTTTGAATAACTTTCCAATCATCTTGATTATGACTTAGCTTCATTAACAAATTACAATTACAGTGATATATTTATTGGGGTAGGGCATGCTGTTGTCGGAGTCACTAAACTAGTGATATATTTATTAGGGTAGGGCATGCTGTTGTCGGAGATCCTTCTTGTACTGTTAAAGATGTTCTACCTTAAGTTATGTTATCGTAAGATGTGCGTACTCCACCCGTTAGAGGGTGTCGAATGATACTGAAGGGCGAGATTTCTTCTTTGTTGAACTTCCACCACAGCGGATTGACCAAACTTATGTTTTTGAGGTCTAATTGATTATCTCCACTTTAGTAATGGGATTATTATTTATTAGGAAAAGTTAAATCATGATTTTATTAATTTACGAACTTTTAGTGAAGTTGGGAATGGGCGTGGCTTTAAGTCAAAGATATTAATGAAACGTATTTCTAAACCAAACTTAACATTAAGAAAAACTTAAATAAAAGCAAAAAATCAGAAAAAAAAATCCAAGGATAACGGAAAGTTTGGTTACTTTCTTAGGGGGCGAAAAATTGAGTACATGTGAGTTATTTTAGTGAAATCCTAATGCCATGCCAATTTGTCGCTTTTTATTTTCAATGAGCAACAGATTTGTTGAGAACTACATAAGAAATAAAATAGTTCAAAAATTTTTTAAATACCTTTTTTACTTATTTTTTTATGTGGTCTTAATGTAATTCGAATTTGTTAAAAAACTAGAATATGCGCTCATTTTCTGATTATAAATGAAACTTTTGTCGGGAGAAAATGGTACCCTACCCGCGACTGTTCTGGAAGAGTCATTTATGACTCATTCTTTGGTCAGGTCCGAGTCTTCTTCGGGTCATATTTAAGCCCTTTTGTAATAATTTCCGAGTCATTTTCGAATCATATTTAAGTCATATATGTAATCATTCTATTTCAAATGAGCTTTCGTCATGTTGAATATTTATTATTTCTTATTTTTAATGACTGATTTTATATTTTTACTTACTGTTTGCATTTTAAATGTACTGGGAATCGAACCAAGTTCCTTTCCGTTTGCAGTCCCACGCACCCACCACTCAGCTAAAGCACTGTTAGCACAAAGTTAACATAAACTTACTCCTAACCAGTCAGTATTTTATGAAATTATTGATAATTTTCTAGTCTTTTATGACTCTTCTCTTAGCCTAGCCGTGACGCTTCTGAAAGAGTCTTTTATGACTCGCGTTTCTAGTCAATTGCGACTTATTTTTTGTTATATTTTTTTATTTTAAAAACGAACACACATATTGCTTAAGCCTTTTTCGGCTTTTCTGCAGAAACACCCAGGGCATTGTCAGGAATCGAACCTGCGACCTCCCGGTTAATAGTCTACCATACTATCCACCAGACTACGGGGGAGACTTAAATGAGTCAGATTTCGAGCATCTACATGATCAATTTGTGACTGCGCACAATCTGTAAATTTTGTTGCTGCTTTTTAAACAAGTCGTTTTCTAATCATTTGTGGGAGTCATTTTCGAGTCTTTTTTACCGCACAACTGATTAATCAATTTTTTTTATCATCTAAGATAGTCTTAAAAGACTCATTTTGGTGTTTTTTGCTAAAAATAATCTTCCAATTGCTAGCTGGGTGTCTATTTACACGCGAAGCACATACACAAACAAATAATAAGAGAGTGTATGTTTGGCAGCCACTGGTTTAAATTTTACCAAAGTTCCATTCTGAACTGAATAGAGAACCAGGACAAAAATGTGGTATTTATTTTCGTCCGGAAACCACGTGGAGGCAGAATTGATTAGAATATTTAGTCCAGGGATGGGATATGAGATTTTAAAATTGTGCCAATGGTTGTCCAAAACTGTATGTAGGACAGTCTGTGGCAAAAATAACGGAGTGGACGAAAAGGACAAAATATTTTATCACAATAAAAGAGCTGCATAAGGAGACTAAAAAAATAAAATGGGAAAATTAATAATTGTACTAAATAAGCCATTGGTGTACTTTTGTACTTTTAAAGTTCGAATGGTACCAAAAATGATACAATTGTACCAATTTTGCCATCGCTGATTTAGTCCCCTTTAATATGAGATTATTTTTCGACAATTTTATGTGCACTGTTTTGCCAACAAATATACACATACACACTGATAAATGTTCACTAGAAATCCTTTAAAATGTAATAAAAATCTTTAACAAAATTTTTAAAACTATTAAAAATTTAATAAAAAAATACATGATTTAAAAGAAACATACTTACATATGAATGTATGAATGTATGTACATCAAGAACCCCGAAAAAGCTGCATAATCTAAGGCAAATTCAATATATCACATTGCATACATACATATGTATGTATTTGTGTGCATATGCGCTGTATGCGCAATTTTTTCTTAAGGTTCAAGAATCCTTAAGATTTCATATTACATGCTATCACACCTTCCAAAAAAACTAAACAGCTGCGACACTCAATGAAAACAATATTAAAAAAACAACAAAAATAAATATTTTAAATGTTTGACTGACTGACTGACTGTCTACTCAGTCAGGCAATTTACCCTTGAGTCATTTAACAAAATCATGTACTCGTATAAAAAAATTTGCTCGATCAGTGGATGATGGTTTACGAATATATTTGCACTTTGAGATGTGTGAATGAGTGTGTAGAATGATGATCCATTAAATTTTTAAAATTTTAATTTTCGTATGCAAATTTATTTAACTTTTTATAACTTCTTGGTGGCGGTTAACAAAAATATTAAAATCTTGACTCTCAAATGGCATGTAATTTACAGAATGTGTTAAAAAAATTAATCAATTTATCTCTCCTCCAAAATATTTTATCGAGGAAAATTTTGTTTCGTTTGGAAATGTCGGGTTAAAGGGTTGATATATGTATTCATTTTATTTTATTTATTTGTTTCTTTAAAGATAGTTTCAAACGTTTGACGTAGTTGAGCTACGTTTGTTGGTGATTGATATTAAACTCAAGATAAGCAATACGTCTACAAATATTTGTTTATTTAATGGTTGTATCTTACTACATATTAGAATTCACCCGCAATGTGAACTAGGCACAAATAAATACTCTGAAAAGTGCGTGGAGTAAGTAGGAGGCGTGTTATGTTATGTGTCTATGGACTTAAATATACATCCGCGTCCTTAGATCATAAATTTGGCGGACACTTAACACAGCGTCTTCACGAAACATTAACTTTGGGATAACATGAGAGAAAACGTCGGCAGAATACTAAAAACAAGATGTCGAATTTTCTCTTAATCTCATACCAGGGGAAGACGTCATTTTACTTTTCCGATAAGATTTCATTTTATGCAAATGGTGGTCGAGTTAACATGTACCACTTTTGCATAATTAGTTGTTTTATTTTTAGTTTTTCACACAAATTTAAATTTATAAATCAACTAAACACATTTATTTAACACAGAAATTTTATCAAAAACATCGCTTTTCATTTATTTTAATAAACACTCACACATGCACACATACAAGATTGCTGTTATAAGAATTCTTACTTGAGGTCTACACGTAACATAATATGTAAGATGAAATTGTCAAATTCAATCGCAGAGAGAATTATGTTACGTGTAGACTTCAAATTAGTGTTATCTAACAGATTATCACAGATTAAGAAATAGCTTTAAAAAAATACAAAAAGGTGCCTACCAATCTTTAAAGTTGGGATTTCCGTGTTGATAGAGAACTATCCTTGCCCTACTTGACTAATTCAATTTGCAATTTATTTTGTAAATAAAAACATGTAATTTATTTAAGCGGCCTTCACACTATTAGATTTAGTATTAATACTTGTCAAAAACTCAAATCTTAAGGGCATAATACACAATCAATCAGCTTGATGTCAGATTCGTGTACGTGTGTTTGACGAAAAATCAAAACCAAGTAGATTTTCCATCAATCGTCGTCGGTATCACTAATACTAACAAAATTTCACACATGCTATTACCACGCTTGTCAAGCATGTTGACTGTGTATATTGCCCTTTAAGTAAAAATCCAATAGTGTGAAAACAAATTGTTATGATTTTTCAAATAGCACGTAAAGAAATTTGACAGTATTATGGTATTCGTCATTTTTAGTAAATTTTCTAAACAATCACATTTTTCATTTTATCAGGGTTGTCTTTTGCACAAACAAACATAGGAATAACCAAAAACAGTTGTGTATTTGTTTGCCGTCATAAATGTTACGTTTTATTTGGAATATGATAGTGTAGAAACAAAATGTAATGACAAAATTTCCTTTAAGATTTTTTGACAGTCAAACTGATTTTGATTTGATTTTCGTCTTACAAAATCTAATAAAAATCTCAAAGCTTGTATTACAATGTGAAAGGGGGGTTTATAAAGAGTTAAGATAAATATTGTAGTTATTATAACTTACTACCTAGAGTGATTTTTCCTTTTCTTGAAGAATTATCTAGTAGTGGTTGTATACCTTTATGCATAAAATATGTATGTATGTATGTATATTAAAAATAACATTACCAAACTGTAAGACCAAATGTCGTGTACGACAAACACATAAAAATAACAAAAAATAAATAACTTTATACTTTGTTCAGTGTACAGTATTTATCGCTTATATGCACGTCGGTTATTTGCATTTAGCGTTTTTATGCACCCCAACATGAACAATTTTCTATTTGTATTTAAAAAACCGTAATTATTTTTCTTATTTGCATTTCTCTTATATGCATTTCTCGCTTTTATGCACCGTAAAGAATTATAAATCTTTTTAAAGTGTATTAAAAAAAATACTCATATATGCACCGTACATATTATGTATGTACATTTGCAAACAAAAAGTTCAATCTCAATTTGCTTTAATTTTACATGTCTGTGTAAAACCAGCTTCTTCATTCAATCAAGAAAGCTCATATCAGGCTGCTGTGGCAAAACTTGTGAAAATATTAATCAATTACTTTGAAAATAAAGATCGGGGTTTTATTTACCCATTGTAATTTAGTTTTATACAAGCACCGTTGAAGCATATAAGCGATTTTTTTATAAGCACTGCCGATGTACATAAGGGAGTTTTTATAAATGCAAAAATTTGCAAAATTTGGAATGCATATAAGCGATAAATACTGTAGTTCAATATTCATGGCCTCATTAACAAGTGTGAGCGCCCTGGGCTAAATAAAATATTTCGCCCTTGTATACATAATTTTATAAAAATTTCATTTTGTTTTTGAATTATTCTGATGACCTATTGCTTGTATTTATAAAATAACAATACATAAAACCAATATGCTATTGTAAAATGCAAAAAAATCGTTTGCGGCAGACTCCGCCAAAAAAAGCAATACAAATTGTATCATTTTAGTTTTTTTTTTGCGCATCATTTTAGTTTTTTGGCGCCCTCGGATCATTAGCGCCCCTGGGCTGCAACCCAATCAGCCCTATGGTTAATGGGGGCCTGTCATTATGACCATCAAAATGAAAACTTTGAAGATTGGTAGCACCCTTAAGACGGTGTTTTATTTTATTTTAAAAGCAATTTTATTTCTCTTTTGGGGGATCTTGCGTTATGAAAAATCAAAAACTAATTTTGTCGGGACACGCTACTGCGCAGTGCACTGCCTTTACCATATTTGATTATTATTCGGCATCCTAAAGGCTGTATGTGTGGAGTATAGTATCCCAGGAAACAATTTTGGCCGACATGTCTAACATCAGAAAAAATCTGAGACTTTACCAGACAATCAGCCGAGTTGTCTAAAATTCCCTCAGATATTTGGCAGATCAGTAAAAAGTTTTCTGGTGCGACGTTTCTGCACATTGTCTGAAATATTATCCGATTAATATCAGAATAGTCTGCACATTATCCGAAGACAATTTAATTTCCTTTAAGGCATTTAACATAGTAGTCCGCACATTTTCTACGTCTTACGACTTTTAGCAGTCACTTCTGCACATTGTCTGATTTTAGTTTTCGTTACAATTCTCATTTATCTCTTGAGTTTATACGCACAAATATTTGAGTTTTTAAACTTATAAAATATGGGTAAATGTGTTCTGATGAGCTGCCATAAGCAGCACAACAATGCATGGATAATTTTAAACGAAATTTCTGATAAATTCCTAATTTTAGCTACGACTTTTCTCTGATATTAATACGCCAGGACGTAAAACGTATCAGATAAATCGGAAAATTTTCTGATGTTTTGTCAGACATTTTCCCGACATTTATAAGACATGTCGAAAACTCCTTTAGAATTTCCCTAAGAAATTCGTCAAAATTCTGTTAGACCTTTCGGTATAGTTTTTAGAATTTCCTCACACAAAGAGATCCGGTTTCTTGTCAACCACTCATATGATTTTCGGTACGTTTTCTGACCGACATCGGATACGAAGTCGGCATCTTGTGCAGACTTTCTGACCGATTTCAGACCGAAATCGGCAAAAATTGTTGCTGGGATGAAACACTGCTATGCACACTTTTTTAGTTTCTGTAATAAATAGCAAAAAACTCTAGTACATGTAATAGTGGGGGTTAATTTTTTTAATTGAAGAGTTTGTTTCTGATAAATTTCCATGTAAATCCTGCAAGCAAGGGCAACAATCATAAATCTGTGCATGTTCCAACTGGAAAGTATCCAGAAATATATCAATAGTTGCCGCGAGAGTTGTGAGTGTTTTACTATATTTGTACAATGTATTAAGAAATTGTACTTGTGATAATATCCGAAACGTTTTTCAGATCTTTTTTATATTTAAAAAAAGTCGATGTGTTGCTGAGTTGTTGTGGAAGATAATTTTTTCAGTAAGATTTTACGAAATACCTCCTAAAACTGTTAACTATTTTTGCGGCTCGCATCAAAAAAAATAATGACAAGGTAAGTTTCTTAAAGATATCTGTCTATAGAAAGAGGTTTTAATGCATTACACAGTTATTGCAACCGAATTATTTGGTAGTACACATAACTGACAAAATTTGATTGGCTACAAATTCGGTTATCACCAAGGTAGATTGAACAGGTACCACTACAAGAACAGCTGTTTTAGTAAATTTGAGAATGTGTGCGCCTCACAGACAATAGATTTTGACACTTGTCTGGGCTTTTTCTATCAACAACGGGCATGTGTTAGTAAATTTGAGAGAGGTTATGAATGTGTGCGACTCACAGATAATGGATTTGACATATTTCTGGGGTATTTCTACTAACAAAATACATGTGTTTTTTGGTGTTGTATTTGTTTTAGTTATGGTGGTACCTGTAATGAATATGCCTTGGTTATCACAATGAGTCTGTTTTCTCTGTTTTCTCTTCACTTATTTAATAACGCTATTTTCTATGTACAACAAGTATGTACTAGAGCTTTTTTCTATCAAAGATTGAACGCCTTTCTCTGGTCTATTTCTTAAAATTATTTTGTAAAATATTTTATAGTGTTTTAAACTATGTACATACATACATATTTAAATGCATTGAAAAATGTTATTAGCAATTAAAAAATATTTACATAGTTTTTCAAAAAATATTGTCCTTTTTTCGACGAGAAAAGGGGGAAATTTTTTTTTCTTCTTATGCATTGTTTGCAACTTTGCAATCAAAAAAGTTATTGCCGGTATTCAGTGTTTGATGCAAATGGTCTTTGCGAAAGAACAAAAGAAAGAGATCTGTTTTTTTTTGTAAAATCTAACAAGAAAATACACAGAGCTCATAAACAAGCTACGACATTTTACATTTGATTTTTCGCAAGACAATTTGCACCAAACACTGAATACCGCCATTGTGAATTCTTTGCACTAAAAACATCTGAATAATTATTGAGTACTTTTCATTCGAAGAAATTCTTAAGAAAGTAACAATTGAAGTTTATCAGTTTCAGCAAGTAAAGCATCAGTTTTCGATAAATCCATACACAATTATTTATGTAGTATGTATAATTTGTGCGTTTGAGGATATCATCGTTACAAAACCTTTTCGAAATTCATTCTAGATGTGCATCTTTATAACAAAAAAATTAATGAAGTCGAAAAAGTAGAAAGCGTAATATTACAACATTTAAAATAAATAACAAATATTTCTCAAGTGCAAAAAAGATTAAACATTTCGCAATATTTTTTATTATACAATACATAATAAAGAAGCTCATTGAATTTTCAACAGATCACGCTTCACTTGACAGCAAAAAACCCTTTTTCTTTTAATTTCTGCATAACTACTAATGAATAAATTAAAACATATCCTTAAAAATTTAAATAAATAAATGTTTCCTTTTGTGAGAAAATTCTCATTAACACTCAACAGAAACATTGCGCCATAACATGTATCTCTATTATTATTATTATTATTATTATTATTATTATTATTATTATTATTATTATTATTATTATTATTATTATTATTATTATTATTATTATTATTATTATCTTCTAAAGGATATAAAAAGAGACTTGTGCAGAATGTTATCAGTTTCCAAATATTCATATCGACGACTTTATTTCGTAGGATAAACAGGAAAAATGAATTGCTGTTTCTTAGCGATCAGCGCAACTAACAGATATTTGAGCAATAGGTGTTGTAGAAACCGAGTCACAAATTTTTGTTTTAATTTTATATATGGACTATTCTTTTTTTTTTTGTTACGGATTAGATTTATCCTTTTTTATGTGGAAATACTCTCTATTGATATTGTTTCCCTGGACATTATTGCATGCCACCGTTTATCCTACTGACAGTAATTAATGTAATAACTTACAAGGAAATAATGTCGATAAAAAATGAGAAATATTGGCCAGTTTGAAAATCATACCGTTTCGTAGCTTCCTTTGATTGCTTTCAATGACTATGAATTATTTATACACGCTAAAAGTATTTAATAAAAATTGGTTTGTAAATATGTATATACTATATAAAATTAGGCTTTTATACAAATGTATGTACGTATTTTACAAAAATTTTAAACGCTTAGCACATCTTCTTTTAACATATGGTCGCTGACTTACATAGTACGAACGAAATTTAAGGACATTAAAATTAATTATGCATTTCTAAGGGAGTAAGCAGCAAATGTTGTAAAACAAGTTTTACGCTTCGCTGCAATTGACGGACGATTTGTATGAATGACCGAATAAAGGATATACGGTAAAGAGTAGTTTTTGAAAGGATGATTTTGAATGATTTTCATAAAATATTTAAGTTCTTGCCAAGAATAACCAGAAGTAACAAACTGCAAGGAAATATTTAATACCTAATAAATTTGAATAATGTGTGTAAACTTAAATACAAAATAGACTAACATACCAGTTGTTGATATCTTGAGTAAACACGCAAAATTTAGATATTTTACTTGAATTATTTATGTATGTGTTGCGTTATAGAAGTTTTCTTAAAAGGAATAATTAAAAGCAAAATGTGCTCAAAATCCCTTAACATTTCATAATTATCAGAAGTTATCATTTTTGTTATTGTTATTTTCATTATGAAAAAAGGGTTTACAAAATAGTTTTAAAACATAAAATTTACATTTCTGAGTTTATATCACGAGAGATATAAATCAGTGGTAGCCAAACATACACAAATTTTTTCTTTGTTTGTGTATGTGCTTCGCGGCTAAATATATCCCTACAGATACTTTTGGGCTACGTGGTCCATTTTTTCTGAAATGGACTAGTTGCAACATGGTTATATGTAATGCATTCATGGACCATGTCATATGTAAACAAGAGTTTGTAGTTAACCGACAAGTGATCGCGTTTTAACGATTGCATCAAATAGTGACATAGAGTAGTTTTAAGACTACTCCAATGTAATGCAGGCATGGACCATGTCATTTGCAAACAAGAGTTTGTAGTTAAGCGACAAGTGTTTGTGTTTTAACGATTGCAAATTTATATGCAATCGTTAAAAAACGAACACTTGGGTGCTCCATCAAGTAGTTACATAGAGTAGTTTTGAGACTACTCCGATGTAATGCAAAGCTGGGTTATATAGTCCATCCTTAGGACATCGTAATGTTAAATCGACCATGTTTTCTTCATACATTTGGGTTACTTTTGGACTAGTCCTAGTCCTCTATGGAGTATACTTTACATGCGTGTATGGAGCAGTCACGTTATCTGCAGGGATAGGCTGTGAGTCTCACACACACTGTACGTGCAGTGATGTTAACCGTACAGTAATTACCGTTTTGTACGGTAATTTTGGACCGCAAAAGGTAGCAAGGTAATAGTATAAAAAATACGGTAATTTCAAAAATATTCAATTGATACAAATTTCGATTTCGACACATCACATATTGTCGTTGTTTCGACAAAATGAGCTGCATATGTGTTTCTTACTAGGTTTTCAGGAGAGCCAAAAAAACTATTTTATGCTGTAACCATGCGATATTTTTTTTAAAGTCAAACAACTTGCTGAAACAATATTCGCATCACTATAATTATGTCATAAGATATAAGATACATTACTTGGATATTGGCGGGCTATAATCAGATTGCTCAAAGAACTTCACATAACTCATTTTGTTGAAGCATATCTAAGAAAATTATTTTTTAATTTAGAATATTTTTGGACATATAACAATTTTGTTTCGCAGAATTCAATAAAAATATCCTTAAACCCTTTGGTGGGTGGGTGCCTTTTTATGCTCATAGCATATGTACTTTAAGCGTATTAAATCAATATATTTTGAATATATGTATACCTATTTTATTCAAAGTGGTTTTACTGCCATATTCATAAGAAACTATTAAGGTTTGATATGAAAAAAATTTCCATTAAAATTTTTCTTAAAACACATTTCAAATTCAAATAAATTGTTTATGAATACTGCTATTGTTTTAATTAACAACCTTTGCGTACGGTAATTTCTTCTTAAAAACGGCAATTTTTTGAGGGCCGTACGGTAATTAGAAAATAAAAGTTAACATCACTGTGTACGTGTGTTGATGAAAAAATAACAGCATATGTTCGCGAGCACAGGAAATTGAGAGAATGGCTACCACTGATATAAATATGTACTATGTATGTATGCAAGTAATTGTCCCGGTTGGCCATGTCTTTCAAAAGTCTTGCAAGACTAATGCGTGACAATGTTGAAGCGTCGGTGGCCTCTTGGTGATAGCTCAAACATATCAGTGAGAACATGACAACAAGAGCGACACTGTCACCAATCTTTTCATTAATGACCATGTAAATGACAGCATCCTCAGAAATGTCCCCATTACATATTTTCGTTTGTTTCTTTTTTACACGTGTTCTACAATAACAATTTAAGAAATTTGTCGCTCAGAGAGTATTTAATACAAGAAGTTTTAATAGACATTGTAATAGAACTTTTTATCAGCTCAATTTCGCTCAATTTTAGCAGGCAGGAATGCATCAAAATGATTCAAACTGGTGATAGACTGAGCGACAATGTCCACAAGAATTTCATTTATATAGTTGGAATTAAAAGTTGAGTAGTTGTTCTTTTAGCCATTCTTTGAAAACGGTTTCTGTTAGATTGTCTTAAAAGAAACTGTAATCGACAAATATCGTGCATGACAAATCTCGAAATTTCCTTAAGTAGTCGTTGATCAAAGTGTCCTCTACGACGCGTTGGCCAACTGGGGTATTTATATCTACATACATATTTATAAATAATAACAAAGTGGAACCGGATCTGGTGAATAGTTACGAGATTGTTAAAAATAAATATGCAAAAAGCTAAGAAATAGAAAGAAATAAACTGAAGTGAGTGCATGGTGCTTGGTAATAAATTAAATTTAAAGTTATACGAGTACCTACGACTTATAAATACACAAAAGAGTTTATATAATTTTCTTAAATATTATAAAACACAAATTTAAAAATGATTTGCAATTTTTTATTACACAGGCAAACAAAATGAGGGTCTCTTTGTGTAGCCTGCGGGTTTCCAGTCAATTTGGATGCACATAGTACTGAGCTTCAATGCCAAGAATAGTATAGGAGAAAGAACGAATCCTTGCGGTACCCGTAAATTAGTCTTGAACTCGTTTAATAATATGTCATTTACAACAACTCGTATAGTGCGATCCCTGAGAATGCTTGATATAACAAGTTTTGACAAAAGTGCACCATACCACACTCGATCAAACGCCTTAGAAATATCTAGAGCCATTACCTTACTTTCGCCGAAATGGTGTAAGGAGTGGCACAATTTTTCCGAAAGGAAGAATAGTAAGTCATCCATAGAGCGTCCTCTGCGAAAGCCCTACTGGCGGTCGCTGAGTAAACTGTTGGTCTCCAGATACCTCACAAGATGGAAATTCACATACCTTCTATAACTTTAAAAAGTATAGAACATTTTGCAATTGGGTGGTAATTTTCAGAGTTGCTAGCGTCTACCTTTCTGGGGATTGGCGTTACATTGACAACCTTCCAAAACGATGGGAATTCACCAGCATGATAAAAAGTACTTAAGAGGGTTGTCAACGGACGTGCTAGCGTCGAAGTGCACTGCTTCAAAAGCAGTGCTGGAATACCATCCGGCCCAAGAGACTCCTTTATGTTGAGATCAGTTACAACCTCTTAACTCCACGCGCTCGAAAGAATATTTTCGGTATCAAGCGCGGGAAGTGGTTAATTGCTTTCCGGCAAGTGAGAATTAATTGCAAATTATTCAGCCTGAAGGTTTTGAAAAAAAAAATAGATAGGACATCTCAATTATGTAAATAACTCATTAATTTCTAATGCTCTTTGCTAGGAAAATTTTTGCATCACGCTGACTTTTACCAGCATTTTAACAAATACTCATATCAAAGGCCCTCTTAAACATGAATACTACAACATACAATAATAAATACTTTTACATGCATCTATGCTTCTGTAAACTTTGTAAGCCTTCGAAAACCTAAAGATTTTATTATTTTCTAATATTATTAAATTTTTTGGACATGTTTCCTTTTACTGATATTGTTTGAGTAGAAGTACATTCTATTTTTCTTTTGATATTACAAATGCATTATATTAATACATATTATGTATATACATATATATATTTACAGATTGACACTATGTTGCACGGTTTGAATATTCGTTTACAATGTCGACAAAATAAAAAAACAATATGTATATAAAATTTCATATTAAATTTTGCTGTTCTGTTGCATGCGGGTAAAGGTGTTTGTCCTGTAAATACATGTGCTAAAGTATTGAGTTGTATGTTGCAAAAAACTTTTTATAGCAAACGTTTAAAGTGCTTTCACACGGTGTGTGAATGCAGTATCGAATGACATTTTGCTACATAAAAAATGTTTACACGTCTTGTGATCCCTGAGCTGCCAGTATTGGAAATATATAGTCGAATTTGCAATTTTTGTAAAGAGCCAATTTTGTTTGGTGTTGTTATTTAAAGTAACAAAAATTGTATTAAACTATAAAGAAATAGTTTAAGAAATTATTGGTTTTCAAAATTTGCAAACGTATTTTGAAACATTTTTATTTTTAACCCCTGAGCAAAAAAATAGGTGTAATAAATTTGGAGCGCGTATCTGTGTGTCTGTCTGCGACATCGTAGAGCTAAAACGGATGGACCTTTTTTTTATGATTTTTTTTCTTTTGAAACGTTACTTAACCGAGAGTGTTTTTAGGTATGTTTAAAGCAAATCCGTCGAGTCGTTTAGAAGTTATCACCTCTTTTCTGGTTGTATTCTCTTGAATCTGTGTGTCTTTGGCACATTACCTCCCAAACGCCTAGACCGATTTTAATTTAGTTTTTTTCTTTCAAATATGACTAGATCTAAAATCTTCTAGCCTATGTTTGAAGAAAATCGATCCAGCGGCTGGACTCGAGCCGTTTTGAAGTTATCATCTATTTTCTTCTGTGGTTTTTAAAATTTTCAATTTAATTTAATATTGATATTTTTATACCAAGTTATCATACGTGCATATGTAGAGTGATCCTTATTTTTTATTTTTCGGAATTTTCAAAGCAAGACCCTCTTAAATTGTTATTTTTTGAAGAAAAAAAAAACCTGTAACAATTTCAAAGCAATATTCAAATTCTAACACGTGCCGCATTGAGACTGTGAAATTGCAATTTTTGTAAATTGAGTTCTCTCACTTAATTATGAATAATATCAAAAGTTGCGGATCGATTTTAATGAAACGCGTTTACCTATATATGTCAATAAAAAATACTGTATTTTTTATTTTTTTATTCGTTTATTTTGACGTATTGTAAAATAGTACATTGTCCTTACATAAACTTCAATCTCAATGCGGCACGTGTTAGAATTTAAATATCGCTTTGAAATTTTTACAGGTCATTTTTTTTTCCTAAAAATAGCAATTTAAGAGGGCCCTGCTTTGAAAATTCCGAAAAATAAAAAATAAGGACCACTCTAATGTACACATGAAAAAATGTTTAATTTGATTTGAAAATGAAATGCTTAAAATTATCTTAACGGAATTTCCTATTAGACTTGCTAGAATTTAAGACCTAAAAATACACTTTAGAACACGTCCCATTTGATGTTCGGCTCATGCAACATTTAGAGTATAATATACTTATATATTTATATGTTTGGACATAGCTGTAGGTATGTACAATATACCTATATTTACATACATGTAGAAATATCCATAGATATATACACACATATACTTCCTTTTTTTTTGCATGAGTATAGCGTTACCGTTAAACATTTTCAAAAAGGGGCAAAAAAAGGGGATCTGCAAAATAAAAGGGGTATAAAAAGGGGATCTTAAAAAAAGGGCGGCCTTAAAAACAAGAAAAATAACTAAAAAAATCATTTCATTTTTAAAAACAAAGCTTAACGATCATATTTACTAAGTTATTTTTATAAAAATACATAAGCAGAAAGAAACAAAAAACACAACCAATTGAAAATAAATTTTTCATAAAAAACAATTTTAAAAACTAGGTGGTTGGATTTCGACAGTTTTGGTATTTTTGGTGCAAAATAGTAATACATTAATAAAAAAATTCCAAACCTATCATGTAGGATATCAAAATAAAGGAAATTAAAAAGGGATTACAAAAATATACATATGAAAGTTACATATGTATATCTTTATATTAGAAAATTAGAAACAATAAACTTCTTTAAAGTTGCTTAGCAACCAAAAGTCCCGAATGCGTAAAAAGTGAAGTTAAAAAAACTAAAAAATAAAAAAAGAAATTTAAAAAATAAAATGCCCTACTGCGTAAAAAATCACAAAACAAGTCCAGTAGTGCAGAACATGGTGACTTTTATTGTCGGGAAGCATTAAAAATCGGATATATAAATCTTTTTAACAATGGCTGCCCTCAGCAAAAGTCGCTGTGTTTTTTTATTTTTAGTTTTTTTACGCAGTCGGGTTTCTTGATTTTTTATATTAAATTTTTTATTATTATTTTTGGCACATGACTCATAAAAGTAATGTATTTATAAAAAAACAGCATAACTCGAAAAATTTACTTTAGGGAAAAAGCATTTAGAGTTTTGCTAAAAATTTTAGCAATCGTTTCTAAAAAGGTGAATATAGTTACAAGAGCATTGTGTAAATTTTGTATACATTATTAAATAAAAAAATGTAGGATACGGTTGATCTTGCAGGCAAATCGCTGAAAAATCCATAAATTTTTAGAGTAATTAAAAAAATATGTACATAATTTTTTTTTAAATTAATAGCTTAGACTTTGTTTGAAAAAAAAACACTTTATCGGCAATTTGATTTTCGAAAATTCTCAAAATCTACTGAACCGAATCGGTTCATTATATCACGAAACCTAAGCGAGGTCAATGTCTTCTCAATGTCGTAAATTTGGTTCCGATGTGCTAAGCCGTCCTTAAGCTATGGGGGCTTACAAATGTGCAAAAAGCACACACACACATACATACTAACGATGCCAGTCCCGAAATCCCGAATACCGAAAATCCGGGATTATTAAGTCCCGAATATCGGGATTTTACACTAAAATCTCAGGATTTCGGTAATAGCAAAAATGTGGTGATTATTTTTTATATTGAATACATGAGCATGAGTTACCCTGTTAAAATTCAAATAACAAAATAACAAGTAACGGCATTAAGACGTTGACTTTGTTACATGGTTTTTTTGAGTTTAATGACTAAATATCATTCAAAAAAGTCATACAACAAAGTCATCGCACTCAAAATGCAGCTTATGCAAAAAGCTTCTAAAGAACTTCAGGAAGTTCTAATAAAGGTTCAATAAATATTTGAAAAAAAAAATGTTTTAAATATTCGATAACATGGCCAAAATCTCTCAGAGATCGTCAAAAATTTACTTAAGTTCCATTTTCAAAGACTATAATTGTTAGATTGGCAGCGTTGTATGGCTGGCCTTTTTCTTTATTTATTACTTCAACTGAACTACGAAAAAATTCATAGGAAACAGATTAAGAGATTTTAATATACCATTGTCTAAAGATATCATTGGTTCTACTACTAAAGGCGCGTCAACCATGAATAAAAACATTAGATTTTTTTCAATGGTATAAAAATTCCGATCCGTTCCGGGATTCCGTTTTTTTTAAATTAAAAATCCTGACTCCCTGGTTTCGAAAAACCTAGTAGCGTTTGGCATCTCTAATACATACATACTGGTGATGTTACGAATATTCGTATTCGTATTCGAATCGCCGAATATTCGCCTCTTTCATAATATTCGTATTCGTGTTGGTGTTCGCCAAATTCAAGCGAATATTTCACGAATATTTTGTGAATACGTTCCAAAAAATAATACATAAAAAATACTGAAAATTAAACAAAAAATATTAATTAAAAAAAAATTTGTCTATAACGCAAAGCAATAATCTTCTTTTGGTAAAGAAAAAAGAAACAAAATATATATCACAACGACATGGTATTTAAAAAGTAAAGTCCTGTTAAATTAATTTATTAATCATGTTAAAGTAATACTCAAAGCTCAGTAGAGGAATGTTGAACTTCAAAAATTTTTAAGTCTTTTCTCCATCAAGCCTATTGCGCGGTGTGTAAATAAGCTCCGCACCACTAAACAATCGCTCGCTCGGAACACTCGCCGCTGGTGTCACTAAATATTGCCTGGGTATAGGTAAAAGAAGCTCGTATTTTGCCTTATTTACTTTCCACCACAAATTTAAAAAGTGGCATTCATGTGCTACGTTAATAATTTAAAATTCCGTCATCGGAATATCATAATAATGTTAAATACCTATAGTATTGTGACAGTTTTTCTCAATTTATTGTTATTTACGCAAAGGGTAGATTTTTTTTCAATTAAATTTGAAATATTAAGGGGTACTAACTATTTACATTTAATATTCGTATTCGAATTCGGCGAATATTGTTTCAGTTATTCGTATTCGCGAATATTAAAAATTGATATTCGTAACATCACTAATACATACATCTATACCGACATCATCGTAAAAATATTCCGAGTAGATTCCTATGACCTCAAAACGTCGAGATCTGATTAACTTCCTACCTTAGATTTCGGGAGGTTAAAACAAAACATTCAATAAGGTATGCTGTTATTTTTGGCGACTTATATTTTTGGAAATTGTATATCTGCTTTTTTCAGTAAGCTTGTTGCTTGGAATCCAATCTTTCAAGTTAGTTTGGAACAAATTTCAAGCGGATAGCATGGAATAACAAGTGTCTATTGTTTTAGTCTATTTGATAATTCGTTTCTTAGTAACGTTAATTTGATAAATACCGGATCTAAATACCCAGTATTTTTTCGCTACTATTAATTAAAGATAGAATTTCACTACACAGCTTTTTTTTAAATGGTCTTAATATATTAATATCGCCCCTTGAATACATATTTCTAGCTCGGCTTCATGACACATATATAGAAGCTTGGGCATCTGCGTACATTTATTGCAAAAATAAACACAAAAATTTAGTTTGTTCTAAAAGGGGCAAAAGGGGCACAAAATAATACAAAATGCTAGAAAAGGCGATTTAAAACAAAGGGGCACAAAAACTGGCAAAATGCAACTTTAGTCGCACAACGGTAACTTTTTATCATGTTTTTTCTAATTTATTAAAGTTTTCTGTGTTTAGTGCAAAGTAGATAGATGACAATCTCTAACACAAAAAAGGGTACCACAAATACATTCATATCTATTTATGTACACTTATAAGGTATCTGGGGTATGTTTTCTATAAACTTACCTACAAAATGTCCTTTCTTCATTTATTTTAGAAGAAATTAAGTTTAAAGAGGGTTAAATGTAAATTTTTAAATTGTATTTTTAATATTTCAGAGCATATGCCGCACGGAGGAAGAAATATACTTCTGTTTCTTAATGTATTCCTTCAAGGGACAATGACTAAAAAAAATTAGATTGTTGTAATAAATATGTGTTTTCCTTAATAATGTTAATCCGTTTTTAAAAATGTTTCGCCATAACAAGTAAAAAATGTATAAATAAAAATGCACAGTCTTAGCATAATGAGAGCATGGATATTGCTAATGATCATACACAAAAAAATCTGTTTCTTACATATGTACATGCATAAATATTTTTGGAAAATAGGTTTTATTAGAATTTTTTTAATTTTATTTAAAATTTCATTAAAATTGTAACTGATATTAAAAAAAATCCCCAGGTAATATGTATAACTGAAATCATGTATACAAGACTACTACATACATACATACGTATTTTTTTCTGTCGTCCTTTTAAAAAGCGTAGTAGTAACAACTTCTTATTTATTAACAAATTAAACCACATGTGCCTTTAAGGTAAATTAAAAATTAGTAGGGTTTCAAACAAAATGTTCCAAAAAAGGCTCCAAAGCTGAAAAAAATCGGAAAATAATAAATTTCACAATTTTTTCCAAATATTTCTACGAAAGATTGTTGAATGTAAAATCATTTATGTTCCATTCAGAAAAATTTAAAATCGGTGCTGAAATAGCGTAGTGAAAAATTTTTTTTTATCCACTAATTCCAAAAAAAAAATTATTATATTTATCGATAACTTCCGATTGAGACTTTTTAAAATGGCAAATTATCTACTCAACTACACCTAAAAATCGGTTTTCAAGTCCATTTTCATTGTAGCAGCGTGTACTTAGAATTAAATTTATAAAAATACTCTTGTACTAGTTATAATTTACTAAAAATAAATTAATACACGAGTGAGCAAGTACTGCCCAAGTCCATGCATCCTGTGTACATAGATAATTATAGTATGATTTTAGAGAACAAGTACTATGTATTTAGTTTTTATAAAACAGTCATGTTTGTCCTTTAAATATGTACCCTAAGATTGTGTTTGGAATAGGGGATTCATTTTAATCGACTTTTCAATTGAAATTGAGGTTTTATATTACTCGAACAATCGAGTAAAACTTTTATTTCGTTCGAGTTATTCGAGTAAGCTTTACTGCTAAAAATTATTCGAGTTAATTGCAAAACTTTTGAGTTACTCGGTTTTTTGTAAATTTTTTTTTGACAAAAATAAAACAAATCAAGTTTTTCGCGTTTTTATATATTTTAGTAATAAAAACAAAAGACAAAACAATATTTCTACATAAATTAGATCATAAACTGATGATTTAAAATTGTTTTTTTACTATTAAAATTTTTCGCTTTGAGAAAGTTTTCCGCCAGGAAATATTTAATAATATTCAGACCTGTTCTGTATTCAATGCGGAATAAAAATAATCAGAATTGGCATAGCATTGTTGTTATAAATATTAATTTGTAACAACACAGTTTTTAAAATTCCGAACATTTTCATTTCGCATGCAGAACAGAACAGAATAATTCATTAAATAATCGAACAAAATCAATACATTTAGTCCTAAAAGATAGTGATTTTTATTAATTTCACAGATATTTTTTTCGATTAAACATTTCTTCCATTATTAGGAATGATCTTTCACTAATTGTTAACGCTGGAAAAATTGTGTAAAGTGAATTAGAAGTATTTCCAATTTATTCCTTTTTTCGAGATCCATAAAGTAATATTTTATATGACAAAGGTGATATTTTCGATTTTGTGAATACTTTTAATTTTTCATATAATTTCGCCATTAGATTACATTCGATATTTGAATACGAATAATATATTTAACTAATTGCTCTCGAAATATCTTATTTACTTAAAATGATTTTTGTTTAATTGTTATATATCCGAATTTCTTACAAGATATGTATTTTAATTGGTTCCTTTCTCCCTATTATTGTTACTGCATTATTTACTTAATTCTTTGATTATGCGGTATATTAGTATGAAATAACGTTCGAATTGCATTGCAATTTTACTAGTTTTTATTAATAAATTTTGCAAAAACTCATTAAAAAAAAAAGAAAATTTACATATAATTTCTTAGACGAGTTATTCGATTATTCGATCTAAATTGCTCGAAAAAAATTTTACTAGAAATTGAAATTTTTTTGTTTGATCGAACATTATTTGACTTCAATTATTCGATTAACCGATCAAAAATTATTCGATTGCTGTACGAACAAAACTTTAAGATGGAATGGCAAAGGTGCTTAAGCAACTCTATTGCTTCTTTTTCTTTTACATCAGAAATGTCCACTACTTGACCCTATTAACTTGTATTAAACATATTAGAAGGGGCCCACATCACCGACTAAAAAGGGAGAAAGACTTAAGGGTTAAGTTGTGAAACCAACGACATTTTAAATTAATAAATTTTTCCAAGTTTTTCATAATCTCACTTTGCGCTTGAAAGCTTTTACGAGAGGCAAAAAGTGTGAAATTATTCAGCAACATCTGAAATTTTGTATATATGTATGTACATATGTATGCATATATTACATTCGTTTGAGCATGTCTAATATAATAGACTTATTCTATTAATGTAATTTATATCTTATACGTAGCAGGGCAACCAGAAGTAAGCACATCACTTAGTTATATATCCGTTTTCAAAATTTTAAAGAGTTTCATCATCATTTCCATATGCACATAGTTTTTTTATTTGAGAGTTTTTATATAAATATACGAAGTTTTTAATAAAAAAATATATATGTATGGTTGAAAGCCTACTGATAAGCTGGGGTAAGTACTAACGAAAATCAGGCACATAGAATTATTATTTTATATGTACAGTTAGTATATTCCTCATATTACAAGAACAAATTTTCTGTTTTTTTGGGTAATTTTTATAACAGTAAAAGATTTTTACTAAATAATTAATTTGGCTGCCCTGCTTTTATTAGTTTTAATACAAAACATACTTTTTTAGTTCAACCAAGTCTCTAATTAATGATCCAGTCTGGTAATTTTTACACATATAAACTAGTATATAGGGTATTCATTCGAATAATGTGTGCTCGATTAATCGAATAACTGAAGCCAATCGAATAACTGAGGCCAAACAAAAAATTTAAATTTCGAGTAAAAATTTATGGGAGTAAATTAGGTCGATTAATCGAAAACTTCACTCAAAAATTTTTGTATAAATTTCCTTTTTTTTAATGAGTTTTTGCAGATTTCTTAATAAAAACTAGCAAAATTTTTGAAATTTGTCATTCATACTGTAATATAATCCAACACCGGAATTCAACAAAGAATTAAAAGCATTTACAAAATCAAAGCGAAAAAAATTATTTTTGTCATATAAAATACTAACTTATGCATCTAGAAGAAAAAACAAAGAATTGGAAATGCTTTTTAGTTCACTTTTCTAAATTTCTCCAGCATCTACGATTAGTGAACGATCATTCTTAATAATGATAGATACTTTCAATGGAAAAATATCTATGAAATAAAGAAAAATCATTATATTTTTTAAGAGTAAATTTATTGATTTGGTTCAATTATTTAATGAATTATACTTTTCTGTTCTCCATGCGAAATGAAAATGTTGGGAATTGTAAAAGCTTTGTTGTTACAAACTAATATTTATAAAAACAATGCTATGACAATTCGGAATATTTTTATTCCGCATGGATTACAGAATAGATCTGAATATTATTAAATATTTCCTGGTGCGAAATTTTCTTAAAGCTAAACATTTGAAAAGAAATAAAAAAGTATATTAATGAGCAATTAATTTATGTTCCAATTTAAGTAGAGATTCTGTTTTTAATTAAAATATATAAAACGCGAAAAAACTTGATTTGTTTTATTTTTGTCCAATAATTTTTAGCAGTAGAGCTAAATCGAACGTAATAAAAGTTTTACTCGATTGTTCGAGTAATTTAAAACCCTCTGTTTCGATTAGTTGATTAATCGAACAACTGAAAATTAGACTAAAATGAATTCCCTACTAATATATTTATTTCAAGGACATTGATATGGTCTGGAAAATAGCTTTAACATCAAAGTTAAGTTTAATATTGAACAATTTGTGGAATCATATTTCACGCTTTATGAATTTTCTTTTTAAAGAAATATGCACATTAACTAAGGCGTGAATGAATTAGGGTGTCTACGTGTTTAGACATAAATCTTACTCTAGATTAGGGGTCATTTTCATGGTTTTAAGCAAAAATTACCATTTGTTAAATACAATAGAATTTCCCTAAACAAGATGTCATGTTTTACCATCTACAATTTCCGCAAGAGTCATTTTGATGACATTTTTACAAGTAGTGTTTGACATTAAGAAAACAAACGCGTAAAATCACCACCTTGTAAAAGAAAAATTAAAATGCCAATGAAAAATAATAAGATTTAAATGAAAATGACCAAAAGCAAATGGAAATCTACTCATCCCTTAATGACCAAACAAGAAGTTAAATTCCTTTTGTATCATCAAAAGGTTGGTGATCATAATACCGCGAAATACAATTGGGGTATTCACAAGGTGTCTTATCATGTCATAATGCCATAAAGTCCTAATATTTTAAGATAGTTTAAAAACATTGTTGTTGTGCTTCAAATAAAAAAGTCCTAAAATAATAAGATTTTTTGTGCTGTGTTTATTATTTTGTCATAACTCACAGTAAAAATCTGAGCCCAACGGGAGAAACTTTTTAGTCGAGCCGGTGATAATATTTACAATCCGCCGCCATTGATATAAATGAACGTATGTAATATGCAGTAAAGTATGATCTAAAATTGTTCACAGTCTTATAACTTCACATTTGATTACATTTGTATAGCTGTGTAACAAGTAAAAATAAAACAATCCATACATTTAAAAATATGAGAAAGTGAGAAAATTTTGTTTGTATACTTTAGCTGGCTGGCAGCCACCTAACGTTTTTCCGGTAGCAGCCGCGTGGAAAACTAGTCGGCTCAGTCACCGGCAACAGTTGGTTTTGTTTATGTTTATGTTTATGAATTGGAACAATTTCATTTTCGGTGTTTGTGGAAATTTGTTTTTAATTTAATTTAAAAAAATATATTCAGCTGGGTTTAATTTATTTTATTAACAAGTTGAATAATTTTAATTTTTTCACTCGTTCTTGGTATTCTGATTTCAAGTATTTATAATTGCTTTTTTTTATCAGCTGACACAAATTTGAAATAGTACATTAACTTATGAGGGGTAGCGCACAGCAGTCATATTTTTTCGTGTTATTATTTTAAAACATATGACTTTATGACTACCTTGTGAATCCCCTAAATATCTATTTTGATTTCATAGCCATTACTTCTTTTTGAGGTTTCGTTGGTAAAGCGTAGTATGCAGTTCTCACTGAAATTCAGGTTTGGAGTTTTGCATTTATTTCTACACGGAAAAATAATCGTGTAGAATTTTATACAGAATTTTGTTTGTATACACACAAATTTATATATTTTTTAATTTACAACACACAAAAACACTAAAAATTAATTACAATGTACGAAAAACTAGAAATGTCAAAAATTCCGTGACCAAACAATTGTCTGAACATTAATTTTTGTTTCAGTTGACGGAAAAAATTCTCCACTTATTGTTATAACATGCCTGTAATAGACAATAAACGCCAAAATTCCGTGTACTTTTCTTTTGGAACTGCGTACTAGTAAACGGAAATTTCTTTAAGAAATTTACCAACCTGAATTTCAGTTTGTTTTGTTACACATACTTCTTATGGCAGCCTGAATTTCATTTAGAGCTGCATACTACGCTTAAGTTGGAAAAAAAGTTGTGTTATTGTTTTAATTATTGGTCATCATAGCATCGTAGTTTTTGTACTCGTACTTAAAACCTTTATGCTTCGTTATTCTTATTACACATTTAATAATATGTCTACATGTGGAAATAATATAACACTTGAAAAATATGCAAGAAATTCTTTTGAGGAGGCTCATGTAAAGAGATATTAAATGAATTGAAATCTATGTTGACCCTTCACTGAATTCATGATTACGTATGAAATGAACACTGATCTGAAATGAACGCTAATGTTTGAGAGTTTGCACACAGCACGAATAAATTTAATAAAATGTTTCTTGAACATAATATGTTTTTAATGTTTTTTTTTGCTGAAATTTACGCTCTGGTAATTTTTGGGGTATTTTAGAATTGTGGGAACCATTTCTTGTAGCAATGAAAAAACCAAACTACTTTAAACTCCCTTTTATCGTAATACATATAAACTTATTATATTTAATAAATAATATTAATCGTAATAAATTTGTTCAAAATTAACTATTTTCAGTTTATACATAAGTCTTAATTTGTATGGAAATATGCATTTACCCTCAAAATATGCCTTAGTAATTATAATATTTAAGTAAATCATTTTAAGGACGAAAGGATATGATTGTTTTATAGGATAAGATATTTTACTTATCTGCAATGAACGCCTTGTGTTTGTGTGTGTATTTAGAGCATGAATCTGGCAAAAAAAAGAAAAGTCATGCCAAGATATTGAATTATTCAATGTTAACATACATTTTTTTGCGATTACTTCATATTGTGAAAAATAAAAATTCGTTGCGAACAAAATTTGAAACTGTTAAAGATAATTCCGGCAGAAAGATTGTTTGTGAATAATAACTAATACGAAATAAGAGCGTAAAGTCTTAATTTATCAACATTAATTTGACAATTGAAGCGAAAAATCCAAAGAAATAGAATATTCTTAATTTTTGTTCAAGGATTTCTCAACGTAAAACGTCTTAAAAGGTGTGTTTCCTTTCCAACAAACTCGTAGTACAAACGTATGGATGGATGTCACATTGATTAATTGTTTATAAAATATTACGCAGGGAAATTGAATGACGGTTATGAAGAAGGCGAATTGAATAGCATTAGCAAATGGGGTAATAGTTTCTTAATGCTAACTGAAGTAAAAGACATGTGTGAAATACTTCACAATTGTGGAATAATGTGCTCTGATTGTTACGAAAAGATAAACATGAAATGATAAAGCATTTCAATTATTTTTTTTTTCACCACTGAATCATATTGTAGACTAAATGCTTTTACAACATTTTCTCTTATTTTCTATACAAAACTATTGCTTTCAATTATACATAGAACCATTTTACTGTCAAAATCAGAGTATTTGTTTGGAAAAATAAAAAAAAGTCTTGGCGCGCAAATCCAAATTCATTCTGATTGTGATTAAACAATACTAACTGTTGGATGTTATTTGTATTTTTCTTCATTTATTTATAAGAGTACTTCTGCTTCATTAATCGCCTACAACTGGCAACTGGTATTTGATCAGGATCCTTAGCAGGGGAAATAAAATTTTCTTGAGTATATCCGTGCATATGTGTATGTGTGTTGCACAACCTGACTTCCCCTGCAGATAATATTTGACTACTTAATCCATTTTAACTGAAATGGGCTAGTTACAACATGGTCCTATGTAATGCAGTCTTGGACCATGTAATTAGCAAACAAGACGTTGTTGTTAACCGACAAGTGTTCGCGTTTTAACGATTGCAAATAGTATATGCCATCGTTAAAACACGAACCCTTGAGTACTCCATCAAGTATGTTTCCTCCATATATTTGGGTTACCTTTGGACTAGTCCCAGTCCTCTTTGGTCGCTTTGCCTGCAGGGTTGTACACAATGCTTATATGAATGTGTGTACGTACTTAAGCAGTTAAAGACTTTCATATAATTTAACATCTACCTACACATTCAAACGACCGAAATGCAATAAAGTGCCCTTGACTCGTGCTGTCAAAGACAGATGTCCTTATTGTCGTATGTGTATAGTTATTTTGTATGCTTAAAGGGATTTTAATTTCGTGTTATGTTCTTGCATTTCATTTTTGCTCAGAAAAATTTATATACGAGCTTAAAAAAAAACGGAAGCCCATTGCAATTTGCAAATGTTTGCTTAAAGTAAATTCAGGCGTGCCAGATATTTGACAAAGCCTAAAATCCACACCTGAACCTGCATTTAGTTAATAAAATTGTTATTCATAATTGTCCGATACAAAAGAAAACAAATTTAATAAATTTACACATTATACTCTCTAGTTCGCTTATATCATCAAAATTACCAAAATAATTTGAATTTCTGTGGCGTGGGTAGTGGGGAGGTTAGAGCTAATCTGGGTTAGCTTGGCCCCCAGAAGGGTTTGGCTACGCAAATGGGTGTTAAGGTCGGACCAAAAATATGAGCAATAATAATACTATTAATAATAATAATAATAATAATAATAATAATAATAATAATAATAATAATAATAAGAGCTATACGTCTAACGTCTCTATGTAAAAATAATAGGGTTTCCGTTTCCGGGAAGCGTCGGATAAAAATTGCCAGGAAATAAAGCCATTTTCACTTCCCGACTACCGATAATTAAAGTGTACTACGAAACGTTGTTTCTTTTGCATTAAAGTTTATATATCTGAATTAACTGGGCCCAAATTACGGCACTCGATATCGATCAATATTTCAATACAATTTAAATGGAAAATTTAGATCGATATCGATGCCGTAATTTGCCTCCTGATTTTATTTTGTTGTTCAATTAATTTTGAGTAAGATGATATTTTATTTTTTAACTTTTTACTTTGGGTGCCTCGGTAGTAAGTACAGTTTTTCTTTTCCCAGACTTTTTCATTTCCCCAAAAATCGCCAGCAATGTACTATGAATTCATCCGAAAAGATATTTTTAATTCCTTTCAGCGGATGCAAGTCATCGTATTTTTATTAAAGCCTCTAACAGTTTTTAATAAATACTCTTTTATTCTTTCCGGTTGCTCAGAAAAGCATTAATTATGTTTGCATTGAACCCGATGTTGCCTTTGAGAGCTTCATTAACATTACATTCTGTATCATATAAAATCGTCCCAAAATGTTGTCTTGTAAAATATCAGTCATTAACGTTTTCACTTTCGCTTAATGTGGAGGTTGTGGGTTCGATTCCCACCATAGACTCTAGTCTGTTTCACTACTGCGAGTGAAATTAAGTTATGATATAATTTGTAATTGTATTTCTAACATTTAATAAATAAAAAAATTAAAAAAAAATAAGTTTTTACTTTGCTTTCAATAAAAATAGCCCAGTCAAATTAGACAAATAGAAGGAACATATATTTAAAGAAGTTAAAGTATCCTGGTGTTTGGCCGGCGAGGTAGAGGGAGGAGTATCCCCTTAAGCCGTTTTTTTTGTTTTTGGCTTATAGGCCTGAAAAGAGTTAAAGCTGAAAAAATTTCCTACAAAAATGTATCAAATAATATTTTACTTAAGACGAACCTTTTTAAAGTTATAAAGCTAAGAAAAAATACAAAATTGAAAAAAAAATGTTTTAAAAACATTCATGACACTCCTTTACGAATTTTAATTTTCGGGAAGGTAAAACTTTCTAATGCATTTTTTAAGGGTAATTAAGATGTGATAAACACGGGAAAATAAATAATTCTGGCAAAAACCCGACTTCAACATATAGAGCCAAACGAACAGAAATGGTGGTGTTATAAGATAATCGACGAAGTGTTCATAAATGGCGGAGTTATACGATAATCAATATATCGGGAGGTCACTTTGCCCGTACATTTCTATATTTCAAGTATATACTTTAAATAAACAAGTTTTTTCAAAATAGGTCCCATAAATGGCGGAGTAATGCGATAATCAATAACTTGGGCGGGAAAATCGCCCCTCTCATTTCCGAAAGAAATATATAATAATCAATATTTTGGGCGGTCGAATTGCCGATTTTCAAAAATGTAATTATGGCACCAAACTGCAAGTAACACCTTTCAAACAAAAACTGAATTTTGAAAATCGCTCTATAAATGCGATAATCAATATTGCGAGTGGTAAAATTGAACCTCCGATTTTCTCAAAAAGATAATGAGACCAAACTGCAAGCAAAAACTCTTTCAAACGAAAAAGAATTTTTGACAATCGGTCCATAAATGGAGGAGTTATGCGATTTTCGTCCAACTTTCGAAAAAATATCGGAAAAAAAAATTTTTAAGAAAAAAATAAATGTGTATATATATTTTTTTTAGTCGGCCCATAAATGGAGGAGTTATGCAATAATCAATATTTTGCGCGGGCGAAGTGCCCGTCCGACTTTCGAAAAAATGATGGGGCCAATCTGAAAGCAAACCCTTTCAAAAAAAAAAAAAGAATTCTAAAAATCGGTTCACAAATGACTGAGATCGCTCTAGCCGCCCGTAGAAACTCAAAATGCTATAAGCGAACTGTAGTGACTACTATTTTCAAAAATCTCAAATTTGATATAGAAAATGGTTTCAATTAAAATGAAATGCTATGGATGGAATCAAAAAAGGCGGTATGATTGATTTTCACACATGCATCAATGAAAAAAATAATTTGTCTTGTTAAACATGCCTTTTGGAAACATACCAGTTCACCTGTTCTGATCAATTACAAGTTCGATAGCTATTTTATCTTTAGCTATTTTCTTGACTTGACAAGCTGTGAACGTCAAGCAAAATGATTTCAATAGGAAGAAACACCTGTTTTTAAATGCAACAACGTCTGCTACGTTGAGTAGGAAAATGTTCAGTTATCCTTTTAAGTACCTGAATTCATTTTCATTAATGTGCTTGTTGTTTGTGTAGTTGAATGATGGTGGTTATATTTTTTGTTGATTATTTGTGTATTTTAAGAATAACTTAGTTCTGGTCTGCTGCAGTATTACTAACAAAAAGGACCTTATTAGCATAAACTATTTTGTTTAAATAAATGTAGCCTTAAGAAAAGAGACAAGCAAACAAAAAGAGCGGAAAGTAAAACTTTAAAAATATTGATTGTAGGTGTAAAGCATTGTATTACTTCACATTAATCACAGGTGTTTTGTGGCTGTTAAACATTGAAAATTCAATTGTTGTTCACTGTATAAAAAACATACCTGACTGTTCTGTAAAACGAGTCGATTTAAAAACGCTCGATTTAGAAAAATTAAATCCACTAATAGCGACATTTTTTCAGACTTTTTTGTAGTTTCATATATTTTAGAGCTTAAAATATCATATCTGAAATTAATTTACTATATATGATTTAAAATGCATCAATGGGTGCATTATTTATTGTTAAAAAAAACGAAAAATTTACTCGGATTCGGTTTACAGGACATATAATAAACAAACTATTCCAACCATTTTTAAGTAAAAAAATAAGTTAATTAATATAACAATTCAAATTTTATTTAATTATTCTTAGCAATTGAAAACAAACAAAATCGATAACTTTTCAAAACTTTTAATTTAATTAAATATTTGAAATCGCAAGAACAAATATGTATTTATTTCTTTGGAGAAAAATTCGATTAATTATATTTCATTTAAATTTTGCAATGAAAAGCTCAATCTTCTTTTCGTATTATCCACAGTTTTATTGTCATCTGTTATATAATCTAACGTAGAATTTGCTTCCACTTCTTCGTAATCACTAGAGGAATTGTGGCCACTATCGGGACTGAGATTGCGGGGAAGTTTACGTGGATGTATCTCATTTTGTGTAAGTTCAGCTTCAGACACTTTGCTCAGGTTACTAGGGTGCGTGCAAAGAGTTTGCGTTTGTGTGCTTTTGCCCAACAACTTTTGGGCTGAGTTAACGACGCTCTCCCTAAATTGGTACATTTTCCGCTTTCTTCTGAGACCACGTTGTCGTTTTAGTTGTCCTGGATCCAATATTTCTTGCAATAGTGGAGAACATATTTCTCTTTCATTGCATATGCTCTTTTTGGTTAATCTCGCTCTGAGTTTATGGTCCTTTTGTCTATACCGTGCCTTTTCTGAATCCCAGATTTCATGCAAATCACTTGCTGGATCTTCAGCTGGTGTATAAGTTGGCGACATTTTGGATTGTTGTGGCTGTGGATGTTTTTGTGATTTTGGAGTTTTTTTTTCTTTGCGATTACTTTCAAGAATAGCGTCAATCATTCGTTCTAGGGTAACATCTCCCATTTTAGTCGAACTTAAGGTAGATTCTTCCATATAAGCGGGATATTTCGAAATAGATTCGACAGGTTTCTGAAGCGTTTTCGTTTCTAGAGATAATTCCTCGTTAATGTTATTTAAACCTTCCTTGAGCTGAGGTGTTATATATCTTGGCTTCTCAAAGTAACTATCTGGTATGCCAACTCCTCTTAATGCCAGCATTGGACCGGGAATCAAGGCGCATGGAGAATATTCCACATCAAAAGTGGGTAAAGTGCAAGCGTAACTATTAGGAACATTTTTGCGAGTTTCCGTGCTTTCGGGACTTTTTAATATTTCGGATTGTATTCTGTTGGTAGACAATTTTAAAGGGGAATTATATGCCAGTTCGTGTACTATATTGCTTAAATCGTTTAAACTATCCATTTTACTCGAAGGACTTTCTATAAGTCTTCTGCTAGACGTTTGTAAAGGTGTGGAAGTAAACTGATTTTCCTTATCAAGCCAAGATGCTTTAGGTCTTTGTGTACTCAGATTAGAAGATTTACGCTTTAAATGTTTTCTTTGCTGGTTTGAATACGCTTCCGACTTGACAGGAAGTTCTGTGTTATTATCCTCATTTTGCAAATAATTTTGCCGAGGACCATTTACTGCCCATTTTAACATTTTAAAATAGTATTCAGTGGCAAAACTAAAAAATACAAGAAAAAAAATCCAGATGAATAGAATTCAGGTTTTAATTGTTTATAATATAAAAGGAAAGTGGATTTTTATTAGCATAATTGTATTAGTCTTTATAGCTTTTTTTTATCTTTTTGTATTAAAATGCTTTAAAAGAAGATTTTTGAAAGTATTGAAACAAAAATTACAAAGGCATACTTTTAAAAAATTTCGCATATATAAATAAAAGAGATACAACAACAAAACAAGATCTGTTAACGAAAAACTTGTTTTTCGCAAAATAAAATAAAAAATGAAACGCGCGCAAAGTTAATTCAAAAGTCTTACTTTTTACTTCTTATTTGTGAGAATGAAAAGAATCTTTAAAGAACCACACGTAACAAAATTGGGTGTTTTGTGTGCGCGTTTGTTTTGTCTTTAATTTTTTAGAAAAAAGTAAAAAAATAAAAGTATAAGCTTATTCATTCTGCTTTAAATTTTCAAGGAATTCCAGCTGAGTAAGAAAAAAAGAAAAAAAAACCGTATTGTATTTCGAACGAACAATGAAAAAAGTTCAGGTTTTACAAATGATTAACTTCCCTTTAGGAATAAACAGCAATTCAAATAAAATCCTTGCAATTAATTACCAATGTGCTGCAAATTTTGTAATATATCCAAATTTGCATTGAATTTATTTAACATGTCAAGAGTTTATTATCCCATATTGTATTTTTCTTTGTTAATTGACGGCGTTGCAAAATTTGGTGGATGAAAGAAAGATTATATTAAATAAGTGTCTATTAAGAGGTATTTTAAGTAGTTTTGAGTTAAGTTATTCATTTATAAGAGTTGTGAGCATTTACAGTCCAGTCACCTTATTTACACACAATTGACTTTTCAGTCAATTATTAATCAGGAATTTAATATTTAACTTACCTTTATCAAGTTAATGTAATAAAACAATAATTTTTCTCCAATGTTAATCCAAAAGATATAGAAAGTTTCACATACATAAATATTCATTCATCTAAATACTTTATACAGTTTTTAAATTTCAATCTCTTCTTTTTTTGAAATTTCTTTGCATGTTCTTGATTAAACTTTTTCTGTTCACTTCTTACATTCTATTTAACGTACACACGTCTTCCCGGTTCAACTATCACAATGTATCTGCGTATAAATGCGCGCTGGTCGCTGTTTTACTACCGAATGCTCTACAGTTTATAGCCACCCCGAATATTTATATCTTTATCAAAACAGCAATTGGAAGAGAAGACGTATTGAATATTAAAAATTCTCTATTAAATCCTGTGAGCACATTTAAGAGAGCTGATACTGTTACCCAGCAAAAAAAAAAAGTCAGACATTTGAGAAAATATGCTTTTATAGTTTGATATCAAATGTTATTTTCAATCCCAGACAGATTCTTGAAACTGATGTTAATTTAATAATAAAGTTTTAAAGAATGATACTTTCTCAATTTGATATCAAGATTTTTTTTCAAGTAAGGTAATCCCATACATTAAATCAAACTACAAATTTAAATAAAAATTGTTTGAGTTTTTTAAGTCTGAAATAAAAATGCATGCTTTTGTTTCTATAAAAATCTTCCCGGTTATGTTTTTCATTAAAGTTCTAAACCTTAAACGTAAGGTATACAAGATTTACTAATTGTAAATATTAGGGTATTCATTCGGTTAACCGTTAATCGGGTAACCGGTTAATTACTACCCGATTAACTGACCGGTTACTTTAAGATTGGATATTTTCGATTAACGGTTAAGCCAATTAATTTCAGTCGATTAACCGACGCAACAAATTTTTTCATATTTAGTAGTATTATAACGTATTTTTTGTGCGTTTAATTATTTGTTTCGTCTCACATACAAAAGGTATGTGTTTAGAAATTATTTTTCATACAAACAAATAAGTGTGTTCAGTGATTCTAACTTAAGTAAAACATTAAAATCTTTGGACGTGGCTATAAGAGTTTAGTAAAGACTCTGCTGTTCTAATTGAATTTGAGAGAATTATGTATTAAGTTCTTGTTTAAAAGTTTTATAAAATCCATTTAATTAAAAATCTAAGGATTCGATTTAATGGGAGACGAATTAAATTATTTTGTACCTACACTCAGGAATATTTCCTTCTAGCAACAGTGTTTTAAAATACAATACAAAAACGGAAACTAAGGAATGCGGAAATAAACTTTTTTGCAGAATGTTCGTCGCTGAGGTCTGCCAGTATGAGTCAGATGATGGCCTTACAACAGAAGAAACTATCGATAGTAATACAAGAAATATTTTAACAGAATTAACCGAAAAAAATTAGAAGTGTTAAGAATTTGAAAAAAATAATTAAAAAAATAATAATAATAATTTATAAAAATAATAATTTATAAAACCCAATACGCCTTTAATACGCGTATAAATACTAACGTCGATCATGTTTGCGGTTATTTATTGCGAATGTCATTGCCTTTTTGTAAAAGCCGTAACATCTGTCAGTTTTTTTTTTGTTTATAGAAGACGAATTGTGACGTAACTGACGCCAAAAACAGCCAATTACAAAATTGCATTCGTCTTAACAATTAATTGGTAAAATAACATCACTTTCAAATCAGAAACTAAAAAAATTTTCATTATTTGAATTAGACAATTTTATTTTATATATTTGTGCGGAGTTACTTGGCATATAATTGTGTTTATTTGCAAAATAAAAATCTTTATCTAAAACGTATTTCTTTTGTTTACAAGCAGGTATTGTGAGCCATTAAAAGGGTTACCATTATTTTGATAAAAAGCAATAATTTTGTGTGAGAAAAAGTACACAAATAAAATTTATTGCAAATGGGCAGCTCTATATGCGCGAAACTACGTAAGTCGAGACGAAAAATAAGAAACGTCTTCGGCAGACGCAAATTGTTACGTAATCGTCCATATGCCATTCGCGCAAGTTTTGATTGCACGCGTTCTGTAAACATGCTGTAAGACAGGGTTGTAATGGCATAATGGAAAATTTTATAAATTTAGAGAAATCCAGGAAAAGGACTGAGAAACTAGATATTCTGTATTATGGATTGCTTTCGATTTCTGCAACATCTGCGATAAATGAAAGGATTTTTCCAAGTCAAGTTTTATCAAAACTAAAGAAGAGAATCTTTTAAATCATAAGCATTTAAAGGAAACTATTTTTTGAAAGATTGTTTTAGAACATCTGCTTAAACTATTGAAAGAACTGATATAATGATCTCACAAACTTGTTAATTTTTTAATTAATACTTATTTATGATTTTTTTCTTAATTTAGTTCAAGAGTTGTTATGTTTGTAATGTTCTTGTTCTTTTTACTAATGAATTCAGAATAATAGATAATTCATGCATTTTTATTTGTTGAAATTACTTGATTTATGAACAAACTTTATTAATCGGTTAACCGGTTAATACCGAAATTAGTCGATTATTAACCGATTAAGCCAAAACCTCGATCAATTAATCGATCGATTAATCGACTAAAACAGAAACCCGATTAATGAATACCCTTGTAAATATTAAAGAAATAAACCCTTAGCTTAGAGTACTAATCCACGTAAATTTAAGTGCACTTTTTTTATTATTATTGCTACACCAGCATCCAGCGGTTTAATGGTACCAAATTCCACAAGTGCTTTTTTAAACAGTTTCTGAACAAACTCAAAAACATAAACATAGTATATCTAGTCGTTAAACTGCTCTAAGAACGTGAACATTAAAAGGCTATACGTGAAACTTACGCACATATGAGCAATTATTTTATTGCAGCTAATAATTGATCTAAAACATAAATTTTTATTTAGCTTTTAAATTGTTTTTGTTTACCTCAATATGAATTATGAGTTATTTTTTTATTACTTAATAAACAACAATTAATAAAATAAAAAAGTTTACAGAAATAACCACATCAATTGAATGAAGCGCTTTAGGAAAAATTTTAAAGTACGTAAAATTTACGTGGCGTTACTATTACCGTACTATTAAATAGCGTTAGTATTCTAGGGTTAAACATATTTGAAGTTTTGAATGATTCCTTGCGTTTAAATCAATTTTAGAGCTTAGGTATCTTTAAAGACATATAGTAGATTGTTATAGCAAATATTTTTGTAGAGTATTTCGGACCGCTAATCGCCGCTGAGAGTGAGATAAAAAGCAAGGTTGTGTATGACTATTTTTTTTGCTAATTTTCCACAGTTGAAAACAGAGTTGCAAATTTAGCGCCTTTGGCGTTAGTTTTAGCGCTTTTTTATGTATCAAAAGTCGCTTTTTTCACTATAGCGCTTTTTTTAAATAAAGCTCTAAATTGGCGCTTGTTTTTCAAAATTTTTTTTAGAAGTTTCGTCAAATTTTCACAAGTAATTATTAAAAAAGTTTTGTTTTGGCTTTGAAATAAAAAATAGTTAAGCATTTTTATCTAAAAAAATGTATCCAAAACTATTGTTAACATCATTTTGTTTCATAATTGGGGAATTTACACAAACATATTTGGCTATAATTGTGCGTATCAGGATATTGCACTCGTATGCCTGGAATAGTGAATTCTTTTTAGCTCAATTTTTGTCATTATCAACTTCCCGTCTAGAAATTTTCATGCAAACACATTTGGGATCTGACTGGGATCCCAATTCCGATGTAACGCAGAAACGCATTTGGGAGCCGATTAGTTTCCTATGGGGAAAAATCTGCTAAAATCGGGAAAATATCAAACTCTAATATTGAGTTAAAATTGCTGAAGCTATCCAAGGCACAAAAGTATGTAGCAATCACCTCTGTTCAAGATGATCAAAAAATATGATAAAAAATCTGTGTTAGATTTTCCCAACAAGTTCACAATAGTTTCCCGATTGGGAAGAACTTATGTTATGTCACTAATTTGTAGATGGACTATCAAACAAGTTCCCGATCTGATCCCAAATGGGTTAACCCTTGTGGGTTTGCCACATGCATTCATAATCAGCCCCAATATTAGTATTGGAAAAATTCCTAGTCGGGTTTGTATTAAATTCCCAATGCTTATTTGGCAAAAATTTTTTAAATAAGCTCTATTTTATACGGCTGTTATAGTCGAATATAATTTTAATTTAAGTATTGTCTATAACAGGATAAAACATGTGACTTGGATTGAAGTAAGCAAACTGTGTCAACAACGCAGAAAAAACTAATTTTTCACTTCAAATACCAAATTCCCTGAATCAAATGTAAATTTGTTCAATTTAGGTCCTATAAAGAAATTTGTAAATTCAAATGCAAAAATTTGTAACAATTTGTTTGAAAAAAAATTCTGATTTTTTCAATAAACAAATTGTTTCAATCAAAAAATGTTTTAGAGAAATTTAAAAAATAAATCAAAGAATTTCATAATCTTATCAGGTTGCCAACATTGGCGGTAGGTAAATGAAGTGAAATAATAAGTCAAACAAAATTATTTATCAAACTAAATAGAGACAATAATAAAGATTTAAAATCAGTTTCAAAAACATGTTTGTTAAAAAAAAGCTATCATAATTTTTTCTGCGAATATACTTTAAGCCTTTGGACGATTTTATGCAGAAAACTATGACGAAGTGACTTATGTGGTTCCCTATACCGATATTTAGAAATTTAACTCAATAATTACCTGAAATATTGAAAATATGTAGTGTAAAGTTTTTAACATGCATTTAATGTCCTGTAAACGAAATAGATTTGTATGTTTTTTAAAGTTTTTTTTTTAATTTAAATTTAATCTAGCGCTTTTAAGTAGGTGGACAGCCCTATTCAGTTAGGAAAAGTTCGTAGCACTGGTTGAAAAACATTTGAGAATAGTCCCACATCTCGATTTGAGAATCAAGCCTCCTTTTTGTAGAGCGCAATATTTTAAAGTTACATTCACATAATTTTTAGGCGCTTATTTTTTGAGATAGAGGCTTCAAATCAATCTCAATTTGAGATCAAAACTGTGTGTTTGCTGGGTGCATCTTTCCCCTATAATAGTTTTATGAGAGTGTAAGTGTGCATTGCCAGAAACTTTGGCAACAAAATAATACTTTGACGAAGCAAAAATCATGTATTGAAGAAAAATATCACCAAAATGGATAGGCAAACTTGACTCTTTGAAAATTTTAAACCTTCGGTAGGGTCTGTAAAATTCAACTTTATAATGATGAAAGAAACTTTCCAAATATGCATATATCTGTTGGTGGGAGGTAAAATACACCAAATCACATTTTTTCAAAAATCAAATTTTTGTACTGTTGGAATCAGCATTTTTTGCTCTATCGATGGGTAAAATCCAGTAAGTCCTATGTTTCAACACTGAAAGGAAAATCATTCATTCAGACAACGAAACGGTTTCATTAAATATTCTGCATTATATTAATGAAACTTTTCATTAATACAATGAGCAATTACATTGCATACATGAAATCTTTCAATCTCTGCTCTTCATAAGTTTTTCATAGTTTATTATATAAATGAAAATCGTTACATTGTTTAAATTTTTGTAAATATTCTGCATTATATTAATGAACTTTTTCATTAATACAATCAGCAATTACATTGCCTACATGAAATCTTTCAATCTCTGCTCTTCACAAGTTTTTCATAGTTCATTGTATAAATGAAAATCGTTACATTGTTTAAATTTTTGTAAATATTTTATGTTTTTTTAACCCGCTTTGTGTGATTCTTAAAGTTAGTGTTAATTTATAGCTTAGCTGTATTTGGAATTTTATAAAATTTTTAAATATTCTTTATAACAACTAAAAGTGACAAGAATTATGTACTATAAACTAAACATCGCTTTGCTCAACCTAGCATCCACTCTGACAGCTTGTAGCATTTGTATAGCAAGAACTATTATCGTTTCTAGCTTAAATTCGCTTGTAGCGCGCACTCTGACATCAAAGCTGTATCATCAGCGAATGTTGATATGTGTATGTTACTGCGTAGGTTTTGCTTTAGTTTATCTATTAAACGTTCGTGCCATACTTTATCAAAAGTCTGAGAAGCATCGATGAAGAGCGCAGAACAATATTTTCTTCAAAAGTTTTTCTAGCCACGTTCACGAGTCTATGTGTTTGTTCAATGGTGCTATGTTGTCTCCTAAAACCAAATTGGTGGTTTGGAATGCATCTATTACGATTCAGTATGGGTGTTAGCTTACTCATAAGTAGCTTTTCAAATAGTTTTGACATGTTAGACAATAAGCTTATAGGCCTACAGAATTCCACCTTCGTATGATTTTTGCCTGGCTTAGGTATCATGGTAATTAGCGAAACCTTCCATTCTGCGGGATAGCATTTGAGGCGCAAAATACTGTTAAAAATAAATAGAATTATCCGTTTTGGAGTACAGAGTAGATCTAAGAGCATTTTATTGCAATACGGATATTGAACCTCAAAGTAACATCTTGTATAGCAAGGACTGGTGGCAGCTCAACTTTAGTATCAGACGTATTTGGAGTAAATACTTTCTGCAAGTACCCTTCAAACAAAGTACCCTTTTCAGCGTCAGTTCTTGCCCAGTCTCCATTCGAAGCTCGCAATGGAGGCTTATATATCACTGGCCTTTTGAGGCCTCGGCCTGCTCTCCAAAATCAATAACATCAGCTATTTTTCGGCGATCTGTTGGCCAGTAAGTTGGCTGCCAACTTGATATAACATTCAAATGCATTTTAGAAATTGTGTCAAACAAAACGCGACCCTTTGGTGTGATGAAGCAAGATCCCCAGTACGTGTGCTTAGCGTTGTAGTGAATTAAAAAATCTACTATATTGACCATCAAATAAAGAAAACTATGATTTGCTTTGAGAATCATCAGAATTAATAAGAAAGTTCCAACAAATCTTAGAAGTAGTTCGAATTTAAAATGCTGCACGCCAACCCAAAATTTGTATACTGGGTTAAACTTTTTTCTAAAATTATGTCTATTTTATGTTCAATTATGTTCTATTACCTGATAATTCTCTTGTATGTCAAGAATCTATAATGTATCTCATACTCAGTTTAAATTAATCAGTCATGGCATCAACAGTGAGATTATAAAACGGCAGAAAAAAAATTTGAGCTTTTTGAAAAATAAAACTAAAGTTTTCATTTACATACACAGAAAAAAATTATTTCCAAAATTCTTCCAATTAACTGTTTAATCAGAAAAAATTTTATTTTCAATTAATATTTTAATTAAATCAGCGCGTATTTTAGTTGGTCTTCTTTTCTTTTAAGACAATGCTATGAATTAAATTTTAAACCAAGTTACCATAAAATAGAAAAATTTTCTACATGTCAATTGTGTATTAATAAAGTAAATTTATTTTGCATGTGTTAGAATTGTATAATTTTTCTGAGTATGCGGCAATGTTTTATGACAACTAATTTATTATTTATTTTAATTTTCAATTAACTTTTCAATTAAATTGATATAATATTTTTTTAATTGAAAAAATCGAAAAATATTTTCAATTAATTCTGTTGCGTTAATACTACAATTTTCGTTAGTGGTTGAAAACTAATTAATTTTTTAAATGGATCTTCGTTTTTCTTAATTGAATCATGTTTTTACTTTTTTCTGTGTATATTACATTATCTTGAGAAGATTTTGGCTTTTTCAGTTTAAAAAAACACAACTCGACAACAAAATTATATTTAATCCTAGCAAATAATGTTTCTGAATCTGCCCATTATCTTCAGAGATATTGCAGAGCTTGTGCCAATTTTTTTTTTCAAAATTTAGTTAAAACATTCATAAAAAATAAATAAAAAACAAAACTTCTGTAATTTTCTCCAGACATTTGGATTTGGATATATTCCAAACAAAACGTGTCATATTTCATTAAAATGGATCGAACTTTTGATTAAATTCGAAATTAAATGAGGGAATTCTATTAATAAAATAACGATTTTCATAAAACAGTAAAAGGACTGCAACTCTCTAACTGTCCTGAGTTGCGCCCAATACAAAAATTTTGGACAATAATTAAACAAATGCTGAGAAGAACAAAAAATTGTATGTAAGTTGGAAATTGTGTGTAAGTTGGAATCATGTTGCCAAAAGAGTTGATGGAGTAGGTGTTCAAAATCTGATGGCTGGTCTGAGAGCTAAAATTCGAAAATTTGCTTTATCTAAAAATGAATTGTGATGTTTCGAAATTATTTGTATCTTTGAAGTACCTGAAATAATTTGTTGTACTTAATTAAATTTTGTTGCTATTGATTTTTATGTTATTAACAAAATAAAATTTGAAATTTTTTTCGTGTCCAAGCTTTATTTATGTAGGTACATATTCATAAAACCATTGAACAGGATAAAATATAAATTTCATGAAAAGAAAGTCCGTCAATAGATAATGACTAATTGATTTAACAAAATTATTATTTTTTACTTGAAGACACATTTGAAATATCCTTGCTATTTTTCATTTTGAATTACTACATGCATCCACAATTGCATACACATACACACGCATATGTATAGAATATTGATTTTTTTATTGTGTGGAAAAAATTTCAAATATGTTTTTTGTCAACGCGAACTGCATACAAATACAGCTGTTTTTAAAATGGATCTACATTATTAATTTCCAAAAAGGAAAATGTCTTAAAAATTAATAAATTTAAACTACAAAAATATAAAAGGAAAAATTATCCGAATTTGTCATTGTGATTCACTACTTAAGTATTGTCTTCACAATTTACCATAAAATGTTCAAGACCAACCAACTGTAATGGGAGTAGTTAAAAGAATTAATTGATTTAAACATTTTCGTTATTTAGTTTAAAAAAATTTTCGAAAATATATTTAAACAAACAAGTTTTTACATATAAGTCCATTAATTTAACACGTCTAAGGGCCATTTGTCGGGAGCAAGGACTGCTTAAGGCAAAGTAGTCAAAGCGATCTCTTATAAGTCTGAACACGCCTCTGTTGAGCAAAGGGCAAAGCGTTCCCACGATCCTTAGTAAGCACAGTCAAGTCGGCTCGTAGATCAGCATGCTGTTCCCATCGCATACGTGATGGCATCCCCGCGGTGCTCCCTGGGGACCACCTCATAAATCAAAAGGTGGAAGAGAATTCGAGCGGCGGTCTATAACTCATCCGATTGGTCATCTGAGATCGTGGTGTCTCGGGAAGTACACGTGCAACTATAATTAATCTGCTCGCCAAGGTAGCTATGGACTATACACCAAGCCTTGACTGGAGGCAAAGTTGGCAGCCCCAGCACCAGTCTAGGATGCATTAGACTAATCATCTACCCATCTGAATACAATACGATTACTGAAACCATTACAAATGTAAACAATAATTATATATCAAACCCCTGTTGGCGACCGCTATGAAACAAAGGACACGAAATGGATAATGAAACGTGCGAACTATGTTAGAAGGATCAAAATTGGCTCAGGTAGAAAAGGAGCTAATAGAATACCAACTGATTATATTAGGCCTGAGCGAAATACGATGTCCAAACAGCGGCCAAAAGGTTCGACCTTATTATACTCTGGCAACTATCCGACTAACCCAGAAAAAGCGGTGTTGGTTTCCTGCTTTCGAATGAAGCCAAAAACGCAATCGAGTGGCAACCCCATAACAACAGGATTATTGTGGCCAGATTTAAAACAAGTGCAAGAACACTAACCTGCATTCAATGCGGTGCCCCAACGGATGGTGCTGACATGGAGGAAAAGCCAAACTTTTATAGCAAGCTGTCTCATGAACTCAACAACATCAATCATGGCGACATAAAGCTATTAATGGGCGATTTCAATGCGCAGGTAGGATGCAACAACAACAACAACCGTGATAGTGTTAAGGGTATACATGTGCTAGGACAGATGTCCGAAAATGGCGAAATGCTTCTCGAAATATGCGATAGCTTCAACTTAGTGCATGTGCATAAGGTTATATGGATTTCCCCCGACCGTGTAACAGAAAATCAAATTGACCATTTTGCCATCTGCAGACTGTGGAGAGGATCCCTGTTAGACGTAAGAAACAAAAAAAAAATGCTGACGTGGCCAGCGACCGTAATCTAATAATAGCTGTAATCAGGTTAAAAGTAAGAGCAGTAAGTACATCGTAGACCCTCAAGTAACAGGAAGGCATTTGACGTCAACAGACTGAAAAAAGAAGGAGCAGCGCGTAATTTCTCCAGAAAACTTCGAAGCATAACCCTCAATATCCACAATAAAACTCTGCAAAACATCAACACATACTGTAATAAATTGGCTACGTCAGGAGAACTAACAAGACCTGGATCTCTGATGCAACGTGGGATCTAATCGTGTCAAGAAAGTGATGCAAAACACAACTAATTAGCGCTAAGTCAACTGAAGAGAAGGAAGTACTGAACCGACGATATAATGAAAAGAATAAAAAAGCAATAAACGCAATGTCATATGCGATAAGAGAAAATGGGCAGAATCTAGCAACTGATGCCCAAAGGGCTAACGAAACGGGACGAACTAAGGGCCTGTATCGCATTACAAAGGAAATAGCAGGTCATAATCATCACAAAATTAAGCCTCTAAAGAACGCAGAAGGCGAATTGGTATATGCGAACGACCAAAAACTGGCAATATGGGAAAAACACTACACAGCCTTACTTGCGTTCAATCCTACACAACGCGCTAACCTCTGTGATTGCGATCCAATGCAAAACACACTCAGAGTTAGAGAAAACATAGCTATCGATTCGCCAACGCTTGAGGAAATTGCAGACGCTGTGAGTAGACTAAAATCTGACAAAGCGGCAGGCCTAGATGGAACTCCACCCGAGATCTTCAAAAACTATATTCTCTTGACGGCGATGTTAATCGTACCCACTTTTGGCCAAATGAGAGTGTCCCAAATTACGTGAAAGAAAGGCTTATAATAAAAATACCAAAGAAAGGTAACCTTCAAGAATGCACTAATTGGAGTGGCATAACGCTGTTAAATATGATTAATAAAGTCATAGCCAATATAATACTCAAACGTATTTGCTCAGCCCTTGAGCCGCATCTAAGAAGAGAGAAGGCCAGTTTTAGGTCAAATAAATCCTATGTAGATTCCGTCAACATTATCAGAGTGGTCGTTGAGCAATCCGTCGAGTGGCGATTAACTTTATACTTAGTGTTCGTTGACATTAAGCGCGCTTTTGATACGTTATAGGGCTATATGGGAAGCTCTGAGCTGCAAAGGAGTGCCTAAAAAATCATAAGGCTCATCAGAGTATTATACAACAACTTTCACTGCCGTATACTCCACGAAGGTGCAACGAGCAACCCCATCAAAATCAAAATTAGAGTACGCCAAAGCTGTGTTCTGTCGGCACTTCGATTCAACATAGTTGTAGACGTGGTGATGAAGCAGGCAATTTCAAGTCCACAAGGTATAACCTGGGGTCTATATGAGAAACTAGATGACCTAGACTACGCAGACGACGTATGTTTGCTATCACACCAACTCTCCAGCATGCACGCAAAATTACAAACCTTGGCTGAACATGCAGCTAGAGCAGGTTTTCAAATCAACATCCAGAAAACAAAATCGATGAGAATGAAAACTTCCAATACCACAAATTTTTATCTTTGGGGTGAGGCTATCGATGAACTGGAAAACTTCAATTACTTGGGAAGCCAAATCTCTACGAGTGGAGGAAGCAATAAAGATATCCAGGTCAGATTGAGGAAGCAAAACAAGCGTTTGGCATATTAAACACACAAAGCTCAAGTTTTTTAATACTCAGCGTTACCATATATACATTTTTAAAAACTTATTTCTAAAAAAAAACTTTTTTTGCCCAAAAAACCTTTTTTTCTACAAAAGTGCTAAAATTTTAAAAGAAAACACAAAAAAGTGTATTTGGAACTCATTTTAAGGAATGTATAAAAACGGCATAGTTGTAGAGGGAGTAAACACAATTAAACGCTGTTGAAGTAATCACTTAATATTTTCATCCGATATACTATACTTAAAATTTTAAATTATGTACATATTTATAAAAATAAAACTTGAAAAAACTTTATATAAATTTTAAACTTTTTGGCCTCTCGAAAAACTTGCAAAAAAAAGGGAAAACTTGACAAATGGCAACGCTCGTCCTGCTATACTGCTGCGAAACATGGACGATGCGACTGGGATGCGACTAAACAAAGTCCATTAGAGATCGAAATCAGATCGCGAAAATTTAACTGGATTGGTCACACGATGAGAAAACCTACAAAGGACTTAACAAGGCAGGCTATAGAATACAACATTCAAGGCTCTAGACGATCTGGTAGACCCTCAAATACTTGGAGGCGCAAAGTTGAGAAAGAGCTCCAACAGAACGGTGCATCATAGAATGAAATGAAAGCCCTTGCCGCTGATAGGTCCCGATGGAAGGCATTTATAATGGCCCTATGTTCCACCAGGAATTAAAGGACTATATATATAAGGGCCATTTATACAACTTGACGTTAAAGACCACGTTTGTTAAAGGTACCTTTAGCAAAAGTAAGTGATAATCGGGCCTTTAACAAATTTTCATTATTACAACTTCCTGTAACAAAAAGTAATCTTTTTCAAAGTATGCCTATACCAGGGTATTTATGGACTACTTTTGAATGATTAAAAATGCAGTGGCAACATCATACATATGTAAAGGGTGGACAAATTTGAGGTTAGGAACTAAATAGGCTGTCAAATGATGAAATGTCAAGAATTGAGCTGTCATCCTTTGGCATTTATTTAGAGAAAACTTGGGAAATTTTAACCATGGAATGCCAAACTCTTGAACAACGAATTTTAATTTATGTACTTGATAAAGTAGAAAGTATGGCAACAAAATGTGGTAACTCCAAATGACTAAACCTCGTGATAAAAGTGATAATTTGGCTTTAACTTATCGCTCACTTTTAGCTTAAAGTTGTAATAATGAAAAACTGTTAAAAGAGAAAGGCAAACATATCACACATGTATCAATGTTTACAGAATTATGTGTAGTTTTCAACAGCATGTTCAGATTTGAATAATTTAAACTTTTTTAAAAGACTTTTTGCAACACAAAAGGACATATGGTGGTATGTGGGTGGGGAGGTTTGTAACTACTAAAATTATTCTATAAAACCGTCGATTATTGATATTTCTAATAAAATTTTGCTATTATATAGGAATTTATTTAGTAAATACCAAAAAAGGAAAAACAATTAAGATTTACGTTTGAGAATCCCCGAATTCCTAAGAAAGTTTCAAGAAATCCAAAATGTGGGATTTTTTATGGCAAATAAATGGATACACATAAGAGTTTCTGAAGGCGGTATTGGTTTTTAATTTAAACTTTGGTATTTTAGAACATATAGGCTAAAATCAAAACTGCTGCAAAATATGTAGATCGCATGCGGAAGAGTACAGCGCCAACAAAAAGTGTAAATTGGATTATTTATTTTATAAACATACTTACATACATTAATTATATAAAGAAAGTTTTTTTCTTTCTATAGAAAAGAGAGGATGGCTTTTTAGGGTAAAAAAGTTTTCGAAATTAATAATTTTTTAAATTTTCAAGTTAAAAATTTTATAATTTTGTAACCCAGAAGGAATAATGCCATCAAATTAAACAATTTAAAATTTTTACGCAATTCGAAATTTCAAAGAAACAGTTGTGACAATCGGCTCTTATTTGGATTCGATATCTTGAAATTTCTTTAGCAAGGTTTTGGGAAATTATAATTTTCAAATGGATATGAACCTATACCTCAGCAAGATTATCTTTTTTTGAACTTTATAATGGCTATGAGGACACACAATTTTTGTGGAATCAGGCGAGAAACAAAAAAAAATTACAAGCGTTGAAAAGTTTACCTGACCGAAGTGTTTCACTTGGGGACTTCATAGCTCAGCTCCTGGTCCTTCTGGGGAATTCATCTTCTAAAGTTAAATAGGAATACTTTTATGATATGTTCGTATGAAACTTCCTTGCGGCAAATTTCGTGCCACTCGTCTGCAACGTACTTGTCCTATATATAATTTCCTGAAGATTCTTTAAGAATCATAGGGCCTATAACTGCTGAAAAAGGGAGTGGTACAAAATGTTTCCAAGTGGTGAGCGTTGAAAAGAGAACACATCACTTAACTTGAACAAAAATGTTAAAAAATAGTCTCACTGTACAATCAGATTTTTTCCAAATCAAAAATATATGTTTAAAGTATAATAATTTGACTAGTATTAAAGAGACCACCACAGGATAACTAACCTTATGTTTGGATATAGAATTTTTCACTGAGTATCTTAATTATATCAATTGACATTCTCCAATGACAACGCCATGACAAGGTGACAGGCTCCTCTTATAAAATGTCCCAGAACTCAAACCGGTTGTCAGTCGTTAGGGAGCAGTCACGTCACTTGTTTTGGTACAGATACTCTACCCTCTAGGGCTTATATTGATTTTCATTTCTGATTAGATTGAACGATTCAATTGTTTAAAGTTTCTGCAATAACTTTTCCAAAAGAAGTATTTCTATTAAGCAAGAAGATAAATTAGGGCATTTGAATTGAAATATTAAAGAAGATAACATATCGACGGCCTATATTCAAAATCCTCTATATTAAAAATCACAACTTTTCAGAAGAGCATAAAAACTGTTTACTTCGTTCATTGATATGTTATTTTAAAATCTTTGTTCTATAATATACATATTTTAAAATCCATGGCTCAATATTTAGGGAATTCGCAATGTGTATCTTAAAATTTGGAAATAGCAATATCGTTACAACCTTAAAATTTGATTGTGAGCAACGATACAAAGCACAGCATATTAAAGTAATAAAAGTAACGACGAAGTTTGCCGAATATTTCTCACTATTTACATGTATAGAACACGAACTCAAAATACACAACAAACAAAACAACAACACAAGCACGTTAGTGCTTGGTACCTATCAACAAGCCAAAGAATCACCAACACACTTAAACCACGCACAAATTATTTATTTAAAATATTGCCGCATTGAAAAAAACATGCTTCTTGGACTTTTAAACTTGTCATCTGGTGGCAAATTTCATTTACACACAAAACAAAAACAACAAACTTGCCAACTAATAATAAAAGACTAAAATTAAAACAACGTTATATTAAGACACATTTTAGAACGCTGTTGTGAATTCCCTAATTGTGTGTAATATATTTTTAAAATTTTGCATTATTGGCAATTTTATGAAAATATGGAGGGATTTGTTATTCGAAAAAACTCAATACGTTATAAGATAGATGATTCTGTATAGCAAAAATGAATTAAGTACATTTTTAACAAATAATATGATTAAGTTTTATTGCGAAGTCTAATATAAGAACAAAAACGTATACTATACATACATTGCGCTTTCCGCGATGTTAGCAACTTTTTCTGAAATTTTGATATTCTTTACAATATTAGTGATTTCTTTAACATATTTAGCAATTTTTCTTGAATATGCGGCCTTGGCGGTCTCAAATCAATGGTAGGGATTGTTTTCGATGTTGCAACTTCTCGCGAATTTTTGCAATATTCGGGATATATTCGAATTTTGGCAAGTTGTTAGGCTCTTTACAGTTTACACGATTTTAAACCATATTAGGGAATGGTAAATGAACTCAAAAATCGTCGTGTCGTGTTTTGAGATTTGGAGGTTTATATAATGGTTTTGAAAGCTTTCGTCTATTCAATTTCGTTGAAGTAAAAAAAACTTTTTTATTTCGTGAAAGAATATTATTGCCAATACATTTGTTTTCATATATTTTACTTTTTTTCTCACGTAAGGATATCGTATTTGGTGTTAACCCCATAGATTATACGTAGATAGTCAACTGGCGACATGTCAAAAAAAAAAAATTACAACTCTCTTCACACAGACCAGCAGGGCTGTCAGATTTTTTCAGACCTATTTCGCCAAATTGATCTTAAAAATCGCCAAAAGTCGCCAAAATCTATTTTATATAGTTTTCTTAATATATATTTGCTAATAAATTTATTTTTATATACTTTTTTAATATAAATTTTTAAAAAAAATAATCGTATACAATTTTACCCAAAAGTAGAAATAAAATCGCCAAAAATTATTTCTTGTAAATTTTTCTCATCCGAATTCAAAACACTTTAATGACTATAATTAATTTGGAACGATTTTCCGTCATCCCACGTCAAATTTGGTTTGTAAACAGACCGGTTTCGGCTATGTGCCATCTTCAGTGTTCTATTGAATACTAAATCATTTTTATTTATTTTAGTATTCAATAGAACACTGAAGATGGCACATAGCCGAAACCGGTCAGTTTACAAACCAAATTTGACGTGGGAGGACGGAAAATCGTTCCAAATTCAAAAGAACCCGTCGGAAGAAAAACACAACACACTATAATTAATATAAGAAAAATCATTTAAATCACATCGTTTTAATTTCTTGCAGACGAGTTTTGGTGGGATTTGTTTTTGAAAAAACTCTTGCAACAAAGTAATTTTCCTGAATTGCAAAAATTTTTATGTTCAATTTTTTAAAAAATAGCCATAAGTCGCCATCAAATTTATTTATCGCCAGAAAAATCGCCATATCGCCAAATCAAAAATTTAGACACCAAACAAGTTGAAAAGTCGCCATGTTTGGCGAGAAATCGCCATATCTGAAGGCCATGCGACCAAGCACTGTGTATTCAACTCACATGAGGGGGGTAATTCAACACATATCAGAGAGCGCAATTTTTGCAATTGAGAACGCACTAAAATTCACTTTTTTTGCACGCACAAACACTATTAGATTTTAATAAATTTTTTTTTTATAAATTTTGAAACAAATTTCATGTTTCTTCTTTTTGTAATTTTAAAATATTTATTTAATTTTGTTGACATTTGCGTGTTGAAATGTATCAATGCTTTGAACCATTTTTTCATTCAGCAGAACTGCATTTTTTATACTATTTGAGATAAATTTTTTTAGTACCAAATAGAATAATTTAAAAAAAGTGTTTATAAAATCAATATTTTTTAGCTCAAATGTATTAAAAATTATTCTAAATCATATTTTCATTAATTAATACAAAATTAATTGTATATAACGATTAAAAATTCATGTTTAAAATATAAACATTTTGTAAAATACTTGGGGTATTCACAAGGTGTCTTATCATGTCATAATGTCATAAAGTGCTAATATTTTAAGATAGTTTAAAAACATTGTTGTTGTGCTTCAAACAAAAAAGTCCTAAAATAATAAGACTTTTTGTGCTGTGTTTATTATTTTGTCATAACTACACAGTAAAAATCTGAGCCGAACGGCCGAAACTCTTTCGTCGAGCCGTTGATAATATTTACAATCCGCCGCCGTTGATATAAATGAATGTATGTAATATGCAGTAAAGTATGTCCTAAAACTGTGCACAGTTTTACTACTTCACATTTAATTATATTTTTTATAGCTGCGTAACAAGTAAAAAATCGAGACATTTAAAAATATGCAAGTGAGAAAATTTTGTTTGTATACTTTAGCTGGCCGGCAGCCAACTAACGTTTTCCTACTAGCAGCCGCGTGGAAAATTAGTCGGCTCAGTCGCCGGCAACAGCTGCTTTCGTTTATGTTTATGTATTTGAACAATTTCACTTTCTGTGTGCGTTGAAATTTGTTTTTATTTTAATTAAAAATTAAGAGTTTAAAAGATATTCAGCTGGGTTTTATTTACTTTATTAACAAGTTGAATAATTTAAAAACAAACTGGCTATTATTTAAATTTTGTCACTTGTTCTTAGCATTCTGATTTCAAGTATTTATAATTGCTTTTTTATCAGCTCATACAAATTTGAAATAGTACACTAACTTATGAGGGTTTGCTCACACAGTCATATATTTTCGTGTTATTATTTTAAAACATATGACTTTATGACTACCTTGTGAATACCCCAACTATTTGTACAACTATGTATGGTTTTATTGCTGTGGTGGAATTTTTATTTTACACCAATACTAATACAAAATATTCTACTAACACATTCTTAGGGTTTTGACAGCAGACTTAGGTTTTGGAAGTTTTAGTTCACTATCTACGTACCTATGGTTAACCCTACAAACAAACTGACAAAACAAAAATATTAATTGAAAAATTTAGAGCATGCATACATAAGAACATACATACATATGTACAATTGTACATACATACATACATACATACATACATACATACATACATACATACATACATACATACATACATACATACATACATACATACATACATACATACATACATACATACATACATACATACATACATACATACATACATACATACATACATACATACATACATACATACATACATACATACATACATACATACATACATACATACATACATACATACATACATACATACATACATACATACATACATACATACATACATACATACATACATACATACATACATACATACATACATACATACATACATACATACATACATACATACATACATACATACATACATACATACATACATACATACATACATACATACATACATACATACATACATACATACATACATACATACATACATACATACATACATACATACATACATACATACATACATACATACATACATACATACATACATACATACATACATACATACATACATACATACATACATACATACATACATACATACATACATACATACATACATACATACATACATACATACATACATACATACATACATACATACATACATACATACATACATACATACATACATACATACATACATACATACATACATACATACATACATACATACATACATACATACATACATACATACATACATACATACATACATACATACATACATACATACATACATACATACATACATACATACATACATACATACATACATACATACATACATACATACATACATACATACATACATACATACATACATACATACATACATACATACATACATACATACATACATACATACATACATACATACATACATACATACATACATACATACATACATACATACATACATACATACATACATACATACATACATACATACATACATACATACATACATACATACATACATACATACATACATACATACATACATACATACATACATACATATGTATACATACTGTTAAGATGAATCCTCAAAGGCCTTCGTCCGGGATTAAGGTTTTTTCCTCTAGTTATCTCTGTAGTATGTATCTATGTATGTATGTTTTTTTTTTTTTATTTTTATTTTTTTTTTTATTTGTGGGATGAAAATCATCGAAAGACTCTGGCAGTGGTGGTGTTTGCCAGAAGTGCGAGATTTTAACACGCTAAAAACACCCCTTCACACTGACCCAAATGCTCCCCGTGGTACTACCGCAAGGCTATACGTCTCGGGGTGGGAAAGGTCCTAGACCCTAAATCTAAACTACATGGATTCTTCTGCGAATCTCTTCTAACCTACGAAGTTCCAACAGAACCAATTTTATAAAATTACATACATACGTCCAGTTATACAAAGATTTCAACATGATTGGAACGATGTTGTCCGGCTTATACTACGCCCTAAGACTACTTCTAAATACGCTCTACCACTATCAAATCGTGGACAGATGAAGAACACATGTTCGGCATCTTCCACAACATTGCCACCACAACTCGGACAAAACGGAACACTGTCATGTCCGAAACGGTACAAGTACGACCTAAAACAACCATGTCCAGTCAAAAACTGTGTAATGTAGAAGTTCAAGTCGCCGTGTCTTCTTGATAGCCATACCCTAATGTCAGGTATCAGTAAGTAAGTCCATCTTCCCTTGTCAGTCGCTGTCCTCGTTCTTGCCACTTCCGTAGACACATATCAGTCACACCATTCGTACTGTCCGAAACGGCTTCTAGCTCGATGGGTATCATGCCGGCAATGACAAAGGCGGCCTCGTCCGATACAGTTCGGAATGCGCTACATACTCGCAGGGCGGCCAGCCTATACACAGGGGATATCAGATTCACATATGTAGAGTATTTCAGTGAGCCTGACCATATAGGGGATGCATATAAGATAATGCTTCTTACTACACTGGTTAGCAATCTCCTCTGCAGATATTTTGGACCTCTTGTATTCGGCATGATCCGGCATAGCGCTGAGCAGGTTTTTGATGCCTTAGAACCTATATACTTCAAGTGCTCATGAAAAGACAGACGAGTGTCAATCATGACTCCAAGGTATTTTAAACATTCCTTGGATTCTATGCTACACGTGCCAATATTTAGCCTAATGGTTTCCCTATTTTTCCGAGTACTAATCAGAATCGCTTCTGTTTTATGGTCAGCTAGAGCTAGACCCATTGATCTCAACCAAGACCTTACGATCTGAATACTGGCGTTTGCAATGGTTTCCGCCTCTAGTAACTCTTTTGCTTCACATACTAACGCTATGTCGTCTGCGAATCCAACTATCTTTACCTTCTCCGGCAGGTTTAACCTTAATACTCCATCGTACATGACGTTCCACAGTAGTGGACCAAGTACTGATCCTTGAGGCACCCCACCAATGATCTTTCGTCTTCTAGTACCCTTATCAGTATCATAAACTAGCTCTCTATTTCGGAAATAGTCCTGTATAATTGCCAGTAGATATCCTGGGATGTCTAAACTGGCTAAGGCATCAACAATATGCTCCCAGTTTGCCGTGTTGAAGGCATTCTTTACGTCTAGCGTTACAACTACACAATACTCTTTTGCTCCATTTCTCCACCTCTTCCCTTGGATAGCCTGAGCAGCAGTTTCTACTACAACTTCGATAGCATCTACTGTTGACCTTGCTTTCCATCTATGTATGTATGTATGTATATACATATGTATGTATGTATATGCGTCCAGCAGATAATGCAATTTGCCCAAACACGCATGTAAAGTATACTGCATAGAAGTGCTCCATAGAGCACTCAGTTTCTTGAGTAATTTCCATAAAATTTTTTTACTCAAGTCGCTTGTTTGCATTGTGGAAACAGAACATAAGACTACTGCAAAGGTAACCCAAACATATAGAGAAAACATGGTCGATTTAACATTACGATGCCCTAGGGATGGACCATATAACCTAACTCTGCACTACATCAGAGTAGTCTCAAAGTTACTCCATGTTAACACTTGATGGAGCACTCAAGTTCTCGTGTTGAAATTGTTAAAACATGAGCATTTGTCGCTTAACTTCAAACGCTTGTTCCCAAATGATATGGTCCATGTCTGCATTAGGTCGGACTAGTCTTAAAACTCTTCTATGTCACTATTAAATGGAGCACTCAAGTGTTCGTGTTTTAACGATTACACTTGTTAAAACGCAAACATTTGTCGATTAACTAGAAGCTATTGTTTGCAAATGATATGGTCCATGACTGCATTACATAGGACTATGTTGTAACTACTCCATTTCAGCTAAAATGGACCACTAGTACAATATTATCTGTAGGGTGTATATCAAACAGTAGCTTCGCTACAAAGTAAAAAGTTTCTGCCTTGCTGGATGGGCTTCTGCATTTTCGCCTCTGCGTATATCGAATGGTGACTTCGCTTAGTACTTATTTTCTGCACTGAACAAGTTTCTTCTTAGCCTAACAGCTAAATGCAAGCTAGTCAGCAGAAAATCTTTACTCAAAGAAACCACTAATCGACATACCCGAGAAGAAAGTCCTCAAGAAAAAAATCTTAGCAAAGCTTCTATTTTATATGACCAGAGGAGAAAAGAATGGATACTGTTTCCATTTTAAAGTGGAAATAAAGTTCATGGTCGTTGTTTCTCAATTTTGATGGACATTAGTTCCACTTTGGAAAGAAACTAATGCCCATGGACGTTATATCCTTTTCGACGTGGATGTAATGACCACGTTTCGTGTTGAATATAAATTATTAAATATTTTCTGCAAATTAGAGTTCTTTCTGCATTTTTATTTTTTGCAAAAATTTTGATTTCTAATTTATATTTTAATTTTTTTATGCAAATTTTAATTTTGCGCGAAGTTTTTGCTGTCTTTATAATTTTACCCTTGCTTTGTTAAACTAACGACTGGATATTGTTTATCGACTATTTTAAACGCTTTCATTCGTTTATTACGAACGAATTCATTTTATAATAACCAAATATATATGTATAAAAAAAATTAAAAGCTCTTTTGCTCTCTCATATATTCTCACTCATTTAAATATTGTATGTCACAAAAATGTAAAACTACTTTCGTTCGTTTTTTTACGAACGAACAAACTAATTCATTTTCTAAAAACAGGCTATAAATTAATGCCGAAAGTGATGTTGACACTTGCTTTTGTCAACTACAAAAGCGTTGCATACTTTAAGCGAAGTATACAAAGAATACTAAAAGCTGAATAAGTATTGCTAATATTTCGATATTATATAAAAAAATTGATTTTAAAAGCCCAATAATCGATTTCAGTATAAAATCGAAGACGTAGAGTCGATTGCGAAAAAACGATTTTTTATAACACAAAATCGGTTTTCGATTGGAATCGAAATCGATTCACCATCACCTAAACCATATTAGACTTTGTTATCATGCCGCTGTTAGCAAGTTTTACAGTTTTGAAGACTTTTTAATCAAAATTATAGCTTGTTCAAAGTTTTGCTGAATTTTTCCCGAATTTTCGCTATTTTCGCGATAGGCGTAATTTTTATAGTTTATAGTTTTCTTACATTTTTGGGTCATATATTCAATCGTAACATTCTAATCTTTCATATATAATCCAGAGGTCTTGACATTCCTTCCAAAATATGAGATGAGTTCAATTTAAATTAAGTTTATTTGAATAATATATTATGAGACAGAAGATTTTGCATTCGTAAAAAGTTAACTGCGTAAGATAGAGAAAAAAATTACGATAAAATTGCAAAATAAAATTTTTTTACTTTACTTTGTACCATAGATGCGGCTTATTTTACGCAATATTTTGCAATCAAAAAGTAATTTCCCTCAAAATCGAATATAGAGGCTTTTGAATATAGGCCGTCGATATAGAATACACAACATATTGATTATGTACATAAGTACGTATGTATGTTCAATAGAAATGGCAAATAAGAAACAACTACAACAACATCGGACTAAATAAACAATGATTGAGAAATCTTTGACATCAAGCCCTTTTTCAATAAATTGCCAAACAATTGCATAATTTTCTTCAATGTTTCTTTTCTTGCATCAGTCTTTGCTCACGTATTGTAGGAAATAATAGATTGCAATGAAATAATAGATACCAGGAATGACCCGTGTCAAAGATATTAAAAAAAAAAGAAACACACCCAAGTAACTCATTTTTTTCTTCTTTCAATAAGCCACAGATTTATTGATATTTATTTGTAATGGCCAGATGTGAAGATGAAAATGTTGAGGTGGTTGGAAAAGAAGAAAATAAATAACTAAGGATTATAATGTATACATACATACATATGCACATACATACATATGTATATTGATAAATATTAATTAAGAAAAAACAAATCTCCTGATGCACTATGTCGAGTTGGACAAAGTTGACAAAGCGCATTTTTCAGATTTTAAACTGCCCTTCCGAAATAATTTTACATCGACTTAAGCTGTTGAGGCTTTTTACCGACCACACAAAAAAATGCATACATATGCATGTATGTATGTATATGTGTATCAGGGTATTAAGCCGATCGAACGTTATTCGGTTAACCGATTAAATTTGCTCGACTAATTTGCTTAAATAATATATTATAAGTCTGGTTTTTATGCTCAGAAACTGTTTACCTGTACATAATTTAACATTTAAGTATTTCCGTTTCTTTTTAATTTATTATTAATATTTTTATTAAATAAATATTTAGCACATAAAAATTTGCAAGATATTGTTAGTTGTCATATTTCAACTATAATTTTTGAATTTTTCTTTGGATACGAAAACTCCTCTATAATTTGCGTCATAAAATATTAACAACATCACACAAAAATAGTGTAAAGAAATTTGGTAAACTTCCAATAGATTTACATACATATATTATATGACTTAAATGTCCTTTAAAAAATTTCATAAATTATTTCACATAAATGTCCTTTACAAATTATGAAATTCTCTCCTGGCTTTGACAGATAATTAGTTGTTTTTTGCATATAGCCGATATTTATATACAAATTGAATATGAAGATATGGATGTAGTATGTAGTTATGGTTGTGTGTATGGATGTATGTATGTTCTTCAATTTATATGAAATGCAAATTTATTTGGCAGAGCCGTTAGCTGACTAACCCTCATACGAATAAAGGTGAATGAAGAAGGTTTGTATTTGACAGAGGTTTTAACAGGGATTTTTCCATAATTTTATTTTGTTTTGATGGGAAAATTACTTAAATTTATTGGGACCGAATACATACCCAGCAAAAACTTTGTAATGTGTTGGCATTACCAAAGAGCATACTTTTCACCATAAACTACATACCGACTGCATTACTTTACAGTAGTTAAATCAATTACTTACTTGTAAGTAAAGAAGCAATTTATTCTTTTATTGAAAGAGTAGTTGTGTCTGCTTATCATGCAGATTATTGCAATTCAAACCCTGTCGAAGCAAAATTGATTTTTTTACATGTTTGTAAAAACAAGTTTTAATCCCGTAACAAAATAGTTATGCAGTGAGTAAAACACTTGACACCAATACTATCCTCCTAAGAAAGAAAGTCGCATCTCCATTTTAGTAGTTTTTAGATATTTAGCTTTTAAAAAGAAAAAAATCTAGAAGTGATAGATGTGACTATGTTGCTTAACGTTTTTCAGTCATTTGCAGTTGAAAATGGGGGCTTTAAGATTAATAGAAAAATCAGTAACTCATTTGCGGTTCCGAATCTGACCCTGTGATTTTCTTTCTTAGGAGTGCAGAATATAGGACATTGATCAGACTAAAATAAAGCCCTGCGGCTCGTCGACTTTCTGTTATCTATAATCAACGATTTATCTTTTAGCCTTATATTGACGAGGAGAGTGGTGTGGTGACTGGCACCTGATAATACCTAATTATTTTTTAGCTTTTAGTACATTATCTGTATCATTATTATGTTTCATTACAATAAAATCATTTAACGTAAAATTTTTTTTACTTATTTTATTTTCATACTTACGCTCTTGCAGGCTCACCTGATTGTGAGGATCTGTGGCATCGACTTGTATACATCAAAGCATTTTTATTTCATAACTTTATTACTGGTGGTTCGATTTTCCTTATTTTAAATATTTTGGAAAAGTAGTGGAAAAAAGCTGCCTTTAGGTTTGTGAAGTTCTTTTTCCTTTTATAATTGAATAAAAAACATATTCAAATTTCAATCGTTGTGAATGATATTATTCTTTATTCAAATACATAATTCGATTAAGTATGTTTTTCAGATGCTTTTCTTTCTTTGTGGCTTCTAAAAGACCTTTCTTTGTTTTATTTTCCTCCAAAATGATATTCTTCTTCACTAAGTGCTTTTAGCCAAAAACCATTATATACTATCATTTTGTTTTCTTTTATAACAGTTTCTTTGGTTTTAATAAAAATTTGTATTTCAGTTTTATTAATACATTTGAGCATTTTTTTAACAAAATTTATACTAAATAAATTTTAAAAATGTTTTAAAAAATTGTCTTACAAGTGATTTAAAAAAATGAGCCAAAGAAATTATTTTATTTAAATTTAATTCTAATATGTATAATGTAATACATATGTACATACATATGCATGTATTTATGTATGTAATTAATAAAAAAAACTCACTGGGCTTGAGCTCTGCTTGGGTTAATTAATTGAAGTTGCTTATTGGGTAGCGTATGTATAAATGTTTGCTGTGTTATTTGTAAGAAATGTATTCGAAAGTAGTGAGATATTAGGGTAAAGTGCAAAAATTACATCATTTATGTGTTCCAAACTCGAACGAATGTGCTTCTTTTTTTCTTTTCAATCGTAAGTATTTTATTTACGTACGAGTGAGTATACAAATGTAAAAAATTAGTATACGGATTTTTTGTTTAAATAGTGTAAGAACGTTTGTATACTTAATTTCTGTGAGTGAATTTGGAATTATACATGTATTTTTTTCTTTTCAAATTACTTTAAAATCTAAACCTTAGATTATGTAAGTATGTAGTCGTTTGTATGTAAGTGTAGGAATGTTGGAGGATTAAATTAATTGTTTGTTTATATGTGTTAGTCATTTATGGAATTTTTCATTTGTATATATTATAAATTTTATGTTATTGTTAATACATATTATTTTTAATGCATGAGATATTGTATACTACTATCAGTCTCACTTCGCGTGCCTAAAAAATATATATATATATTTTTTTTTATAAAATAATTTTTAGTAATATGTTTCATACTTTTGATCATATATTTATGTATGTATGGATGTGTGTATGTCTGTATATAAATACTTATTTAAATAAATTTCAAATCCTATTTGGGGGTTTTCCTTATGATGGTGATTATTAATATTTTTTCATTAGTCATTTATTTAATTGTGTATGGAGGGGGAGATCGCTTCGGAGTTGTTTACCAAATATAAATATGTATCAATGCGTAGCAGGGTCTGTTTGACTTTAAGTTTATGCACGTTATTTGTTCTTTTAAATTTAATTTTTTATTAAAAAAAAAAAGAAAAGAAAACTGAGTGCACAATATGTTAACTTTCATCTGTATATTAATAGTGTAAAAGTATAAACTTGTTATTTCTATCGTTTCAAATCTAAAAAAGTTAATGCAACCAACATATACTGCTGAATTTTAAATTGAAACCCCCTAATAATAATCCATCATCCCATTTCCAATAAATATTACTTCTAAACAAAATATCCAAAATTTGAGAAATATTATTTTGTTGCACTAAAAATTTAAATAAAAAAAATTAACTACTATAAGCTGAGTTCGATTCCGTTTTGCTTAAAATTGTCATTCAGACAGTAATTCAGAGCAAAAACAATTCGAAATTCAGCACGTTTAACTAGAGTTTATCTACAATTACGAGTATAGTTGATTCATTCATTTATTTCGTTTACAATTACTGTTACAATAATTAAATATTTTTAACATTTGCGTTGTTTTTTTTTTGCTTTGTCTTAAAATTGTTTCGACAAAATGTGCATTTAATCTATAGTGTGAAATTAAAATTAAAAATTTGAATCAACAACATTAAATTGTTGCAATTACTTTTTGTTAGCAAATGTCCATCTTTAATATTTTGTTTTGTATAAAAAAATCGCTTAAATGTTTTGAGACATTTTTCTTGCGGCTGTATACCTATTTTATAATTTTAAATATCAATTGCCGTTTCATTCCAGGTTAATTTTGCTTTATGTTAAAGTATTTCTGTTTCGTAAACCTGTTTCGTAGTTGTTGAATTGGTGGATACGCCAACAACACCGCCACCACTACTGCTGTTGTTGCTGTTGTTAAGTTTCGCATTCAAAAGTCTATCGTTTGCATTCCGGTTATTTATTAATTCGTTGGAGGATGTTGAAGATATAGATGATTGTATATTGTTGATAGTTATCAGATTGCCAGCAGAATCGTGTGCATTCATTGCTAGATTGAGCTTTTGTTGTATATTTGGCTCGCTGCTCATTTTCTTGAGTGCTTGCTGATTGTTGAGATCTAAATTTGCTGTTGAGCCCGATGACATGTCAACTGATGGCATTTTGCTCATTTGTTGCAATCGTTGATATTGTTCTTGTAACATTTTCTGCTTTTTAAGCAGCTCTTGATGACGCATTTCCAAAGCTACTTGACGTTGCACATTGTCGTTACCAGATTCGTTGCCACTTGAGTTTTCACCACTACTGTCGGCGGTGACATTGAGAGATCGGTCCTTGGCTTCCGTTTCGTTGAGCGTAGGCATCAGTTGTGGTAAATTTGGACTTGTCGGGCTGGCTAGAGGACTACGAGAACTTGTCCTAGGTGGCGGTGGTGGAGGAATGCGCTTGCCACCCACTTTCATAATCAATTCAGCATTACGTTCTGGAACAGGAGGCTTATTCATATTTCGCATTATGGGTATTGGTGTGCCGTCACTTTCGCATTGAGTAGGCATAGAATGAAGACGTCTTAGGCTGGAGACGTTTGTGGCCGTTAGCAAAGGAACCGTTATGGGAGCCGTGGTATTCTGACTATTAAGTGCAATATTGTTGAATTGTTGCTGCAATTCGCTGACACAATTGGAAGCCATTAAGAGCGGTGGCGTACCGGCCTCAGTTTGATTATATAAACGTGCCTGGGAGATTTGAGTGGTAACAGTGCTCTGTACCATGGCGGTACTATCATCAGAAGTGGAATCATCGGGTCTTATCTAAATAATTCAAAATATATTATCATAACTCAATTGTTATTATTTAAATATTAAAAACAAAAACAGAGCATTTTTGTTAGATATTACCTCATTGTTTTGTATTAGCGGTTTTGAAAACGTTTTCAGTTCATCTAACAAAGCATCGAGTGCGTTTTCTGGTGGGGCTCCCCCGCCGACAGCGAACGTCCCCATCCTGGGTTGTGGGATTGGCTAATAAGTAAAGTTTTCTTTATTATTGAGAATAACATTCAAGTATAACTGATATCATTTCGCAAAACGTTAAGAAAACATTGTAAGGAAGAACATTTATTTCTGCTAATTTAAGATTTGCATTTAATTAGAATTAATTGCAGAATTACTACAGTGATTTTGCGTACTGAAAGCATTGCTATAACTATTTCAAACATTAATTTATTCATCAATTTAATAATTTTTAAAAAGCTTTAGTGAAAACATTAATAGAAAAGAAGTAAAACCGAAAACTGATTGAAACAAATACAAATCGTAATTAAATAAATCACCAACAATTATACATCCATTGTAAAATAATTAAAAATTAAACGGAATAAAAAGCTTTTTAAGTTTTTGATTTTTGTGAGTCTATGCAAAATTGCATGCATTTCATATATTTGATTTTTCTTGGTATCTAAAAGGCAAATAAATGATTACAGAAATGGATGATAATATATGAAAGCTGAATTTAAAATAAAAAACCTGATATGACTATGTACACCATTTAAATCCATTAAACAGCTTTTTTTGTCCAAAATTTTGAAACTTCACAGTGTTCGCAAAAATCGTATGTCCATTTAAAATTAATGTCCTGAAGAACATCTAAGCTTAAAACAATATGTATTTTTAAATATATACCTACTTTCGACCTTTAATGCTGAGGTGGATACCAAACGAAAGAGGATAATAAACTTTGAATATTGTAGAACCTTCAGCTACTCAAAGATTTTTAATGCATTTTGTGTTACATATTCACAATAATATATAATAAAAACACATTGACATTGATCACTGAGAAGAATTAGCTAGTTCCTATGCGCATTAATTTCACTGGGGCTAAATGCAGATCGTCAGGGAACCTTTACTCAAAAATCTTATAAAAAAACTAAAGATATTACAGCAAACTTTTGTTTAAAATAATAAGAAGCTTAAAGAATATCAAAGCTTGAACATGAACTCAGTGATTAATGATTCTCGAAAACCTCTGTCCTCGAAAACTCAAACTTAAGCTTACGGTCACATGTGTAAGTGAACACACGAAAGATTGCATAATATATGAAATTCAAAGTTGGACTTTTTTTGTGTACCATTCATAAAGGGATCACCGAAAACGTTATTCTTTATATTTTTAATCTTCAATATATATCACATTATTCGATCAACTGATGTATCTAGTTTTGATAACTTTAAAATTCTGCCCTTGGTATAAATTTTTTCGCATTTGCCCATGTATACTTGAAAGATATTTATTTTAGCTTAACATCAGGCTATTAAAGGTTAACAGTCTGTTTTTGTAGATAAAATAAAATTTTTTCGTTAGGGAATTTTTATTGAAACAACAAAAAACAAAATAATTTTTTTTTTCAATTCAAAGTCCCTACCGAAAATTTTTATTTTATTTACAAAATCTGGCAGTAATTTTATCTAAAATATAGACTTTTATATAAAAAGTGGATATTTTGAGTGTAATGAGCTAAAATAATCATATAAAATAAGGAAATAAACCAACGCCACCAGGCCGGTGACAGATAATAAGGCCAATGGAAATAATGTCAACAAAGGGAAATAACGTCAATTGACTTTATTGCGTTTTCGAAAACGAAATAAAGTCAAAGTATCAATTAAAAGCCATGTTATGTTAGTTTTTTCATTATAATACAAAACTTTAAGAAATTTTATTATTATTACTATAGGTACTCTACGTATCCGGCCTTTTGCCGGGCTTAAGGGTTTTTCCTCTCAGTATATCGAAACCGGCTTCGCCAAATAAAAGTTTTGCATAGCCGGCCTTTGGCCGGGCTTAAGAACTTTTTTTCTCAGTATATCGAAAAGCGTCTTCGCTGAGCTAAGATTTTCTGTCTACACAGAAAAAAATAGACAAGAATTATATTCAATAAAACCATGTTATTAAAAAAATATGAATTTCAATAACATTTATCTTTAACATAATAAAATATTTCGTTGTAAGTATTTCTTTTCCATGCCGGTTATTTCTCTTCTTTTTATACATAAGTACTTAAAACAAGTTGTATCCCATAAAAAAATAAATGGGATATGGCTCAGCTAGAGAGTGTATGCTTTACGTCCGGAAAGTCCGGGTTCGTATTCCAGCCATGTCAACATTTTTTTAATTTATATATATATTTTTATTTTGAAATAATTTTGTTATCAATATAGGGGAATTCTTTATCACAGGAAATTTGAAAAAAAAATTATTGAATACCGGGATTTTTGTTATCAAAAACGAAACTTATTTTTTTCTGTGTAGCCAGGCTTCATTATTGGGAGATATTTATTCACTAAACGCAGAGGAGGAAACTCATAAGCCCGTCCAAAGAGAAAATCTTAACTCAGCGAAGCCGCTATTCGCTTAACCAAAAGGAGAAAATCGTTAAGCCTTGCCAAAGTCCAAGAATGTTTATTCAGCGATACCGTCATAATAATGTCAATTGACCTTATTACCTGTCACCCGCCAGGCCAAGTTCCGGTCACACAGTGTGTATATTTACACGAAACTATTCAGCAGTTTTTAACCCCCTCATAACTTTAATCATAAAATAATGAAACTTGAAACAAAAGGTCTACCTACAGAGGTAACCTCATGGGAGAAATTTGAAAGTTCTACCATGGGGCACTTGTTGTACCAAATAAAAGCATAGAAAACAGAACTGAAATCCGCACAAAAACATAAATGTGAAAATAAGGCCAAGTTCCTATCGAAAAATTTCGGCCGTAAGAAGTACTGAAATCAAAATAAGGACCAAGTTCTTCATAGGTACAATACCATCTCATTTCTAGGCAATATATTTTTTTTGCCTTTCTAATATGGAAAAGAATTATGGCAAAAATGTTGCCAAGCTTACAGCTTGCCCAGAAATAAGATGGTATTGTACCTATCAAGAACTTGGTGCTTATTTTGATCTCAGTACTTTTTACTGCCGAAATTTTTGGATAGGAACTTTGCCTTATTTTCATATTTATGTTTTTGTGCGAATTTATATTAACTGAGCCACGTAACAAGTGGTGATAAACGAAGATACACATAAGCATTGATGATGGGAATGTGGCAACTTCGCAACAATGTTATTCTGTTCTTCCATGTTGAATTGATTTTAATTTTCCGTTGCTACTTGGTATATTGATCGTACCTAAACCTTTCTGAATCAGGCGCGAATACAAGGGGAAATAACCAGCTCAATAACTCAAGCTGGATCCGCTCCTGTTCTGAATATAACGTCACGAACTCTAGCCTCGATTTGATATTTTTCAAAATCTTGAAACTAAGATTTAAATGCAACGTTCTAAGGCTAATGAAAATCAAAAAAATAAAAATTCATACGCCCATCCTAATGTTCATGTGTATGTAACTTGTAGGTATTTATGTTATTTGGAAAAAAATGTGATTATGTTAAACGGATTTATTCATACAAATACATATCTTTAAAATCATAAATATTCTTAATTTTATTTAATGAACATGAAACTCAAAAGCTGTTCAATGTTTTTTCATTAACTTCTTAACACTTCGTAAGGATTTCTTATTTTCTCCTTTATTTTTGTTTCGCAAGAAAACTTCACCGACTAAACATTATTTCTAATAAGCCATATAGAAAATTGGCCAATTTCAAAGTTATATTGAAACATGTACAGATAGAAAAAAAGCTTCATAGACAATTATTTATAGTTAATAAATTACTATACATCAGAGCTGCAAAAAATTGCAATCAATTTTGATTGCAATCAAAATGATTTCAACCAAATTGATTTCAGATTTCAAACTGAAATCATGTCAAGATTGCAATCTTTTGTGATTGCAATCATTTTGAAATCATTTTTTTTTGATCATTGATTGCAATCAATTAATGTAGAAATTAATTTCAAAAAATTTATTGCAATCACTTTTATTGAAATGATTTCATGATTTCAAATTGAAATCATGAAATCAAATTTACGATTTTGATTGCAATCAAAAACTAGCAATCATTAACATGAAATCATGTGATTGCAATCTTTCGCAGCTCTGCTATACATCAACACTTAAGTACAAATTCTAAAAACTAGTGGACACATTTGAAGTGATTATGAAGTGAGATTATGAATGAGTTAGTTCTTCACTTGTGTTTTATGGTGAGGGACATAAAAGATGAAAAAAAAAACATTGTGGCGAGCGATATTTGATGTTTCAGTAATGTGAATACGAGTGATCGAAAAAGTGAACGTACCGAGCCCTTAGCGACATTTTTCCGAATCCTTCTTTGCTAAAATGTAATGGGGCTAAGTTCTATCGTACCGTAAAATAATTATATTGTAACCGTTCTTTTTCGGCCCTTTAAATTTAAATATATGGAATATACAAATTTCAATGCGCTAATCTCAAGTCCGTTTTCAGTTTTTTCTATCACGTATGACTAATATTTCCACTAGCTACATTTGACCCTAACTCGAGAACGGTTTATCCGATCATATAAGCTGAAAGATGATGTGAAATAAAATTACCTTTAAGTAATTCGTGCATAATTTTTTTGTATTTCTGTTTCGGAGTTATTCAGAAATTAGCAACGAAAAATTAGATTTTTTCATGCATAATAAGAATTTTATCCGTTTTAAAAAAAAAGTCATAAAAAGCTAAGAGGTAAATATGTTACATTTTGATTAATTGCCAGATAAGTATATTTATTTGGAATAAAATAAGCCATAAATCATTAAAATCGATGAACAAATGTCGATTTTATTTAGAACTAAGTGAGGAAACTTAAATGATAAAAATTGCGATTTTCATACAACACACATGCACACACAAATGCAATTGAGTTTCTTCACTTAATTGTGAATAAAGTTAACATTTGAATGATTTAAGGCTTATTTTATTTCTTGATATTATAAAAATGTAAAATTTTTGCACTTTTAATTTTTTTTATGAATTTATAAAACAAAAAAATTATAATTTTGCAAAAACAAAATTTTTTCGGCACTAATTTTTGAATAACCCCGAAACAATTGTCAATATAAAAAAGATAATATAAATGGATTCAAATACAATTTTGAACAGTTACAAACCTAAAATAGATTCATATCGAATACAAATTATTTGCTGGGTTTTGTATAGCTTTCAAAGCCAACTATGCTTATTTTTGAAAATCATTTACATATTTGGTAATTCTCAAATGGTTTTTGAAAGTCTGTAGATAGGTAAAAGGTTTGTAACTGTTCAAAACTTTGTTTGAAGTCTACTGACGATTTGGTAAAGCACCAATGAAATTCATGTAGGCAATGCTTAAACAGCAGCAAGTGAATTTAATTTAAAATAAAATTATGACAATATGTCAAATAATAAATTTCTTATATGACATCTGTGCATGATAAAACAAAACTGAAAAGGGATCTGTGTTTAGCACATTCAACTTTGTATACTCCACAAATTTTTATTTAAAGACTATTTTTCTGCAGACCAGTGTAGTTAGAGCTGTAATTACCAATTTATACTTTAATAAGAAATGCATCAATACAATTATTGCTTTCTTCTCTTTTTTCTTTTCTTATTCATAATTTAAAATAATCAGAAAAAATTAGTTTTGGCGCTTCCGATAATTTTACGCTAAAGGGTCGATATTTCTGCAGTCACAAGCCTTAACCGCTTAAGACGTTTCAAAATTTCTTCGAGAGAGCAGTTTAAAGCAAAGTTGGCAACCGATACCGTAATTAATACCGCTACCGATTAAATATCGTTTAAAATTTAATACCGATATCAATACCGATACCGTAATTGTTTTCTGTTGGAAAATACCGGTATTCAAATACCGTTTCCTTCAATATCGGTATCATACCGGTATCATCGTTTCGGTATGAAAAATAATATAATACGGCAAGAATAAAACTAACTTTCAAATAAAATTTTTAGAAAATATCTGTTTTGCAAGTCGAATACATTTTTAAGCACCTTAACCAAACAAGGGTGAAGTTTTATATTAATTAGTGTCTGACCGAACGTTTGGAAGTCGGTAAACAACTATGCTTGGCATTCGGTAAAATTAAGTTTAAATGCTTTGCTTGGTTTGGACCTTAATTTGGAGTTTTTGGAGTATTAAACATAATCTAGCACAGTTGAATACAAATGAACAAAATGATATAAGAAGTGGATATATAGCAGCTTCCAAATAGGCTGCCTATAACCACATGTTTCTAAAAGAGTGTAGTTTAGCTAAGTTAGAAATTTGAAGAGTGCCACAAGGCCAACTCTTGTGCATCATATTACAAAATTTGTTTTTAGTTACTGCGACAACCAAGGCGAACTCACTACAGGTGAACTTTTAAGCACAGCTGTTAACTTTTTTGCATTTTCATCTCGGTCGGGTGTCAAAATGCACTATTTGCTTTGTGAATTTGACTACGTACAATGATTTTACAAAAACAAAATGCTTGTGGTTTTTGTTACATGTTGTACTTGTTTTATTAGTGAGATTAGATTACCTGGTATGAATTTGCCTTGGCGGTAACCAGAGCATACAAAATTGGACATATCGCGACCTTAGTATTGGTTTAGCCCATATGCCAAAAAGTCGGAATGGAGAAAAACAACAAAGAACATTTACATAAAGTTTTCTCAAAATATATCCAATAGAATTTTTTTGTATTCTCACCACTGCTTCCGTCATATGTTTGGAAGAAAAATGTACACTTTTGTGAATTTTCATCAATCCGATTTTGTGCTTCAGTAACCACTTTTTTATTTTATTTGTAAAAAGTAGCTTTTGTTGCTCCATGTGTATACTATATACTGTGTATTGAGTAAATTGTTATTGAGATGAAATTTTCTACTTTTTATTAAAATAAGCGTATAAATGTTATTAGAAAAGATATTTACATGGAATAAAAAGTTAATATTGATGAATATTGATGGCATTCAAAATATATATACCCCATACTTAACTCAATTTTTTTTTAAATGGTCGGTGGACCAAAACAATACTAAGGTCGCGATATGTATTTTTTTATTATACAAATATCAATTTTAAGGCATATTTTCTCTATACGCATGGCTTGAATCATTAAATAAAAAGCCTGTTTCATGGTGTTATATGATGTAAATTATTTAGTAAACTTTTTTACACCGAACTTCAAGTATGATAAATAGTTCCCTTTAAGGATTTTTTTCTTGGAATTTGGTATTCTCAATGTGTTTATCTTGCTTTGTATTCAGTACATAAATTCCGATATATGTAGTGCAAAATTTCAATCAAAAATACATATGTGACAGCGCATAGAGAAAGGGACCTAAGGGTAAAAAAATCAATTTTCACTTTTTTTATGTGGACAAAAGTGTTCCCTCCCAGAGATATGCGCGTTTTATGAAATCAGGGAAGCGATAAAGTAAATCTACTTCTTCGAATTCGTCCACCATTTCATCCTAAAACAGTCAGTAAGAACGTTATTAGTTTTAAATTATTTTCGCGAATAACATAATAAGGTTATGTGAAAAAATTTTCGTACTAACAGAGTGATATTCACGATTTAAAAGAATTATAAATGAGTATTTATTATAATTCACAATTAATAAATTCAGAAAATAAACCTGGATTCGAAAAAACGCGAGCAAAATTGATATCAAACTCATGGAAACAGCGCGCTAGGTAGAAAGCAGTAAAAACCAACTACACAAAACAAGAGGTAGGGACGACCTACGCGCGTTTTCAAGGTTGACCAACACGTTCCTGACGTCATGAGATGTGTCGCTTTCAAATGAGACCAATACCAACACGCTCAGTGAGGGTACACCAAAGATACAGGTATTTAAATCTTTAAAATGGCTCTCCTGAACAAAACCGGTTTTTACCCTTAGGTCACTTTCTATTTTGCGCGTCACATATATGTATTTAATAAAGATTTTTTTTCTACCACTAAGAAAAAATTTTGTTTGCACCAAAACTCTAGGTATAACCGCAATCTTCCTTTTTTTCCCCAAAAATTCCTTTACAAAATTTAAAATGTTTAAAAACTGATCACATTGCTTAAAACTAGACATCATTTTATAGACATTTAAAATTAATAGAAGAAAGAACTCGTACTGAAACTGCTTTCCCTTGTATTTTTTTCTTCTGGTAAAAAAACTGCAAATTTGGAGTTGGCATGTTTAAATCTATTAGAAACGATGCATTTTTAAAGTATCTTATTAGTTCTTAAGCATTTTCTTTGATTTCATATACTAAATAGTAATACCGGTAGTATACCGTTAGTAGAGTTTCGGTAACGGTATATACCGATATCGATATAACTCAAATACCGCTACCGATACCGATACCGAATTAAAAATAATTTTAATACCAATACTGCTACCGCTACCGTTCTTCGTTACGGTTGCCAACCTTGGTTTAAAGTCTCAAGAGATCGCTCCAAATCAGATGTTTCTTTATTTTTATAGATAATAGCCGTCTTAAAAATGTTACAAACAAGAAAAATTGATAGCAAGTAGATTTATACACGGATGGACACGATCGCTCAATGAGCTTAATATTGTACTAACTCGACTCAAACGGTTAAGGCATGTGACTTCATTTTTAAGGAAACTTAATTAATAATTTTCGATAAAAAAATTGCAAACATCAAAAACATAAAAATAAAAAAATTTTTAATGAAAATTTACAAATAAGGAGGAAAAACAGGATGTGCTTCTTTCAAGCCAATCAACAACATTTTACGACAAAGAAAATTGTGTTTGCACAGAAAATAAAATATGTACTTAATTCGAATTTGTTTGAAATGAAATCAAAATAATAAGTTATTTATTTATTTTTGAAAGAAAAATAAGAAACCAATAAAACTAAAAATAAATAACATTAACAAGCGTTTAAAATATTAAGGAAAAGAGTTGGTAGTTAATTGAATTTTGATTTCAAATATTTTACATTATTGTAACATCAACCTAAATATTAATTAGTCTTATTAACTAATTTCTTAATTAATTCGTTTAGACTTGATTTTGTTTAGTTTAAAATAAATTCTTGAAAGTTAGTTTATAGAATAGCATAAAAAAGAATTTTCTAAGTTTTGAGTAAATTGTTTTTATATAACAAATAAAATGGTGTGTAACAATTAAAAAATATGGTTAATTGATATTTATTCTTTGTTTAAATGTTAAAAAAGGGATCATTACTCATTGATTGCCTCTTTGAAGTTTGAACTCCAGCGCCAGTTAAACTACATATTACACCAACAATGAACGGGAAACACAAGAAAAAGCAAAAATATAAAAAGAGAGGAGACCATTTTAAACGTAAAGTTGATACAACTTTAAAAGAAAAACTTTATTAAGTCTGAATGAAAATCAAATGAAAAATCTTCAATTACTGGTTTCTTTTCTTATTTTTGATAATTTTAATCTGCTAAATTTACCATTAATATTTGCACATGGATTCTAATAGTTATGAACATATTTTCGATTAATGGAATTAATTATAAAATGGATTTAAATGTTAGAGCACCGATTCCGTTCAATGATTGTTTTAATCGATTGATTTAATTTATTCATTTTAAGCTTTTTATAAATTGTGGTAATCGCTTTGATTCGTTAAAGTTTGTGGGTTTTTTCTCTTTTATTTAATTTTTTTGTTTTAAATATTATGTTTTGGGTGAATCGGTGAAGCGTTTCTTTGAAACTATAATAATTATCATTAGTTCACCAATTGCTTTAATTAGAATTGCTTTTGTTTGCTTTTTGGAAATGAAAAACAAAATTATGATTAAAACTGAAAATAAATAATTTAGCCAATTGCAAAATAGGAATAATTTAATCAGAAATTAAAAATTACAAAATAAACAATCTTAATATAGTTGTTTAAATAACAAAAACATTAAAATAATTGTATATACACACACTTTGTTATATAAATTAGGTTTATATTATTTAATTAAATTTGGGAAAAGGCGGGCGGGCGGGGATATTCCTTATTAAAATATTTTAGTGTTCTACTTTAATTGAATAGAAAATGAAACAATAGAATCAACTCAAAAGTAGTTAAATTTCAACAACTGAACGGGAACTTCATAGTTTTATTTAAACTAATTTGTTTCAACTATATTTTATTTAAAAAGTATGCAAAAATCAAATTAAACTGTATGGATAATATTGATTTTAATATTCTTTAAGTATGTATGAATTTGTATGTATATTTTTGATTGAAAGCAACTAATGTGAAGTGCCTTTAAAATTCAGGTAGTTTCACACAATTTGGAATCTCTTACCTTATCTGCTACAGTAACATCAGCAGAACGGAGAGGATCTTCATTTGTCTGAGGCTCAGTAGGAGGCAATCTTTGTTCTTGTACGCTTGCCAATCTGTAAAAAAAAATAGAAAATATATATATATATATATATATATATATATATATATATATATATATATATATATATATATATATATATATATATATATATATATATATATATATATATATATATATATATATATATATATATATATATACACTCTAAAACACTTTTGTTGAAAATTAGGTCGATAATAGTCGGCAACACATTAACGTTTATTATCGACCTAAAATTACAGACGCATTATTTTTGAACAAAATGTTTTTACTAAAAAAGCGATTGGTTGCATGCAGGTTTGAACCGCAACCTCCTGACTGATAGTCTCACGTGTCTACCATTCAGCCATAGCCGTATTATGCTTTATGTTACATTTCTTCCACTTGGACTAAATATTTTTAATTTGAAAGTTTTTTCTTTAATAAAATAACTATATATATATATATATATATATATATATATATATATATATATATATATATATATATATATATATATATATATATATATATATATATATATATATATATATATATATATATATATATATATATATATATATATATATATATATATATATATATATATATATATATATATATATATATATATATATATATATATATATATATTAGGGATGTAACCGATATATCGGCGATACTTTAGAATTTCTGATACATCGGCGATATTTTACTGTCTATACGACGAGTTTTTTTTTTAACAAATAATTTATTTTTTGTTAATTTTACCATGAACTAAATTCAGTTCGTTGTTTTTTAAATCTTATTAATTTCAATTTTAAATATTAATAATATTTTACGCTGTAATTTTGTAAAAAACATTAATTGTTTGTTAATTTTACCGTCAATTCAAATTCAATTCGTTGTTTTTTAAATCTCATTCCCAACAAGAAAAGACACTCCAAAGAGTCATGAAAACGAAGAATTTGCGATTTGGAAGAAGTGCAAATTTTGATAATTTCTAATTAGTTTTACATATGTTTGTCATTGCAAGAATTTCTCTTTTTCGATTACCAATTACCGAATTGGAAGCGATGTTAGGAAAATTTTCTTTTTCAGTGTTCTAATAAAATCAAGATTTTTCAGATATGGCGTTGTTGCAACAAATGGGCGGGCGATATATATTTTTAAAACCCTTTGTTTTGTAAACTAGAATAGAATAGAATAGAATAGGGGAAAGATCTGGTCCAAAGACCGGCACTGCGACACCTAGTGTATATTTTGTGCCATAGATCTATAAATTAAGTCAAGCTCTGCATAACTCTCCTTATGAAAGTCAGCACAGAGTTTCGAGAAGCCCGCTTAATAACATCCGAACACAGAAACTCAGAATGAAAAACACGCCTTCTACTATTACATAGGACGATACACTCACAGAGAATGTGTGCCGTTGTAAACTAGGTACACCCAAATTCTATATGAAAAATTTCTTAAAATCGATATGATGTAGTTTATTTACCTTTTTAATGTCACTAAAGTGCCTGTCAGCTTTTTGCATCTTCTTAAAGCTGATTCCAAACGGTCAGGCTCTTCTTTTAGGAACTTTTCTTCACGCACAACTTTTTCCATTTCGCTGGACAAAATACAACGCAGTCCATTGGACAATGCTGGAAATTTCATCTTTAGTTCGGCCACAGTTTTACTGAAATCAAGAAAAGTTTCAATACAGGTTTTTTAGCTTAAGTAAAGTTAAATTTATATCTTTTTCCTCTCACCTGGCTCTACTCAACACCAAAGCCATATCCTCTACAGCAGTCATATTTACTCTTGTTCTACGATTGATTACTTCTCCCCGTAGACTTTCAACGGATGACTCTAAATCGCTAAGATCTTTTTCTAACCGAATTACTTCCTGCTTATATAGTTCTTCCTCACGTGATATGCGTGTAGCGTCTTGATCTTGATGATCCCATGTACTGCCACTACTCGCCAATAAAGTGGCGCGAATGCGCATAAAAGTACTTTTGATATCTTCTCGGACTGCTACTGCTTGAGCTTGTGAGAGACGTCGCAGCGTGCGCACTTCGGTACGCAAATCTTTAGCTTTCTTTTGTAGTCCTCTAAGGTGATTGTAAACTTCAGGAGCCAATGCTATGTCCGCTCTATAGTTATTATGAGCTGTTTGGGTCAATACCATGGGCTTGGGAGGTGGTGGCGGCTTGAGGCGATCACGTTCTGTATAAAATATAAAATATTTTTTCATAAGAAAATCTATTGTTTCTGCTAGAATTTCCTAGTCTAAATAAGGCGTTTGAAAGTGCGTGGCAACCATAAATCGCTACTTACCTTGTGAAGAGGTTCTTGGCAAAGTGGAGGATTTGATGGCTGGTTTTGTGGGTTTTGTATCAGCTTTTTATTTTGTACAAATAAAATAGAGTTTGGATTAGTTTTTCAGAAAGACATTTTTTAATTAACGTTACTTCTTATTTAACAACATGCAAAAGTCACAAAGGTTGTTTTTCATTTTGAAACTACATAAAAAATAATATAGCAATTCCGGCTTTTTTCAGAGAAGGGTGAATAGAAATAACTGAACTAAAAAGATTTAATAAGATTATATATCGATGGTCATACGTGAACAACACGTAACTGATTTTTACAACTTTTCAGTCGAAGATATGACATTATAAATAGGCTGAAAGTGTTACTAGCAACGAAATAAAATAACTGTATATTATTTAACACATACTCAACTAATTTCGGATTTTCTTATTTTGAGGAAAGGAATGTTTTTTTTGCGATTTATATTACATTTTCTGCATTTTGTGAAAAATAATAAAAAATAAGTTACATTGTTGTCAACGTATACTATCCGATATGTTTTTATTTTATTTTTTTGGTTAAGCATGTAGCAAAGGCATAACTTAAGAAATTTTTGTTTTAACTACTCGTATTATATTTATTGCAATGCGATGTGTATGAATTTAATTTTGTTAATATCAGTCTACTTAAAAAGATCTAAGCTAAACATGCATTTGAAATATTTAAATTACCAGCATGTTGAGGGCTATGCGATTTTGGTATTCCCTGGATGTCGTCACTAAACGAGACACTTTTTTCGAATGATACCGATTTTTCTGAAAGCAAATTATTTTATGTACAAAATTTTTAAAACTGTTTCAGCCATACGCTGTAAGTCCGATGCTTTAATATCGTGTTATTTCCGAAAAATATTACTGCTAAATGATGAATTGTAAATTTTTCTTTAGTGCAGTTTGAAGTTTTTCAAGTTTAAAATATTTTATTCGAATGCTTGGTGAGATTTACAGTACACACTATTTTGAGTAATAGTCGTTTCTTTTAGAAACAACTCGATCCAAAGTTAATCGATTTACAGCGTAGGGCTGTTTTGTGTTTCTCCAATGAAATGTTTGCCAAGAAAACCATAAAAACTACAAATCAAAAACAGGAAAAAAATACTTACGGCAGGCATTTTTGCCTAATTTTGGAGCCTTTTCTCTAACATAAAGATCTTCTCCAGAACCGTTTACTAAAAACACAAAAAGGCGTAAAAGTACAAATGTGTGTGTGGTTTTTTTCTTACAGTGTACTGTGATTTTAAAGGTGAAATTAAAAACAAAAATTTACAAAACTAATGAGACAAAAAAAGGCATGAATGCAAATGATGGTCGTAGGCGAAATGTTAAAATAAAACAAACAAAAGCTTGGCATGAAGTGTAAATTGTTATTATTATTCCATTAAGACTGACTGACTGACAACTTGTCTTTACTTGTGGTTTCAAAACGTGCGCAAATGTTTAACATACCATGACATTGTGTGGGTACTACCAAATAATTAGGATCCAATGTTGGCACTTGTATTGGAGTAATTTGTGGGTTCTGATTTACTAAAGCCTTTTGCACCAAACCAGTTAAATTAGCTAGTTGTCGTTCCATATGTTCTACACGTATGCGATGCAGATCTTCCGGTCTGAAAAATAAAAAAATAAAAAACAATTGCAACATACATAGTAATAAAACTAAGAGTAGTCTTTTATTATTTCGTTTGAATATTGTTAAATCCATTCTGCCAATTTACACAAGAGTTATTTTTTATTTAATATCACGCTCTGTTTGCAAAATTATTGCAAAAACATTCAAACTTTTCTATACTTCGTAATTAAATAAGAAAGATTTTATAGTTTAGTTGACAATTGAATACAAGAGTGAAAACATTTCTTCTCCTCCCAGCATAAACAGAAACTAAAAAAGAACTAAATGTCTCATTGTAGTGGTAAATACTTTCGTTTCTTAATAATGAACTCGTATTATACTATTGGAAGTATTGAAAATGTATTGCCTTTAGTTTTCGATTCATCTTTGTTTGGAAACTGTTTGGCAGACTTGAATGTTTCCGAGCTGTTGGCATTAAAGCATTCTTTGAAATATTTGGAGACAACAGATAAGACTCATTATTCGAAAGCACCGAATATGATGGTATGTTCAGAATCAACAGAAGAAAATTGTGATAAGCCCGCGACAATGGCGTTGGTAGCGGAGCAAAGGTAAATATTTCTGCAATGGTTTGTTTCAAGCTCTTTTCTTTCCCATTTAATCTATCCTAGAGGTTATGAAGTTTCGCATCCAAGTTACGAGCATTGGCAACCTGAAGAAAAGGCCTCTAAATTGCAAACTCTTTTTCAAATAAGTGTAACTGCTTTAGCATTTCTTTCGTTTGGTGGCTACTTGCTGTGTTTGATAGTACAATCCATCAAAAGCAAAGGTATTTCTAGTTATCTACTGTGTAAATGCCTAAAAACGATACGAAAATTGTTTATGTTTAGGCACCACATATTTTCATCCCGTTGCTTCAACTATGGCAACTACAAACGGTGTGAAACGCATAAAAGTTTATAGAAGAAGTCGTCGGTCATCTTTATCACCCATTGAAAGTACAAAAGACTATAACATGTATAATAATTATAATTCAAATAATCCTTATCAATATTATCAGACAAAATATCTTGAACGTAATTGAGAAGCCAGCCCGCTACCTTTTTAGCAGGTAAATACGAAATACGAGTACATATCGTCTTTTTAGAATGTAAAGCTGCTAAATAAATTTTTTGTCTTTAAAAAATGTTTAATTTATCTCAAAATATAAATACTTAATATATGATATTTTTCTTAATATATAAGATTTCCCAGTAAATAAATTGGAAGTACGTAGTTTTTAAGGAATGGCTTATTCGGCACTTCCATCGCACCAACTAGTGCGTATTTTTGGCTTGCTTAGTGCATCCAGATATGTAATAAATATGTTGTTCTACTTTCGCAAACTTCTCTGCCAGCCAATGCCATTTTATGTACATATTAGTGATGTTAGAATATCAACTTTTATTATTCCCGAGTACGAATACAAATATCTGCGCCAATATTTTATAAATACGAATATTCAATCTTCTTTTTGCGTCAATAACAATAAACAAAGCTGTCACACTTCTATAGGTATTTAACATTATTTTGACATTCTGATTACTACACTTGAAATTATTAACTTCGCACGTGTATGTAGTACTGGCAACTTTTTATTTTTATAGACTTACATACATACTTTCAGATTTATTGTTTCTAGCTCGCTTTTACTTAATAATTCACTAGAGTTGTATAATTTCGATACGATGAATATTCGATACTACTCGATACTTGTTACAGCTGTTTTGTAGACTATTATACAAGCTGTTCGACTTCTGCACAAAATGCTACCCTGATATAATGTGTTGTTATTGCTTTTTTAAAACTTTCCATAAACTCATTAGATCAGGGCTGCATTTTCTACAGAAGTCGAACGGTTTGTGAGATAGTGTAAAACAGCTTTAAGTATTGACTCAATACTACTCAATACGTTAACGGTTTACTTGAATTGATGAATGAAATTAAATAAAAATTAAAAAACTGCAATCTTATACGTAAAAATTATAGTTTATTTACTTTTTAGCATTGAAATATACATTTTTATTATGTTTTACAATATTTTAATTAAATAAAAGTTATATTTGTAATTCAATAATTTTTTTTGCATTAACTCTTAAATTTTTTCATTAGTTTCTTCATTCATACTTTTCAATGTAGTATGGTGGAAAATATACTCTGAAAGTATTGAGTAGTTACTTTTTAGTATTGAGTACTCAAAAAAACAAACGCTATTGAGTACTCAATACTTTTACAACTCTATAATGCAGTCATCGGCGTTGCTAGGGAATTTTTCTGAGGGGAGCTAGAGCCCTTTAAAAAAAATCTTTTAGACTAGCTCAAAACCCCAAAAAATATATAGATGCTCTCCAGTAAATTGTATATTTAACAAAATTGGATCTAAGATTAATATTATATTTTGCAATATAATCAGAAAATTCCAAAAAGTTTCCTCTGTTATTACAGCTTATGTTTTCTCTGTGGCCACGAAGAGAAAGCCCTTACCGTGCTAAAACCAAAATTGAATCAATGATCTTCTTAAGCTGGAATCACGCATTGTTTCCGAACAAAATTTGTTTTACTGAGAGTTTTTTTGCAACACGATTCACCCACACACATGATACAATTATAGAGGTACATGCATTAGCTAAAATTCTCGTCAGCTGTGTTTTGTATGTACGTGTTTGGTTGGGTGTGCAACGAATTTTGTTGTTGCTCAGTACGTAATTTTTGACAAGTCACATGAACATTTGACAAGCTAGATGAGAAAATTTTTCTAATGCATGTACCTGTATTATTGTATTATGTAACCATATGTTATATGGTTACAAAAAATAAACATATCAAAAACATTTTTTTAGCAGTTGGATAAAATACAAGTGTCGTTAATAGTTGTTTTACACTATCTCACAAGCCGTTCGACTTCCGGAAACCCTGATCTAATAAGTTTATGGAAAGTTTAAAAAACCAATAACAACACATTATATCAGGGTAGCATTTTGTGCAGAAGTCGAACAGCTTGTGTAATAGTCTAAAAACAGCTTAATAAATATTAATCTCCATAATTATAGATGGATCATCAAGCTGACAAAGTCACTGTAAAACCCATAGTGTATAAAAGTAGCTTAAATAAAGACATATATAGATATTAATACAGTGAACTACTTACCTTGTAGGATCATACAATTGATTGGTTCGAGGCATACGACCGTGACCCATTTTCATGCCGTATAAAGCATACTGATCCTCATTCATTGCTGCTTCTCTGCAATTATTAAAAAATTTTAAAAACATTAAAAAGGTGACGCATTTTATTCTTCACTTACGCTTGTTCTTCATCTATAATAGGCGCTATCACTGGACCTCTGGTACCATATTGACTATAATAGGGCTCTTCATAGCTGCCACGTGTTGAACGTTCCGGCGAACTTGTATAACCATCTGAAAAATGTTTCTATTGTTAACTTTTGTTTTTGATATCCTTTAACAAATACATATTACAAAACAAATGAGCAAATAAACATACATATAAAGTTTCAAAACCAAAAACTACAAATATTTCAGTCAAAATAAATCTGTATAGACACAATTTACACAATTTGTTGATTTATTCCAGAAACAAAGAAACCCAATTCGTTATCGATAACATATTTGTGGTATATTTTGTGTTTGTAATTGGCATTTTTATTATGACTAAGTACCTGGTATACTGTATAACTGATCCGGGGGATAAGGAAACAAGGGTTCCATGCTACCCCTGGAGTTGGGCGTTCTTAAAGGTTTCAATGGCGTTCCTATATATATTTATTATATCAATCACATACACATTACAAAAGTTTAAATTATTTATCGTATAAATAAATAATAAGAAAATCGTGGGATTGGAATGGGGATTCCAGAAATAAACTAAAATACAACTAAACAATATAACACTGATAAACTAATAAGGCCCGAAAGCAAGTCAAATCCAAACTTAAACATGCATCTTTTGTACAATATCTGACTAGATTTGGTAGCTTTTAAAATAGTTACAGGATAACATTTGGAAATTTTGTAAGTTGGAGTACATGTACGAGTTCACTTATCTGAATTACTTACCCATCGGCATCTTATTGCGATCGGTATACATCCCACGTGGCAACGTTTGGGATCCTCCCACATAATAAGGGGCTGGTTGTTTACCAATCTGCAAGTTGTAAAAATAATAAATAACAATAATTGAATTAATGTAAATTCAAATAATTTTAAAAAGCGGAATATTAGAATATCTAATCAGACTAGCAGAACGGATTAGTACTACTAATTTCGACAGAGGCTACGCTGTCATCATCAGCGTCCTTTGTTCGCTTTTACCACGTTTGATCGTGGGTACTAGTATTAATGAAACATCAACTATTTAACCAAATCTTATGAGGAAATAGAATATGAGTCCTATTCCTTTTATTAATATGGTGAGCCGAACAAATTTCACCTTCTGATTCTTTATTCCAATTTCCAACTCTTATTTTTATTGGTTAATGCTTGAATAGGACTCATATTCTATTTCCTCATAAAATTTGGTTAAATAGCTGATGTTTCATTAATACTAGTATCCACGGTCAAACGTGGTAAAAGCGAACAAAGGACGCTGATTATGACAGCGTAGCGGCTGTCGAAATTAGTAGTACTAATATGTTCTGCTAGTCTGATTAGATATTCTAATATTCCACTCTTAAAAATTATTTGAATTTACATTAATTCAATTATTGTGAACTTAAGCCAAATAATAACTTCCGACTTATACACATTTTCAGTTCAAATAATAATTACGTACAAATAATAATAAATAATTTTTTTGTTTATGGATGATTATTTTCTATTTAGTACATGTACATGAAGCATGCCATACATACATACATATTACGTATTTACTTATCTATATAGTATGTACATACATATGTATGTAAGTATGTATGCACTTAAAATTGTATGTAAGTCTAGATGGTTGTATGTATGGATATTTGCGATATGCGGGTGTTGCTTTTATGTTTATTGGCACCAAATCACATTTTCTTGGCATTTAAACAAGGTTATGTTTGTTTTTAGCAGAAAAAAGTCATGGGTTTTTAGTTGCAGTCAATTTCACTTTTTATGTAGTTTTTATTACACCTTGTTTGTTATCATAATACCACGAACGATTTTATTCGAGCCACTTAACATAACTACATACATACATATATACATACATATCGTCATATAAAACTTAAAATCATGTAACTACAATTTTTCAAGTTTTACATGAGAAGAAAAAAGTTTATAAAATATGTAGTACCTAAGTATAAGTTATACGTTGTTTTCTTTTTGACTATAATACTGCCGAGCATGACAGTAGAAGCCTGAATTTTTTTATAATATACATATAATAATTAATTAAAACCTCGATTTTGAAATTTTTGTCACTTACATGGTTTTACGTTTCATATGACGATACGTGGTATATATCAATGTATCGGGGTATTTTTGGTGGGACATTGAATTTGTTTTTAATACCCATGAAATTTGTTCTATTTAAACGATACTTGTAGTTTCATTGCATTATTATTTGAATATGATTTTGGGCCTGTGGCCGCCATGCAATTTCAATCAATATTCCACCTTGATCTGTTAATTAAATGACTATTTAATTAAATGACTATTTTTAATTTCCCGTTTCCCTTGCAATAGAGGATCGAAAAGAACTGGTCAGTAATGTAAACAGCATTTATAAATTGTCTGCATTCTTTTATGTACAATTTATATACATACATATGTATGTATGTATGTACATATATTTTAAGAAATGACCTTAACAACTAAAAGCGTTAATTCTGTATTACGATTTAATAATTATACACATTTCAAAATTGATTGTTGTAATTTTGTGAAGAAAAATATTTGGAATTCTTATTTTGAAAATCTGTTTAGTAATTTATTTAGGTAGAATAATGATTAAGATCTTTTAAACTTAGCTTCGAAAAACAAGCTCAATAACTTGTATTTTTATATTTTTATTTCAAAGAATTTATTGCATAATTTAGCTGTAAACCAGATTCGATGGCAATTAATTATGAAAGAAGCATAAATCAAGAATTACAATATATATATATATATATATATATATATATATATATATATATATATATATATATATATATATATATATATATATATATATATATATATATATATATATATATATATATATATATATATATATATATATATATATATATATATATATATATATATATATATATATATATATATATATATATATATATATATATATATATATATATATATATATATATATATATATATATATATATATATATATATATATATATATATATATATATATATATATATATATATATATATATATATATATATATATATATATATATATATATATATATATATATATATATATATATATATATATATATATATATATATATATATATATATATATATATATATATATATATATATATATATATATATATATATATATATATATATATATATATATATATATATATATATATATATATATATATATATATACATACATGGATCTCTAAGTGGCAAAAGCAATTTTATAAAACAAAATTCTTTTTTTTTTAATAAAAAATGTATTTTACTTTTTCGTCTAAAGCTTTTAGGAAAAGGTATTTCCTTGGAATATTATCTCATGTCGAATTCATTCTTAGCAAAATTTTATGAATTTTAGTCCAATAAATATCACTTCGGATTAAATCCAATATATATAATGGCATGCTCTAAGAACCATATCGATGTTAATTTCGGATTAAATATCACAAACATCTAGAACATAAATACCGATTTAAATAAGTCAGATTTTTAGTTGAACTCTTTCCTGAAATTTCTCGATTTCAAAACGAAATAGTTTTCAGAATATGCTCGATAGCACGAAATAATCGCATTAAATATTTGAAAAGCTTTTGTCCAAAAAGTAATTTTATTATAAACGTACACAGGAAACATTTTGTACCGATGTCTAACGTCAGAAAAAATCTGAGACTTTACCAGACAATCAAACGAGCTGTCTAAAATTCCCTCAGACATTTGGCAGAGTAGTCAACTGGTTTCTCGTACGGCGTTTCTGCACATTTTCTGAAATATTATTCGATTAATATTATACTAGTCTGTACATTATTCGATGGCAATTTAATTTCCTTTAAGACATTTAACGGAATAGTCTGTACATATTCCGATCTTCGTCTTACGACTTTTAGTAGTCACTTCTGCATATTGGCTGTTAAGTTTTCGTAATAATTCTTTTTTATCTCTTGAGATTATATGCACAAATATTTGAGTTTTTAAACTTATAAAATATGAGTAAATGTTTTCTGATGATCTGCCATAAGCAGAAGAACAATTCATGGAGAATTTTATACGACATTTCTGATAAATTTTTAATTTTAGCTCCAACTTTTCTTCGACATTAAAATGACAGGATGTAAAAAGTATCAGATAAATCGGAAAATTATCTGAAGTTTTGCCTGACATTTTTCCAATACTGTTCAGCCATCTCGAAAACTCCTTTAGAATTTCCATAGGAAATTTGTCAGAATTCGTACAGAAATCTCTTAGACCTTTTGACATAATTTTTAGAATTTTCTCAGAAAAAAGAGGTCCTGTTTCTTGTCAACCACTAATATGATTTTCGATACGTTTTCTGAACGACATCAGATACGAATTCGGCATCTTGTGCAGAGTTTCTGACCGACCTCGGCCCGAAATCGAAAAAAATTGTTTGCTGGGTACTTATATTCATATACATACATATCCAGCAAAAACTTTTGTCATTTTTGTAATCGGTAGTACTTTATTAATGGGTTAGAAAGTAATTACTATGCTTTAAATTAGAACTGCTACTTACTTTTCAATAAAATTTTTCTCATTATCTGAAAGTAGCTACAATTTGTTGATATATATTAATAAAATAAGTAGACAACCACTTTTTGAATCCACATGTTTCTGTATATGAAAACTAACTTTTTTCACTTAAACTTATAAGTCAACAATAGCTTGGTGGGTAAAGTACTTGTCTTCAAATCTGAACGACGACAGACTCGTATCCCAGCTGGATAAAAAAAAATTATAAATAAAAAAATTTTAAAATAGAAATGCATAAAATAAAATATAATGTGTATAACATTATTTAATTTGTTTATTTGACTGCTTATTTTTTTGGTTCAAGTAAGCCAAATAGTAGCTAATTAATTGCTGTGACAATTACATTTATTTGTATGGGGCACTTACTTTGGACTTCACCAACAAAATTAAATACTTAGTTATCGAGTCAAATTGTAAGAAGTTACGACTTAAATCCTACCAGTAAGCCAAGTTTTTGCTGGGTAGTACATATGTACATAATCTTTGAATCAACCAAATTTTGATAAATAAATATTAAATGAATGTAGTTAGTTTGATATAATAAAATAAGACCGACGGCTAAAAATTATTTTAAATTGACTTGAGCTCATAATTTAATATTTGTCTTTAAACAAAGTAAATATATACATACACACGTATGTATGAAATTTACTATAAAATAATTACAGAAGTAGAGCGGCTTGTAATATCCATCATAAAAACCGGGGTTTCCTATGAAACACAATCTTATTTAAACTATATTTGTAATCCAAAACTAACAATTTCTTTCTGTATTTATACTTTTTTGTGAAATTAAAATCTTAAAATACTACACAGGGGCACAAAAACTTATTTCTGTGGTCTACATATATATATATATATATATATATATATATATATATATATATATATATATATATATATATATATATATATATATATATATATATATATATATATATATATATATATATATATATATATATATATATATATATATATATATATATATATATATATATATATATATATATATATATATATATATATATATATACATTTCTGTCAAACCCGCATACAGGTTAAAACTATTTATGAATGAATATAAATGTTTGAATGACTTGAATCATTGGTCTTCTTACGATCAGTTGTATATTTGTAATTTAACAACAATAAAGTATTTCGAACAATACTTAACACATTTGTAAATATTTTGTTTATTTTCTGCACTTAACAATCTTTAATATGGATGAAAAATAAAGTGTTTCCACATTTTAAAGCTTTCTAACTTAAAACAAATAACATTGAAACAGAGCTTGCGACCATGCTTGTCAGTTTAGCCATTTTCTGGCGAGATCTATGGATTTTAGATTCTTTTAGTTATGAAAATTTCTAAATTGTATCTAGGCACAGGATGTATAACCACTTCTAAGTTTTGATATCTTAAGCTAAATTTTCATCATTCTCGCGAGAAAACCGCGAACAATATATTTTCGTGAGTTTTTTTTTAGAAAATATATATAGGCATATATATATATATATATATATATATATATATATATATATATATATATATATATATATATATATATATATATATATATATATATATATATATATATATATATATATATATATATATATATATATATATATATATATATATATATATATATATATATATATATATATATATATATATATATATATATATATATATATATATATATATATATATATATATATATATATATATATATATATATATATATATATATATATATATATATATATATGTGTGTGTATGTGTTTGTGTGTGTGTGAAAAAACTAACAAAATAGAATACAAACACATCAATAATACAAATTGGTGATTGCATTTTTTTTCATTTATTTCTTGAAATGTGTAGTAACGGTTAGGCTTACTGGCGATTTCATATCCAATTTCATATACATATTATGAGATCGGGAGGTAGCCGGTGTACATAGTAAATTTGTACTCCGGATTATCAAAGCAGATGGAATGTATGAACCAGCCTAGACGAGGAGAGTGAAACCGAATAAGTCATAGTACGATTACGAATGCTTATTTAAACGGGTTGGAGATGTTTAGCACTCACAGGATTTTAAAAGTGCAAACGGGAACTTCACATACTTACATAAACACCTACAGAGTATCTTGTCCGCTGGTGATAACTAGTAGAGTTGGAAAAAATTTTCGACGTCGGCTGGTCTCAGAATGATATCCATGACCTGTTTTTCGCATTCCTTTCTAGGCTGTTGAATTTTTTTCAACTGAATTTGATTTAACCGTTATTAATATTTAAATATTTTTTAGTAATTTTGCAATTTTAGCTATTTTTTATTTGCAAATTTAATAAATATTTCATCTTTAGAGCTGGTAACCCTGTTTACTAGAGATTAAACGAACGATAAAGCTTTTAACAATTTTTCCATATTATTTAAAGCTTTGATGTTGCTGTTTTTTTATATTTTTTTATTAAATATTTCATTAAAAATGTATATACATGGATGATATTGCGCATACGCGTATGCACAATTTCGTTTCAAAGCCTTTTTATGGTAGTTGTTTGCGAACCATCGCGGTATAAAGACGCATTTTACTTGAATATAACCAACTATTTTATACTAACAAACCGTTAAATAACTACAAAGAAAACAATAAAACTGCACACGATCAAAGTAAAAACTTTATTAAATCTGCCCACTAACATCTACAAGATATTGTGCCTGTTAATTGCAGTGGTTTTGAATTGAACTAAAAAAACTAGATTAAGCAATAATGAAGTCTATTTGGTTGTTGATATTGCTAAGTGGTCACAGCGCTGTTTGCCACGATTGGAAACCTATAGTAGGCCAAGCTGCCATAAGAGGTCCGAAGGCAACTTCGGCTACATTTACAAGTTCATTTAGTCTGCAACAGTCACATCCTGAAATTGGTAGTAAAACTTCATATGTTTCGGGCAGTGATAGTAAGGAAGTGGAAAAGCCGTTAACAGATGAATCATTGGCACTAAAAAGTAGTTACAACTCACCTGTTGTATTGGCTGCTACACAGCCCAGTACTATTAATTTTGGTGATGCCAGGTTTGGATACAAGACATCAGGGTACGAAGAGGTAGGCTGTTATGTCGTGTATGATTTAAGTGTGTGAAATTATATTTCATATTCCTGTTTTAAGGATCAGTGTGCCGTGAAAAAATACGCTTTTAACCAGGATGGCACAGTGCATTATGAAAATAAATTACCTGAACTAAAACAATTTACTATTTGCTTTTGGATGCGTTTTACCAATCACAGTGGTGATCATGTCATTTTAACTTATTCAAGTAAGTGCAACTGAACATTACAATTATAGACATAATAACTATAAAATATGTGTAGTATGTTGTCAGTGTTTTTCAAAATTCCTGATAGCGTACAAACGTATGTATGTATGTGTATTGAAAAATTTGTAATAAGTTATATAAATTGCGGAATATTTATGTATATGAAATCATTACAAACAAGTTTCAATATCATTGACTGATACATATTATATTTCATTAATATTTACATAATAATATGCAGGTTATTGTGAAAAAATATTTTTTTTTTGTCCAAAAAGAGAATGGACAAAATATGTTTACATAAATATATAAATATTCGCAATTTGTTACTGTTACACTTTGCAGTAAAGTAAATTTTCGCTTTTGTTAAATTTTATTAAAATCTGCTTTGCACAAATTCAATAGAAATTCATATCTATCAATAGATTATTTTAAAAGTCAAGTTTATTGTTTTGTTCAAAAAAAGTTTTATTATATCGACTTGAACGTAATTTTAAAACATCTTTCTCTTGTGCAAGATTAATCTTTGACAATAAAATGTTTTGTTGCTAAAACTAAAATAATAGTAAATTCAAAAAAAGTGAAAGGAAACAAATTTTCTGCTGATCGTTACCACTAAAAACAAACAAAAATCTTCATCTTTAGTGTATTGCGATGCTGCAAAAAACAAAAATAGACAAGTTTGGCACAAACAGGCATAAATGTTGCAGCAATATAAACCACAATATTGCTATAATTTGGCATGTGTGTTTGCAAGAAAAGTGTGCAGTTAACAAGAAAATTTAAATGAACAAGAGATGGTCAATTTCAAGTTAAAGTAATTATATGCTAAAAGCATAAATAGCTATCATACATTAGATAGCAGGGATGATAAATGCATTTTTTAATTATATACATATAAAAGACATGAGGTTAATGCATCTAGGATGCGTAGAAAGAAGATCATGCCTCCAGACCTACCAAGTGGGACATCCTATACAAAAATCATGTAATACCGAAGCAGGTTGGAAAGGGAGAGTACCGAAATCTCTCCCTTACAAACCTGCTTCCGGTAGACGGATATTTTTGCTGGGTGGTTTTACGTTTCATATGACGATATGTGACGTCAAAAACTGGTCAGCATCTTTCAACTGAAAAATTGTTGATGAAATGCAGAAATCAAACAGCAAAGAAGACTTAAAGCATTGAAAGTTTCAAATTGTACTAATTCACTTTTGCAGTGTGAATTGTACTGGAAACAGTGCAATTGTACTGAGTTTATCATACCTGTTTTATAGTAGTATGTATTTATGTTGTTAACTACTATCATACATACATACATACAGACTCGTAAATATGTATGTTGATTTATTACATGAATTAAAACTTGGTCCCAACTAGCCGGTTGTGTCTGACGCAAAAACTATTCAAAACCAAAATGAATTGCTACAATTAAGTATGTTTGCAATTTTTTATTCCGCAAAAAAACCGCAATTGCCACGATTTATTTTTATCTTTGCTTTAAAAAATGTAAAAAAGATGTAAAAAATGAAGGAAAGAGAATATAAAACTCAATTAGTGGGTTAATAAAACAAGCCTCCTCGCAATACTCGTACAGATGAAGACGCCAACACAAACACTGGCGCAAGATGAACAATCTACGCCAGTTTCAAATTAAATTAAGCAATTGTAATAATGCATTACAATTGCTTTATTTATTGTTACATATTGCAAATCAGTAACAAGTATTTGTGTTAAGTAAATGTACATACGTATGCAACTTTACATACATATAATAAAAAATAAAATGTATCTACCCTACAGATAATATTGGAATACGTTGTCCATTTTAGCTGAAACAAAGTAGTTACAACATGGTCCTATGTAATGCAGACATGGACAATGTCATTTGCAAACAAAAGTTTGTAGTTAAATGAAAATTGCTCATGTTTTTTCAATTTCAACACGAACACTCGAGTGCTCCATCAAGTTGTGACATGAAGTAGTTTTGTGACTACTCCGATGTAGTGCAAAGTGGGGGTATATGGTCCAGCACTAGTACAAGGCCCTCATTAACCATAGCGCTAATTGGGCTGCAGCCCAGGGGCGCCATCGATCCGACTGTGCCAAAAAACCAAAATGATGCGTCAAAAAACCAAAATGATACAATTTTGATTGTTTTTTTTTGCGGAGTCGGTCGCAAACGATTTTTTGCATTTCACAATAGCATATTGGTTTTATGTATTGTTATTTTATAAATACAATCAAAATTACATTTTAAGTATGAGCAAAGCACATTATCTCAAAATTACATTGTTTTTATGTACTTATTTAATATTTTTTATAAAAAATATATTGAAATTTTTATAAAACTATGTATACAAGAGCGAAACATTTCATTTAGCGCAGGGCGCTCACACTTGTTAATGCAGCCCTGACTAGGACATCGTTATGTTAAATCGACTATAGTTTCTCTATACATTTGGGTTACCTTTGGACTACTCCTAGTCCTCTATGGAGTATACTTTACATGCGCGTATCGACTATTGGCGTTATCTGCGGGTTAGGTATATACAAATACAATGAAATATTTAAGATCGCCGTAGAACATGTCTTCGAGACATCATCGATGCATTTTCGAAACAAGTATCTATAACCGACGACGAATTGATGACAGTCCAAGTCAACTATTGACAACATTTTCGAACAAAGGGCACAAATGTCGTTGATGACAACTTTGGTAACATGGTAATACACAAAGTTGTCGTCATTGAACAATAATAAAATTTAAAAATGTAAAAATAGAATTGAACTCAGAACCTCCGCACTGATAGGTTAGCACACTACCACTAGCCTGCCGAGCTACTTAAACAATTTTGTACAAAAACACGTTTTGTTGGCAACTTAAACTCTTTAATGTACATAAATGGATGCACGACAACTTCGATGCAGTTGGTACTCTTGTTGTCGGCATTGCAACCGTTTACACGACAGCTTCGATGCATGTTTTACTCATGTTGTCGTTAACAAAGCAGTACACACGACAACTTCGCTGCAGTTGTTTCGCCTCCTGTCGTCAATAAGGCTTTTTAGCATATATTTTCATAATATTGTCAGAAGAAATTATGTATACACGACAAGGTATACCACCTTGTCGCCAAACTTATTTTGAAATGTGTTTTATAGGCGACAAATTATTGACTGTCTTGCAGACATCATCGATGAAAATGCCGTCGGTAACAACTGGTACTGCAGGAATATTTTTAAAAATTTGCGACTGGCTAAGAATTTGAAAGAATTCTTTATTTCGTAAAATTACATTTAAAACAAAAACAAAATTGTAGAATTTGTTTTTGTTTTAATTATAATTGTGCGAAATAAATAATTATTTCATCTTTATGTGGTAGACAGTTAGCTTTACATTTTTTAATATATAACAAATATGCTCTAAGTAAGTATGCACATATTAATTTATATTTGTTGCGAAAAGATAAAAAATCTACCGTGTTGTATTGTTTCACAAGAAGTAGTAAAATTGTGTGGGTATGACATTGTGCTCTTGGATGTGTTTGACAGCAATATACAAATCGTCAACTGAAATGCAAAACCACCTAACTATATCTAAATCGATTTTTTTATATTTTATTTCGGAGCAGCACTCAAGCGATGACGCCTCAAATAAGCCTTTAATAAGCATAGTATACTTTTTATAAATAAGGGAGAAAATATGCAAAAAGATGCTGTAGAAAAAAAATTATGAAAAGGATTTCTTTTCTTTATATGACGTAAAAAATGTAATATATGTATATCGTCGTTGCTCTAACGTAATTAGCTATGTGACAATTTTCGAAATTTTTTTATTGCACTATTCTTAACAGTTTTTGGTCATACATCTACCCACCAAAGCCTTTAAGAATATCTTGATGGGTTTAGAAGTTAACAAAAGTAGCTATGTGAAAGCCATATATAGAATGTTCCTATAAAGGAGTTATGTGTATAAATTCAAACAAGAAAAACTTTATTTCTAATAAAATTTAAAATATTTGTTATGTTCTATAATCCAAAAAACAGCTGTGTATAAGAAAATATTCTAAATCAAAAAACTATTTTATTAAAAATGATTTAGAAAAAATTTGTTGTGTGTAGTTTTTCAAAAAATTTTATTATAGCTCCCCAATGTGCAATTATTCCTGTTGTTTTTTACAATATACTTGTAGTAGTGCGAACATTGATTTAATAAAGCGCTTGACTCTGAAAAAATATCGCAAGGCTACCATATAAATTGGTTTTCTAGCTCTCCTGAAAACGTAGTAAAAAACCCATAGCTGATTTTGTCAGAGCAACGACGATGTGTAATATGATTGCATACTTTTGGTTCCCTGACATATCAGAAGTTATTAAACCAAGCTTAAATTTAAACAAAGCCATAAAACCTTCAAAATAAATTTTTAGTGATTTAAAAAAAATCATAATTGATTGAGTACTGCTTACATACACATGCATTTACTACACATAAGATGATTTTTTTCCATTAATTAACATAAACTATTTTATGTTTCGATTAGCTGAGGATGTACAGAGAGAATTTCAATTTTGGGTTGCAAATGCAAAAAATTCCAGTTTCATATCAATGGCTATAAAAGGTCAACAAATATATAGGTATGTATCCAACTCAATAAATATTGCAAAGTCATGTTTGGGTGTATCTCATGAAAACACATGTACATGTTTTTTTTATAAATAGATCTACAAGTATTTACATGCATTTTTAATTTAAAATTTTTGAACATCAACAAAATTTATTTTTACACACATATAATGCTTTTAACAACAATCATTCAATAGGTCAATAATTCATTTGTAAAAAAGCATTTGTGTAAACATTTAAAAATTTGTTTCGTTTTTTTTCAACTTTGCTTAACGTTGTTGCGTATTTTGTTTTTAGACTCAATTATCCACTGAAAGCTCGCCAGTGGCATCATACTTGTACGTCATGGAACGGCAAAACGGGTGAATGGCAAGTTTGGCTAAAGGCAGAACGTATCGGGCGAGGATTCCATAATGCCGTAAGTTTTTGCTATCTTACATAAATTCAAAGAAAAAAAAATTCAATTTTGTTTAACAAAACCACGAACAATCAAATATCGTGATGAAAATTTACACTCCTTTCACTATTAGATTTTTTGCTCTTTTTTTTGCGAAATGTACTATTAATAGCGACTTGATTGTGTGAATTATTTAACTAATCAATAATAAGCAAAATTAATTATTAAAAAAAATAGTTAAAAAATTAATGAATCAAATATAGTTAATTATTTAAAGATTTTCGAAATAATTGCTTTACAATATTTGCTATGGACAATGACAAAGAAGTAATGCAAATTAATTTAGATATAGCCCTTTGACAAAACCATAATACAAGTAATATCATTGCCTTTTTTATACCAGGAGCCCGTTTCTCAAAACTACAAGTTACAAATCTACTTGTACAAGCAAAACACACACAAAACAATAATAAAATTTGTAAAATTGTTCTTGTTTTTTATGTATTTTACTTGTAGGTTTGTAACTTGTAGTTTTGAGAAACGGACGCCAGGAGAGTAATATACTATTTCATAATTTTTTTTTACTTTTTATTGGCTCATACGTACGATAAATTTTTTTTACTAAAATTTAATAATTTCTAACTGAGTTGTGGTGGTCGTGTTATCATTTCTAGCTGGTATCTCATAAAATTCCGGCCAATGGCAAACTTTATTCAGGTGGTTCTTCGGTGACTGGAGAAATCTGTGAAGGTCTACATTTTGAAGTTACATTAGTGCAAATATACCGTGTAGCTCTGAGTGCCGGTAAGGCTCATCGTGATCACAAGCATCATCATGCTCATCACTTTGATCATGAAGGTCAGGAAATACAACTCACTACTAAAGCACCGCCACTGGTAAATAAAGAAGAATCACTTTTCAATAAAATAAGAAAAAGTACAATTTTTAATATTATCTCATTTAAAGATAAATCGGCCTCAGCCAATGAACTCCTTGCTGGCTAATGGGCAAATACCTACAAAGGTACGCATTAATTTAGCTCAGCCCAACCCAACTGATGTATCTCCACAAGCAAATCAAGCTGCCCAACAGGCTTTAACAATTCATACAAACTTTGTAAACGGTCAAATAAATGTCGGCTCCCGCTTAGTGGCTCAGCAACTTATAGGACTTAATCACAAATTAGCTATTACCCCACAAGCAACACAAACTGTTACCAGACAGCCCGTTTATGATCCCACAAATCCTTCAAAAGTACAATTTATTGATGAAACAGAGACACGGATACTCTTCAAACGTCATGCCATCAGCTCGGAAACAGAAGTGGATAGTACAAGTAAAAATTACGAAAAAAATCTCAACAAACGTGGTTTAGTATTCTTGGAGGATGGCAGTGTAGTCGATGATCCTTTGGTCGAAAGCAATCTAGGCAGCTATAAATATGGTGGTTTGACAGAATTTGGGGGACAACAATTTAAGCATGCTTTAAGCGGTAAAGCAGATATTGAAGATGAAATAGTGGAACATGATCGTGAGCCAGCCGAGGAGGAAGTTAGGGCTGTTATGGCTTTTTGTGATACTTGCGAAGTAGAACCATTCCAAGGTGCCATAATATTTGCTTGGAAAGAAGCCGAAGCGAAACTAGATAATGTTTTAAAAGGTTATAGCGTAGGAGAATGCGGCCAATTCTAGATACATTTAAGTTTATGATTAAATCAGTTATTTTTTAGTTATATTATAAAAAGAAGAACTTTTATTCTGTTTTTGTTTCAAGAAGAACTTTTATTCTGTTTTTGTTTCAGCCACTAGTCAGGCAATGCACAGAATTTTAGTTTTGCCACATTCATTTGTCTATTTAAATTAAATGACACAGAAGGTTTACATGTATCGGTACATATTATCTATACATACATACGTACATACATAGATGTTTATATGTACATATACACAATAAATAAATATTAATTATTTAAGAAACTAGTGATCAATGCAATCTGTATTTTCTATGAAAACGTTTCAAGCTCACCTTAGATTTATGAATGTGTTGATTTTTATAATCAGAATCAAATTCCGGCTCACTGAAGTAACTCTGGAAAACAAAAAGTTCTAATTGACCACTTAAGATACATTTCTTGTTGATATTAAATACCTGATCTTGATCCCAGTGCTGGGGGGTTGATTGTGGTAATGGCTGCGGTATACCGGGTCCTCCAGGTAGTATTTGAGGTGGTGCAGCTACTTCAGTAGATTCGAAGAGTCTCAAAACAGAACGATCTCTTATCTCTCTCAAATGCGAGCGCACATCTTCCAGCTCATAGAACATATCCTTGCTGGCATCGTGTATATAGATTTTAACATTGGGTCCTTCTAGGTAAGCCATAGTTAACTGGCGAGGAAACGAACGTACAAATAGAGCTCGTACAGTGTCAATCGAAGTAATTTCATTTGGCAATAGAGCTCTCTTTGTCTCCGAACGATATTGCAAGAAAACCAAACCTGTACATGAAAAGAAATAAAACGAATTTTGAACTTATTTAACTTTGTAATATTTCGGAAGAAGGATTGTGTGTGTGACACCATACCTAGAGGTCTTTCTAAGGTTTTCGAGGGTGTACGCACAACGGGTAACGAAGAACGTTGCTTACCACCACGCCTAAAACCCGTACTAGCTGTCTCTACTTCGGACATAATACCCGGATCATCATCAAATAATGGTCCTTGATTAATAGGCACGTATCCACGGTTAGGTTGCATCTAAAACAGAGAAATATGTTAATAAAAATTTTTTTTATATTCAATACTGACTTACCTTTTTGTTTTTCAGAGCTCGGGTACCCATCTGCAAATAATATATTTATGCATTGTAAAGTTTACTTTAAAATGTTCAACAGCGTATTATACATAGTATGTACATTTTATATACATATCTAGTGCATAAGCCTATACAAAATACTTATGTATGTATGAATTTAAGTATATTTATGTGTTTACATAAGTGTCCAGCTTGTCAATTGGTTTTGCTACAGCTACAATGATATCTAAATATTTTTATGTACATAGCATATGCACATATCCGTACATATACATACAGACATACATACATCGAACGGAGATAGCGGCTTTGAGTTTGGACCCATTAGAATGAATTTTGAAAATAAAAATCGAAGTAACAATGAGTTAAATATGGGAGATTTTGAAAACCCATTTGTAAGGAAGTCGCTGATCACGAAATCGCCTCCTACAGCAGTGAGTAGTAGAACTGTTCCAGCGTCAAATACCGTCGACAATAGTAATGAGGGCCACAATAACAGTGTGAAGAGATTAGGAGTGAAAATAACAGAGTTGTTAGATTTTCTGAAGACACGCTCAAACGTGCACAGGGATATAGCGACAATGTCCCGTGAGATACAGGCGTTGTATATGCAGGTTTCAGATGAATTGAGCAGCGGAGGTATTATTAGTAGTGACGAGAAATCGCGGACTAGTAGACAAACGCAGACAGACGAACCGGCAAGGGTAAACCTGCTGATGATGAATTGTAAAGTTTAATACACCTTTGGATGCAGATTGAAAATATCTTTCAAACGATGTAATTTTTTTATATGTTGTCTTAGGAGAAAATGCAAAAAACTGCAAAAATATACCTTTTTTAGACACGGTCCAGCTCACGGGCGGTCATCGTTAGACCCCTCAAATGTCTTAGGAATCCTCATTAAAAAGACCGGTCTTTAATTTGAAAGGTGTAACAAAAACATATTTTTCATCTTCATACAAGTCGAGCCGGTACATATATTTGCTTATACCCAAAATAAAATACATATTGGTAAATCTAACCAATTTCACTGGTAAAATCAACCAATGGACTTGAAGTGTAGTGGAAAGTATGCTAAACTATTAAACGGGAGATTGCAGGTTAGATGAATTCCAGGGCTTAAGCTGTAATTGTTTTTTTTTATTTTTGTTTGTTTTTAAATTTCTGGTCTTGAACCAAGGTTCTCACAAGTCTTCGCATGTTTATAAACCAGCGCCTTGACCATCTCAACCAAGTCATCTTGTTAAATAGCGATAGCACAAAGTAAGCATAGAAATGGGATGGCTTGCTTGATTTAAATAATTACAGTAATTTTTATAAATAACCATCTCGTTGTTATCATTTTAAATTGGTCATTTTAACCACAAAAATTGGTGATTTAAACACAAAAATTAAAAAAAATAATAAATTAGTATTTTAAATTTGTATATGTATGGCTTACAATTCACTAAAATGTAATGACTTACAACTTTAAAGGGTTATTTTAACTAGGGATGTAACGATACGCTTTTTGCCGATACGATACCGATATTCAAAAAGAAATATCGGCGATACCGATTCCGATACGCATATTCAAATTGATTTCAAGTTTAAATTTATAGAACTCAAGTAGGGTAATTTTTTTTTATATAAAATTACAGTGTAAGAGATTATTAATATTTAAAATTGATATTAGCCCAGTATAAACAATTTGAAGTAATTTTTAAGGAACTACATTTTCAATGCTTCCAAAGAATCTATATTAAAAATATGCAGATAATTAATATAAAAGCAAGTAAAATTTTATTTAAGTCATACAAAAATTTGTATAATTTAAAAAAACACTCGCCATAATTTAAAAAAAATTGATTTTTAAAGGACATTTATCAACTAATATTCTTCTAAATAACTTAATAGCTTAATTGTTAAAATTCTTCTAAAAGTTTATATTTATTCACTTAAATTTACATGAAAAGACAGTTTGCGTTTAAATTCGCATAAAAACAAACAAGTTGCGAAAATGGGTAATTCTTCGTCCTAAGATCGCTGTGTACAATAAAAATAGATAACTTTCATTAAAAGTAAGTTAACAGTTTAAATTGGCTAGATTAACCAACATTATTATTTTGAGTTTAAGAGCTTTCAAACGCATAATTAAAAGTTAACCAAGCTGGATGAACATTTACCATGACAACTTTAAAATTGAAAAAGCGTTGTGAAAGTAAATTTACATACATATGTACCCTGAGGAAAGCCAGGGGCCAAGTGTCTCCAAGTCACCACTTTTGTCGACAAGTTTGGTGACTTTTTGGTGACGTTGTCATCGAATCGTCTACACTTTTTATTTTAGCTTTAATGAGAAGAGAAGTTTTTAACAGCTAGAAAACGATTTTTTATGGTCTCATTTTGATGTGTTGAAAATATATGCGGCTGAACGGAAAACTTAAAATGTTCATAAGAAATCCAATTTATTTGTCTTAGCTGGTAAAAATTTTCATATGTGTTGACTAGAATCATTAAAAGTGAATATCTGGTACCAGTGCCTCCATATGGTCCCATACGAACCACCTGGTCTATAGTAAGTCAACAGTTCCGATGACAGTAGTGGAATCTCGATGAGAAGCACATGTCAAATGTCTATAGCACAGAACATTGCCTGGGTACAATTAGTCAGTAGTACTGGTGACAATGTCAATAGTGAATCAGTACAATTTTACTATCGACATTTCCTGCAGGGTATGTATGTACGTAGGATTATGCATGTACAATGTACATACATACATACATGTATCTGTAAAGTGTCGAGTGGTCTCTAAATATTTTACATATAAAAAAAGAAAAACGAATATGTAAACACATACTTCCAAATCCAATGCCTTTTGTGACTGCTGCTGCATATTTTGTTGGTTGGTGTAGGCGAGCATGTCACCGCCTAATGTATGTCTACGCGGATCCTCTCTTCTCATTCCTCGTCTTCGTTCTTCACCTAAGGAAATGCAAGAATGAAATAATTTCAAATGAAAGTTGTATAAAGAAAGCGTTATAATTTTATGAATTTAGTAACCCCATCGACCTTTGCCATCCATCAATTATCGTTTGATGGAAGGAAATTAGATAAAAGACGACATTTAACCACTTCCAATTTTTTCTTTCTTCAATAGAAAAATAATATTTACCTTGTTCATTGCTCTGCATATGACCAGATTTCATATCATTTTGCCAGTTTTCATCTAAATGTGAAGAATAACGAACAGTCACCACAAAATAAATATTAGACGGAAGGAAGTTTAATGAAAATGTTCAATTGCGCTTTCATTGAAAACAAAACACAAGTACTGAACATACATTTATATATTGTGCGAGCATAAATATTTACTTACCGCCTTCGCGTCCTTTACGTTTCTTTTTGGAACTGCTACTGCCAGTGCCACTACTGGCATTTGTTGAGTTCGGTGAACTTTTATCTTTGCTTTTCCAACGTATTAACATTTTATCGAAGAGACCAGGCTAGAGCCTAAATACAGGAAAAGTTTGCCTTTATGCTGTTTGGATATATTTATGTATATATGTATATGTGGTATTGTAGAGGAGTTTGTTCGAAAAATATACTCCTCTTCTTGCTTTATTTTACTGTGCGCTTTTGTAAGGACTAAAAGGATTGTTGTTGGTTGGTTTCTTGTGCTTAAAAGTAAAATAAATATTTGATATACAGCACATACTTTAACATGATGGCTGTGCTCATCATGCACGTACTAGATAATGAAAAATTAAAAAAAAATACATAAATTCAAGTTGGGATAAAATGTCATAAATATTTGATAAATTTTTCTTTAGTTTGAATTTCCGTAAAAAGTACATTGTGGAAGTAGTTGAGTTTTTATTTTGTTTTGTTTTCATGATTATGCATGAGCAGGTCTCTTGATGAAACACATCTAGTCACGACGCATGTCCTTGTTACACAAAAATATATGAACATACATAATATAAATGTATGAAAATTTGAACACATTTTTATGAAACCGTAACAAAGTAAGGAGTAAAGGGTGCTTTGGTCCGTTTGTTTATCTTTTTAAACTTAACAAAATTTCGCCGGTAGGAATAAAAACATCACGTGCAAATTGAAAACAAAATAGAGACACAGAATATCTCCAATGAGATTTTTACTTCCATCTGATATCTCTTTTTGCACAAAGAGAGGCAAGCATTGAGGTGAGTTTCAGAAAAGTTGAGTAAGGTTACAAACAGGCAGTGCTTTTAAAACCAAAGAGGCAATGATGAACATTTTCAGACTTTTTTCCCGATTTCGATGATTTTTCACTGTAGACCTTAGGCGTTTTAGGGTTTAAAAGTAACTGTGTTATTTTTTAATGTTAAAGTTGAAGTCAATTTTGTTTTTTCGTACATCACTTGCATTTGTAACAGGGAAATTCCTTTAGAATACGTTTATGCATATGTACATACATACTTATATACTTTTTTTAATTTAATTTTTTTATAACAAACACAGATGAATTTTTGCATTGCAGAGAACTTGGTTTTATGAATATGAAAAATTAATCATTTATGTATGTGAACTAACATAATATGTATTATCAAATATATACTACCGACAATGAACATTTATCAAAGATATTATTACATTTTTAAATAAATTTTTAGCACTTAAAGAAATTCGATAAAATTGATTTCTGTATGTACAATGAATTTTCCCATAGATAAGCAAACACACCTTTATAAATATACTTTTTGTATACAATTTTTATTTTATATCTGTGTATATGGGCTTAATACTTTTGTTTAGTTTGTTGATTATTTTGTATATTTAAAGTGTTTAATAAAATTTTTGCACAACAATTTAAATTTGAGCTGTCTATGACCGCTTGGTAAAACCGTTCGATACTTTTTAAATGCCTTTGAATTTCGTGTATACCATAGATGAGTTTCCGCCCTAAAAGTTGCGATTAAGATTCAAAGCGCATGCCTGAAACTAAATTATTCACATTTACATATGTATGTATGCACTTATTGCCGTAACCCACCTTTAAATGGAATTTAGCAAACAAAAGTTTGAAATGCGTTGATGAAAGTAGACAACAGCGTTGACACTTTAACCTTTTCGAGGCTAGATTTAGCATTTTATTATGTCTTTTAGCTTCTAAATTTACGTCCTACCTCCTGGCTTTGTTTAGCCTTTCTTATTTTTAATGTAGCCTCAAAAAGGCTAATTTTTTCATATTATAACCATTTATTTCTAGTTTTCTTATTTTCAAGACATTTGAATGTAAACTTTTGCAATAAATGAATATTTATCGTTAAACTGAATATTTACTATAAACTGTAACCTAAATTACACTGTGATACAAAAAAGAAAGAAGTAGAAATACCTGCGAAGTACTACTATTTTTTTGGTAGGTATTGTTGAGAACAGCAAGACCCTGTTTTGAAATTTACCAAACACCTCCAAAATCTTGACTTTCAGGTAAAAAAAAAATCGGTTTTTGGTACCTTTATGCACTTTTAAGCCAATAACTTAAAGGAATATCAATTGATTTAAAATTTGCAAAGAATAGAATGATACCTCTCAAACGTGTTTTAAGTTACTCTGAGAAATCTGTGTGCATTTCGCCAGCAACCAATTGTTTTCGCCATTTTTCGAATTCGGAAAGCCCAAATTCATTCAAACAATTTTAGCTTTTCCAATATTCTTAAGCCCCAGTCTACACGGGCAATATTTGTTGCAGCAATTCTGCATTTTTAGTGAGAAAGAGCGAAATAGGACTAGATATATTATATATTTCTATTGCTACACTCTCCCACAAATTCAAGAATTGTTGCCATAAAAATTGTATATGTAGCCCAGAGATGCGCAAAATTAAAACTGTGATTGTATTGTTGCTTATTAGTATTAGTGAAGAAAGCGAGTTCTCCCAGCAAGCACAAAGTCAAGCGTTTGAAATATGATGCTGCATTACAATTTTGCTTGCAATAAAGGTAAATTCCAAACGAAAGATTTTATTTTATTTTTAAAAACAGACAGTAGTTTTTATTTTTTTGCCTCTAATAATATGGCTTTATGAAAAATGGCCCCAACACAATTTTGTTGTTTTCAATTGAAAAATTTTGGGCCATTTTTCACCCTTGAGGAAAAATGACCCCAAACAGAATAATGAAAAATGGCCGAACAGTTTCTATTAAAAACAACAATAAATATTTAGGGGCCATTTTATATTTTTTAATTCGGGGACATTTTTCCTTTTTGGGGCCCATTTTTAATTTTTTAGTTTGGGCCATTTTTCCTATTTTGGGCGCCATTTTTAGTTTTGGTTCTTTTTCATAATGGTCCAAAATATATATAGGTAAAATAGCCTAAAAATCAGAAGTAAAAAATGCCGCCTAAAATAGGAAAAATAGCCCCATAGTTTGTATTTTTGTTTGCAGTTCAAAATTTTTGGGTCATTGTCTTACATAATGTCTTTAAATGATATATGTATATATTCACTTAAATATTTGACAACATAAAAGACGTTGTTTATAATAAACTATTTTTCGCATATCATCAATTGGAAATGGACGACTACATGAAGAGTGTAAGAATCTGTGTGAAGAATGTGTGTGAGATAATTTCCACAATTGTGCTATGGGCTCATAGCTGCCAGAAATGACGATTTTTTACGATATGGCAAAAAACGATATGACATACTGTGTTGTCATATCGTAAGGTTTTTACGATATGACAACACTGAGAAAGCCATACACTGTGAATGGCTTCCTCAGTGTTGTCATATCGTAAAAACCTTACGATATGACAACACAGTATGTCATATCGTTTTTTGCCGTATCGTAAAAAATCGTCATTTCTGGCAGCTATGTATGGGCTGTGTATCACTACATTGTAGACGGGGACTAAGCAAATATATATATATATATATATATATATATATATATATATATACATCCGACATGGTGATTAAAAGTACACGTATAAGTTGGCATGACGTTATCTTAACCCACAGAAATAAAATTTTTTCAAATCATTAATTTTTGAAAATATAATAATTAATTTAATATATATCGTCACCTGAAACGCAAAACGCCTTAACTAACATTCTCAGAAATTTACAGGAGAAGTAATAAATATTATGCTAAATTATGTAATTGGCCAGGTAGTTTTCCTTTTAGATTTTCTTAATTATATCGCTATTTTTGTTCGGGAAAGTCTGATTTTAAAAGTAGTTACGTATGTATGCGACTAGAATTTTTTGTTAGTTAGAGCCTTTTGTGTTTTATTTTACGACATATTCTATGACAATTTTATGACGACTTCGAAGAATCATTTTGACGATTTTTCCGCTAAAATTTGACGATTTTATCCCTAATTTATCTGGCAGCTATGCAAGAAGCACTTTTTAAGTTATCCCTTTTTGGCGCTGTTTAGAAAATTTTTGACTGGATATGGCTTTATACGGGTCTTTCTTCAATTTAGCCCCTTTTTCGAAAAATTTTGCGCGTTTTGGGTCCCAAAAGTTGACATCACTGGGTAAGCGGAGAGCACTTGAATAAAGTAAAACCCTACCTAAACTCGTTTTATTTCTAGCTCCGTTATCTTTTCTCCACGTTCTGAGAAATTATAAAGCATTTCGCATATCTTACCCAGGTGCTAACTATTCAACCAATAACTGAAAATTTCTAACGTCTAGGTAAATCTAACCCCAAATGAAACCCAGTAGTGCAATTCACAAACATATTTTAACGCTAAACAAGGCGTTTAAAGAAGTTAACACCAAAATTATTGTTTTTACTATTCGCTAAACTTTTAAGCACTACCAGCTGCGTTAATTAAACGGCAATAATTTTTGTGGTGTTATTGAATAGATAGCAGTCAGCTGTTCAGTTAAAGCACGTCGTCTTTTGGCAAAACTCAAATAATTAGTCACAACAATATACACACATATGAAATCTTTTATATATAAATAACAATATTTATATTATTTAAACAATTAATTTAACTTTTATTTCTCAAAAATAAAGAAATTCATGAAAATATGTTCGTGCGCAAGCATAAATTCATTTGTTTCTTCCCTATTCCTCTTTGTGCTTTTCGTTTATTTTAATAGTGCTGGAAAGTGATATAAAATTTTAACATAGGCCTTAACACGAAGTTAACGAATCAAATAAGCGTTAATGTAAACAGTAATTATTGGAGACAAAATTACCTTTTATTTAGACGTTAAAAGTTAATGAATTTCACTACAGGAGTCCCATCCAATGCTGTTCACTATCACTACCCTGAGGTAAATGTTGTACCAATTGACTTGAACGTAGGGCAACTATGAGTGGTAAAAATTGGAATGGTACAAAATGTTGACAAAATTATAACAAAAATGTTAGTAAAATACGTCGTTGTGCAATAAGATTTTTTCCAGATCAAAAAATTTATATTATTTAAACAATTAATTTAACTTTTATTTCTCAAAACTAAAGAAATTCATGAAAATATGTTCGTGTGCAAGCATAAATTCATTTGTTTTTTCTCTATTCCTCTTTATGCTTTTGGTTTATTTTAATAGTGTTGGAAAGTGATATAAAATTTTAACAAAGGCCTTAACAAGAAGTTAACGGATCAATACTAAAAACTGTACGAAACTTGTCTAGCATATCTATATGCAATTAACCAAAATTACTCAGAAAGACTAATAGAAAAATACAAACTAATAGTAGGCCTGTTTGCTTACTTTTTCAATACAACATATAATAAATTAAGAAACAAGTAAGAGTAGTTCTTTCTTTATGGTACATTTGAAAAGTACATAGTTATACATAATATAGTATGTATTTCGTACAGTTTTGAAGAAGACACTCATTTTTTGTAGCAGAAAATTATAGTTTATATCCTAGAGGTGCAAATATGCTACCAAGAGTGATTTCCGCTATTGTCCTACTTTTTTTCTACTTTTAAAATGGTGATTTTTATAATATGCATCATTATACCAGACGCCAGCCTATCCCTTTTGTCAACCAGTATTGCTGCCATATCCATAAAACATAAAATCTCAAGAAAAAAATAGTAAGGCCAAAACTAAAAATATTTAAGGTATTCTGTGCTGGCTACATGGTTTCAAAAAGCATAAAGCATAGATAAGAACACTTTTTTTGAACATTATTTCGAAGACAACTTAAATTGGCTGTGAATCATAATAAAAAAAATGTTTGAGTTGGGTCATAACATTGACAACTCAACTTAGTTGAAATCAGCTCAGGCCAAGTATCTTAAGTTTGGGTCTAGATCATATCACTGAGAAACATAACTATGTCAATTGAACAGACATTTCATCTTCAGCCAAACTCCTTCCAACATATTATTTATTTGATTGAATTAATTATTTTGCCATTGGATCCATTTTATTATTGATAGATATCTTTGGATCATCACTGAAACTTTCAATTTGCTTTCATTTAATGCTCAAATTGAGGAGGCTGACAATATGCACATATGCATGAATACAGTCCTCCATTTTGTACTGTATTTTGTATTCTACTATTCAAACTATTTCATTTGATATCTACATTGAGGTGTTTGTAAACAAATTATTAATTCGCCATTTTGTGGCGGCTGATATATTTGATTTACAATAATACTAAATAAACATAATCGTAATGTCATCAGATCAATCGGTCATGAAAATTAAATGTGTTCACAAAATTTTATTTCAATCGGTCAATAGGAAGGGGGTAAAACTAAGTACATATTACTTTTTATGGGGGTGGCGTATCCCACTTTTTTCAATCCTAAATTGTATTGCCATGAAAGGTAAAGTTTTTACAAAATCTCAGATCAATCAGTCAGGAAGAAAGTGGAAAAAGTCGATATTACTTTTTTATCGGCGTGGTTCAGACCACTTTTATAATCTCGAAATTGTATAGTCATAAAAATTAAAGGTGCTTACCAAATTTTATAACAATCGATTAACAGGAAGGGGCTTAAAACTATATATTACTTTCTAAGGGCATGGCGCCACGCACTTTTCTTTATTATTAACTTGTATAATGATCGCAAGTAAAGGTGTCCGCCAAATCTCAGATCAATCGGTTAACAGGAAGGGCTTAAAACTAAATATTACTTGCTATGGGCGTGGCGCAGCCTTTTTTACTAATCACAACATTGAATTGTCAGCAAAGGTAAAGACGCTTACAACATTTCAGATCAAGCGATCAACAGGAATGGGGTAAATTTTCAATTATTAGATTTGAGCCAAAGTCCACAAACACGGTAAGCTAAAGAAACCCATTTAATTAAAAAATAACTTTTATATACCTTAAATTGATCGCTATACAGTTTATTATTGAGAATATCTCCATAAATATGAACTTTATGAAAAAAATCATATATGACTTTTTTGTAGATATTTTGAAAAAACTACGATTTTATCAAAAATTAACTTAGATCTGTTTGCTGCACGCACGTGTTCCTTTTGTTAAAAAACAACAACTAACATAAAAATGTTTGCCAAAAGAAATTATTTATTTAAGCATCCGGGAAAATTAAATTTTTAACGACCACCCTAGTGTATAGAGTTGTTACCGAGTCCGGGTGAAATTGTTTTAGAAAGATCAATATATATATTTTGGTTGGTTATTTCTGATTTGATTACACATACAAAATTTTTCGTTATAAAAATTTTTGTCATGGCAACGCTTTAAGTATGGTGAAGTTTAAATTTACCGATAATTGTTAAAGGTGAATAATAATGTCATATGTGCTAATAAGGCTACCAGATACCTTTTTACGGCATCCCGAAATTTGAAAAAAATATTACCATTATTTTACATATGAAAATTATATATATGTTTTAGTATAAAAAAATCTTTAAAACATGATATCATATTATCGAATTTCAAAATCAAATTTTGCATATTCAATAGTAAGACATGGTAAGGGCGATATGTACGTATGCATGTATGTATTCTAAAAATATATAGAAGAAGCGGTTTTAATTATAGATTATAGATATAAGCTAACAGAGAAATTTTTTAGGATCCCCCCAAAATACAGATTTTTATTTAAATAAATTACGTAAGAAAACCCCAATTGAATATGTTTATTCCTATTTTGCGGTGAAAATTCTAATAATTTTGGGGCAGAACCTGAAATCTGGCATCCTTATGTGCTAATACTAGCAAATACACAAACCACAGCCTTAGTTTTATAAGTGTGGGGAAATTTAAATTAAATAGTAGATGTTGAAGGTGAGTAATACATATAAATACCTAAAAAGCATAATGTATATGAATGATTAGTTGTCCGTGATGCTAGTACGCATGTCGTGACCGTTAGAGTTATCGGGTTCAACACTGTTTTCGGTCGCCATGTGTCCGTCGTATTATCATATAACAGCCCTCATTCTTATCCGCCACACGTCATTTGCTTATCTCAACGCATTTGGGTCGTGCCAAGATAGAAGGGAAAGAAACCTTAATGTCTCTGAAGGAAGCTAAGTTAGACGTTGCATTTACTTGCCTAGTCGCTTAGTGCCAATCGAGATGAGATACAACTTTTTTCATTTTACTTAGTTTCGAAGTAAAAACTTTTATATCGAAACTTTCTTCACAGCAAAATATATTATTTGGCTAATTTCATACCTGAGCAAGCGGCCCCTTAACATGGCGATGTCATTGGAGGCAAGCACTTACACATTGGTTTATAAATAACAAGTTCAAAATTTTAACATTTAGAAGTCATGGAATACACATGTCATTTTAAGTTATAATTTTAAGTTATTGTCCCATTATATGTCAAGTGTTTAACCCAGTGGCTACTTTGTAACTTACATACTTAAAACTTTTTTATACGAGCATACACACAATTAAAAAATGCACTTTGCTTCGCCAGGAGTCGAACTCCTGATTATCTGTATGATAAGCTGCGGCACTACTACCACAAAATATACAGAAATCACAATAGTGACAGGTAAAAAACGCGACAATCAGGTTTTTCAATTGTTTTTAAGGCTCTGTTAAAAAGAGACAAATATGGCAACGAACAGAAGAAAATAAACAAAACGAAAAAGAAAAAATTTAAAAATTTTACTCACTGAATAACACGCTAAAAATGTTTAAATTCTAATAAAATTAAAGAATTATGCCTTATTATTAAAAATATATTGTGAAAAAAGAATTGTGTGTATATAAAAGTGTCGTAGATTTTTTTATTAATGTGCGTCTTTTTGCAATTACGTTCTTACACACACATGAACATGATTTATAAAATGTAAAAGATGAATGAAAATGAACTGTAATTTATTAATAAATACTATTTTCAATGTGAATTGTGGAAATATATGCATATTTAATTAGTTTTATTCATTACAAAATTAATTCGGGTAGAAAGGCGCTGCAAAAGAAAATGAAATTTGAAGGCACTGTGTAAGCGATCGTGTCACTTCTGTGTATTTTGTGCTACTAATCCGTCAATTAGAGAATAAATAGCTTGTTTATTTACTAGTAAATAATTAATTTAACTACTATAAAGTAATGAAGACGTTATATAGTTTGTGTTGAGAAGTATGCAGTTTGGGAACTGCAACATACTACCAAGAAGTTCTTGCTGGGTATTTATTTAATAATAATAATCCGATAGAGATTGGGAGCAATTTATATTCATATTTTTAATTTTATATATGTAGATAAGGAGCATAGCTCTAACCGGGTGTCTCCAAGACATCTAACGTCTTTTCAAATATGTAGATACTGTAATCCATACATGAGACTCTTTCATTGGCATTGGCATTATTTTACGTAGTTATAATGAAAAAAGTTTCAACTACCAATAAATGCCAATGCTTTTATTTTAATTATAATTTCTTAAATACTTGTAATGAAAAAACAATAAAACCTATCAACTAACAATTATAATTGAAGAACAAATAATTGTTCATATAAATAGCGGTGCGACGAACGTTCGCATTTGCGAACTATTCGCTTGTTTTTGATATTTGATGCGAATGTTTAAAGTAGGGATGTAACGATACGCCGTTTTTACGATCCGATACCGATACCGATGTTTAAAAATAAATATCGCCGATACCGATTCCGATACCGATACCAATATTGACATTGAGTTCAAGCTTAGATTAACAAAACTCAAGAAGGGCAATTTTTTTATTATTCAAAATTACAGTGTAAGAGACTATTAATATTTAAAATTAATATTAAACCAGTATAAAAAATTGGAAGTAATTTTTAAGGAACTACATTTTCATTGGTTCCAAAGAATCTATATTAAAAATATGCAGATAATTAGTAGAATAACAAGTAAAAATTTTTAATTCCTTTATAATTTTAAAAATACTCGCCATAATTTTTAAAAATTCGATTAAAGGACATTTATAAACTAATATTCTTCTAAATAACTTAATTACTTAATTACACGCTGTTACAAAATGGCAAGTTTTTTACTCGTGAAAAACGACTTAGTGAGGCTTGTAGGTCTAGTTGAGTAGATCATTTTGCCATTTTAAAAATTGCAATACACCCTCAAAATCGGAAGTTATCGATAAAAAAAACGATTTTTTGACTTATATTTCACGTAAATGTCGTCAAAAGAAAATTTTTATTTTTATTCCTATTTTTTAAAATTATGCATATTTTTTTGCAACAATTTGCTTGAAAACCTACCCATTTTTATATTTTCATATAAAGCGTATTTTATAGCGATTACAATAAGTCTTGTGTCATTTTTTTTTTTTTTGGTGGTAATAAGATTTAAAAAACAACGAATTGAATTTGAATTCATGGCAAAATTAACAAACAATAAATTATTTTTTACAAAATAACAGCGCAAAATATTATTATTTTTTAAAATTGATATTAATAAGATTTAAAATATAACGAAATGAATTTTAAAATTAACAAAAAATAAATGATATGTTAAAAAAAAATCTGAACAAAAATTTTAAAAGTATCGTCGTATCGACAGTAAAATATCGCCGATACCGATGTATCGGAAAATCTGAAGTATCGCCGATATATCGGTATCGATATCGGTTACATCCCTAGTTTAAAGCGAATAGTGAAATTAAAAATAAATCAAAATTTTTAAAGTTTGCAAATTGGTTTGATAGAAAAGAAGGGCAAATTATGTTTTCTTGTAAACAAAATGTTTTGTATGTTAGTTACTAGCATTTTTTCTTAATAAAGGAGTGATATACATGTATGTAAACAAAATAACGTAAGTACAGTTGTCCAATTTTTCATAAGTGTAAAAATACCATGTGCCAAGGCCCAGCAAAAATAAATTTGGTACAAGGAAGCAGTAAGATTAAATAGAAGGGCTTCGCATATGCGCAAAAGCACACAGTGCATCCCCTCTGCCGTACGAGGATGCAATAACGTAAGCGAACGAAGAAATTTACCGCACATACGAGGAAGATATTTATATTTGTTCGTGTTTTTTTTAACACGAAGTTTTTTTATTCAACTCAAACTTTTTTAAAGTGCATCCTCTCTCGCTTACGTGAAAACAGATATGAATGCGAGTGTTATTTTTGCTTCGTAATTTGATTTTTATTCTTCCATTGAACTGTGCATGAAAATAATTGTGCCTCGGTAGCTTAGTGGTTAGTGTTCTAGCTTACTATGCGGAGATCGTGGAATCGATTTTGCGAATTCGCACGACTTTCGCGATTTTTTGTGAATTGTTGGCATTCCTTACAATTTCAGCTATTTTTAAGCAGTGTTAGGGCTTCTGTGCAATTTTTCGCGAATTTTCGCTATTTTCACGATAAAAGTGAATTTGTCAGTTTTTTTTTGCTTTCATTTGAGTTTTGCCGATTTTTGATCAATTTCAGACTTATCTATCTTTTTGATACTAGCAAGTTTTTGCGAATTTTCGTCATTTTCGCGATTTTTTCTGAATTTTTAAGCAGTGTTATACGAAGTTTACACAGGGTAATTTTTGTTGCGCAACTTTTAATTCAGCCGCGAGAAAGACAGAGAAAGCAACACAGCTTTTATCTGTCTTTCTTCCAGCGGAATTGAAAGTTGCTCAAGAAAAATTGTCCCGTGTGAGCCCTGTATGAGGGCTTGTTTGCAATTTTGCAACTTTTCGCGAATATTCGCTATTTTCGCGATAAAAGTCAATTTTTCGGCAATTCTTGGCTTTTTACAGTTTCACCGATTTTTAATAAATATTAGATTTTACTATTTCCTAGATATTAGCCAGTTTTTGAAAATTTTCGCAGCTTTTTCCAAATATTTTCTTTCCTTAAATTTTTATCTATTTTTTTTTATAAATTTTAAAGTTTTTTTTTTAATTATAGAATTTTTCGAGAGTTTTCGTAACTTTGTAAGCTCTTAAATTTTTTCATATACATACATGTACAAATTGTGCGTATGTATGATTCTTGGTCTGTTTTTGATTCTTGGTCTGTTGAAATGGTTCGATTATGCCAGGCCATTTTTCAAATCTTTTCTTCCGTTTTCATTTTATAACTAATTTCGAATCGAGATTCTCACTATCACTGAAAATCGAACCATGTTTAATTTACAAAATCATCCAGAATTCGAACTATTGTTTATATGTGCTATATTCTTTTCAACGGTCACTTTTTTCAAAAGAAATATAGTTCCAGCGATTTTACATAATGATAATGCTTAGAGAAACTCTAAGCAGTAGTTACTGATAATGATTTTGTTTTTTAAATACTTAGTAATGAAATATTTTTATTAAAAAACACTATAACTGTTTAACATAATGGTAATGCCAAAAATTTAAATAGCATTACTTATTAATCAATGCTATTGAAATCGACAATTAATTAGTCAGCTTAATGAACTACTCCCATGTATGCTATAATCCCTTGATTTACGTCGCCTCGATTTACGTTGTTTCGGTTAACGTCGTTAAATTTTGTGTACCTATCAAATTTTATTTGCTTATCCATTCGATTTGTGTCGTTATATTTTGGGTGCCTTTTAAATTCGATTTGCGTCGCCATTCGATTTACATCGCCTCAGTTGCTTGCAAGTTATTAGCAAAACCAGGGGTATCCCAGAGTTTAATTGAAATCTTTGTTTTTCCGTGTTTTTATACGGTCGGCGAAAGTTTTGTTCACTCCCATTACGATTTGCGACGTCAGATCGATTTAAGTCGCCTAAATTATAAAAAGAAAATATACATTGAAATCCAATTTCTTTTATGTGCAATATCAAATTCGATTTACGTTGTTTCGAATTACGTCACCATTTTCCGGAACTAATCGCGGCGTAAGTCGAGGGACTTTTGTATTGTCATAGGAAAGTTAAAAAACTTAATATAAAGCAAACTATTGTTATTACAAAAATAGGTTTTTTCAGGATATTATAATTGATTCAGACTTTGTTAACGATACTAACCAGGAAAAATCGTTTTTATAATCACAATAATTTGCTTTTTATTAAGTTTTTTATCTCTACTGAAATTTTTTTTAAATTTCGCCCTTTTGGATTTTATATACCGATATGTGATTTTATGTGGTTTTAAAAGATAATTAAGTATTAAATGTCTCAATCATTTGTAGAAAATTTTCGAAATTTTTACTTCTAACACAAAGAAAGAAAGAATTGTCTCACGAAGCTTAGCAGCTAACGATGGCCAAAACCTGTATTGAGGCTGCCAATTTACAGGTAAGATATTTACAGGAATAAGCTGACATCTTGGAATTACATATTAATTTTGTAACTATCATGAAAATCACAAGTGTACATATACTTACTTGCCAGTTATAAATTGTATATAATTTCGGGGAAAAAAGGAGAAACAAAAGCTATCCATTTGCATAACAAATTCAATTAAATTTTCATTTATTTCAGTTTCTGTTTTTTGTATTTTACAATTTATTAAGCTAAAGTGTGAAAAAATGTTCGCTTTAATATTTATCTGTTTTAACTTTCTGTTTTTATACAAGTTTTTATATTATTAGTAATTTGTTTTTTGTTTTTTATTTACTTTTATTTAAAATTAAAATTATAATGAATATCTCGAAATCATAAAGATACAATTATAAAAAGATTTGAAATACATATTTATAAGATGGGAAAATTATTATAAAAACTAATGAATAAATATAAACTGCTTATTTTGTAAAGAAGATGATTTTAAAGAGTTTTTTAAATTTTTATTGTGCATTTTATTTTGTTTATTTGGGATCGTTTCTTTTTATTCTCTTGCAGTAGCTTTCCTTTTATATATCAGGCATGGTTTAGTTTCTTTTAATTTAATAAAGGCATTCACAAGGGTGTACTCACGTTGTACCGATTGTATGTGTCAAATTTTAGAAAACTGCTGTTGTTTTCTGTCATTTATTTATTTTTTATCATGAATACGATCAACAGTTTTATAAGTTTGGATAAACCCTCAGCTCACATAACCGATACAACAGTTTATATATCTTATGAGTTCCTTTAGTATAAAAACAAAGTTATTTTTAGCTATTTCAGAGTTATTTGTGTTTTAAATAGATTCATATAAAATCTTAATTGTTCTTTTTTTGTTAGTTTTTTTTTTAAAGATTCAAACTTAAAAATTTGATGTTTGTTTTTCTTTTTGTTTGCTTTTTTTTGTATAAATAGATTTCTTTTGGAAACAAACAAAATGTTAAATATTTTAGGGATTTTTTTAATGTTTTGAAGATTAAGGTAAATTGTATTCTCAGTTGTGTTAAAGGTACTAATAAGGTCTACCATAATTTAAATTGTACGTAAATATTTAAAAATAAAATAAAAACGTATCAGTTAAAAATAATTAACTAATAAACAAAGTTATTTTTATCGTCTTAGAATATTGCTAATAGAAGTAAGCGGCGTGTGTGTACAATAAGCAATTACACGGGACATTAATTAACGGTATGTATAAGAATTTTCAAAGGCAGTTTTTAATTAATTATTCTTTTGATCGCTCTAACATAGCCGGGGAAGTTGCTATACAGTAGAGCTTTATTTTAGAAATAAAACTTTTAGAGAACAATTTAAATAGCACTTACAATTGTTGAAGAAAATAAAATATGTAACATAAATATATTGACATTAAAAGCTTTGCGTACACTCGTACAACTATGTACATATTTAATTGTTAACGGCAAAAATGTAAAAATAGATAAAAAAGCGTTTTAAAAACGAATTCTTTGTGTAATTTGTAACGATTCTGAATTGTAAAGCGAGTGAAAAAAATATATTAATTTGTTTGTGTGTCAGTGTACTGGCTTATTTTTCCCTTTTTTTTCTTTTTCTTTATTTATTTAACAATCTCAGTCTATTTTTAAATATATATTTTTTATATTTTTTGTCTGATTATTGTTGTTTTATTTATTTTTTTCATTTAATTAATAAATCAATTGCTTATGTTAAAAGCTATTTGGATGGAAATATATTTCTTTTGTATTTCACATAAATATTTATAGCAAAAAATACCTTTATTATACATACAAATCTGAAAAATTTTGTTTAATTAATTACTTTTTTCAATGCAGATTTTAGCAATAAATTTTTAGAAAATGAGGGTGTTTTCAAATTAAATACATCTTGTGTCTGTCTGTCTGTCTGTCTGCCTGTCTGTGTTCAGTTTGTAGTTAATTATTAATAAAGTGCAAAGGACGCTGTGCTTTAATTTCTATTAGCCATATCCATGTACATATGCATGTATGCGTGTATGCATTTAGGTCTGTATGTATGTATGTAGTATGTAGTAAACAAAAACTATAGGAAGTACAAGTTAACAGGTATTTAGTTGCATTTTAAAATTAAAAAAACAAGGTTCGTTCGTTACTTAAATACTGAATAAAACAATCAACTTATAAGCATTTATATTGAAACTAAACAAATGCTTATTAGGTTTTGAATTTTGTCAATTTGCTTATGGCATTTTTATTTTAACATCACGTAGGCAAATTTTGTACGTAGAGATTTTTTTGTAGTTTTTCAGGTCAAACGTTTATTTTAAGAACTCAAAATAATATCAATTTATAATTAATGGGAGGAAATTTCGCAATTGAAAATATTATTTAAACATAAAGAATCACAGCTGTTTTTAATTTTGTTTTCTGTGCGAGTACGTAGTATGTATGGACAATAGAGTGATATTAAAAATTTTACCTTAGATTTACATAAATGCCCAGGCGACGTATTATGATATTTAGCCTAAAACTGATATAGTGAAAATTTGTGGTGAATCGTACAACTTTATCCATGCCCCTTTGAGGACAAAGTTCTAATTTTGCTAAATCCAAACATTTACCCACAATTGACCAGAGAACTCGTTACTTTTGGTCTGATTCTGCTGAATATCTGCTGAATATTGCACTTGATATCGGATTCTGCTGAATATCGGACTTTTGGTCTGATTCTGCTGAATAGCGGCGGGGGGATCATTTTAATACTTTTACACTTTGGGTTCTAAATAACCCAATCAAAAGCAACACATTTTTTGATTGGTTCATGTTTGACCTAGAGATCATGTTTTCGTTTTTCACAAACATTTTCCAAATTTAAGGAAAAATTAGTTTGAAATTAAAAAAATATGTTTAATTATGACCCACATAATACAAAAAGGTTATTTTTACGCATAAAGAGTTTTAGTATATAGTTTAGAGCAGTGGTGATCCAATTATTTGCGACTCACAGCCTACCCTGAAGGAAGCCTGGCGCCAAGTATCCTAGTCTTTTTGGTGACGAATCGTCTACACTTTTCATTTTGCCTTTGATTGAAAGAGACGTTTTTGGCAGCTGCAAAATGATTATTGACTCATTTTGTTGTGTTGAAAATACATGTGACTGCACGCAAAAATAATATTTTTCACAAAAAATTTAATTCAATTGTTTTAGCCTTCTGCAAAAGTTTCATAGGTGTTGACTAGAAATTCTACTCTAGAATCATTAAAATGCACTACTGAATCTCTGGTTCCAATGTCGCTATATGGTCCTATGATAGCTACATAGTCAGTAGCTCCGAGCCCACTAGTAGAACTGCAATGACAAGCACATGCTAAATGTCTTTAGCAAGGAGCATTGTCCCGGCTTATAATTAGTCACTACCTTGTCGGGATTTAATTTAACTTAAATCTCAGATATGAGTGGCAGTTGACTCAAAAGCTAACTCATTTTCATGGTAAATGCTATTCAGTTTTCAATGTAATGTTCTCTAAATTTGAGTTACCTTATATCTAACTCATGGTTAAGCAGATGAGTGACAGCTGACTCAAAAGCTAACTAATTTTCATGTTAACTGCTATTCAGTTTTTCAACATAATGTCATCATAATGAGTCAGTACTCACTCACTCTGCATCAGTTTAGCTAATCACTAGTTAGCTCATTATGAGTTAACTTGTGGCGCATTAAAAATAGACTGCTTTGAGTTAAGTATGATTTGACTAACCAATGATTAAAATGTTTGAGTCAACTTAAATTGAAAAAAAATTTTAATTTTTTTTTGTGACGGGAATAGTAGTCGAACCGTGATCATGCTTACCACTTTGCTAACTAACGCACCACATGAATTATAAACGGCACAAAGTTAACATATACCTGAATTCTATACTGACATCTTCTCGACAAACTGTGAACTAACTTTTAGCTAACTCAAAGTGATACAGACGTTGTTCAAAAACAACTGACTCATATCTGCATCAGCTTTGAGTTAGCTAAAAGTTAGCTCAAAACTTATGTAGAAGCTAGTTGTACGACAATAACCCACTCTCACTTACTCTGCATCAGTTTTGCGTTAGCTAAAAGCTAGTTCAATACTTATCGGGAAGGAACTACTTGTACAAAAAACAACTGACTCACATCTTTATCATTTATGAGTTAGGTCAGAAGTCAGTTGTAAATGAGCTAACATAAAGTTAACTATATTTTGAGCTAGCTAATAAAAATCCGACAGGGTAGCCACGAAGCACACACACACAAACACAAAATATACTAGTGTTTGTGTGGACACGACAGGTTTAGAGTATTTAAAATATCAGCATCGTTGATTTTCATTAAAATCAACTCAAAAGTAGCAAATTCCCTGATCAATTATTGATAAACGGATGAGTTTCGTAAAATCTGAATTTTGACTTCGAAGGGGCATAGCTTAGAGTTGTCCGATTCAGCACAAATTTTGCACCATATTCATTTTATACTAAGTACCATAATAATGCGCCTGAGATTTTATGAAAATCCAAACTTTATTTTCCTTCATATGACCTAAAGCCACCCTAATGTATGTATATATTAGTGTTTTTCTCTCGTGATTTCCCGGAAAAAAATTTCCGGAATCCCGCACATTTTTCGGTAAAAAATTCCCGTGAAATTCATGCGGGAGTTCCCTGGGCTTTTTTAAATATTATTATGGTAACTTTTCTTTGTAAACACGCTTTTTTAGTGTTGCTATTTCTTAGAAAAATATGAAAATAAAAAATATGTATTTTTGAGCCAATTCTGTTTCCGTCATATTTTATTTTTACATTTTTCTAAGAGCAGTACTCAATAAAATTACGTTTCGTGAACAAATGAAAAGAACAGATTGTAACCAAGTGGACATTACGAACACGTATATTTTCCAAAAATTTCAGATTTTTATTTATATCCCCACATGGAATTTTGGACCCGTTTTATATGACCCATATTTTTTATAAACATTGAACAATTGAAAATAAAACGGCGTAAAGTATGGATAATAAAGAAATACTAGCCTGAAAATTTCAGAGTGTTATTTTTATCCCCAAGTAGGTTTTCTGAAGCGCAAAATTGTGAATTTTTCCAAAATTATAAATTTTTGCACCTTTTTTTGCAGAAGATATAATTTCAAGACAGTAAAAGTTACATATATCATGGTATCAGAAGGATTCCTTCTTCACTCCAAAAAATCAATTTTTTATGTACAACAGGGTTCAATTGAAAATCAGTAAAACGAGAAATAACTATGTCATTTTCTGGTGGTCACTTTTCGGCCACTTAATTATTTCAGTTCAGTTTTGCTTAAAAAACAAACACACGTACATACGGCTTAATTCTCTTTTGGCTTTTCCGCAGAAACACACAGGGTCTTGGCAGGAATCGAACCAGCGACCTCCCGATTAATAGTCAAGCACCTATCCACTATACTGCGTGGGTACGGGGTGCTTAACAATATGAAATGCTTATTATTGTCCTATAAAATAAAGCATAAATAATTTCAATATATCGACCCCTTAGCGCCAAATGATCGTAAGCGACATTTTGTAAGAAACTAATTTTTTATTGAAATCAAAATTTTATGAGCCTACCCATAGCTTAAAATCAATAAAACTTCAAAACTGTTGATAGCTTTTGAAATAAAGGCTGTGCAATTTGATCGTAAGCGACAGTTTATGAATATAAATTATGCTTAAATATAATCAGAAGCCCTTCTCCTGAAATATTTAATATTTGTCGCTTACGATCATTTGGCGCTAAGGGGTGATATTTTCTACTTAAGAAGCTAGACCAATTTTAAAAAAGTATGAAATTGGTAAAAGATTTTACCTCGGATAAATTAAATGATATTTTGTATCGTTTTGTATTGGGCGGAAATTCCCGGGAAATTGAAAAATCAATCCCGATTTCCCGAGAAATAAAAAATTCTAGGTAAAGAAAAACTCTAGTATACATGCATATATACGAATATATATATGTACATATGTACCATGTACTACACATTTACGAAAATTATGAAATTGTTTACTCTGATGTTACTCAGAACTTGTTTTACTAAAAGTTACCAATTGATTTAATTTATGGTATTGGAATGTAATATTTTGACTCCCTTAATAAATTTCAAATAAGATGACTTAGTATTTTATAAACAATTCAAATTAAATAAAGCAATTTTATAAACATTGTTTGTATATGTAGAGATGCATTTGTTTTTATAAATATATTTACTTTTTTTGTTGTTAAGAAACTGCCGCCTTTACACACTAATTGTGGTAGAAGTTACAATTTTCTTTAGATACAATTACTTTTAATAATATTTTTTGCAGAGTTGTTGTTTTATTTTATTTAAATTTATGCATTTGCTTTAAGTTTTTTTTGTTTTTGTTGATGATTTTTTTCTTAAAGACATTAAGCTAAATTTTTTAATATTTACCTAAATGCTCTTAAATCAGAGCTTCGTTTTCATTTAATTTTTTTATTTTCTTTTAATTTATTATATTATTTTTCTATTTTATTTTAGTTTTAATTAGCTAGACTTAAAATTAGGGTAATTTACAATGTATAAAGCTAAAGTTTTGTGGTTTATGTTATTAAGTTTTTATTTTCTTATTATTATTTGTTTTTATTTGTAGATATTATTATTTAATTGGAAATGTTAAATAACAAAAAAGCCATTGCTGTTGATATTTAAAAAGTTTCTTTTTTGGTTTATGAAATCGCGCATTAAAAAAAAAAATAAATAAATAATTTACATATTTTTGCTTTTTCCCTATATACTTGGTGTATATTGATTTATAAATTAATTTTTTATTGTTGAATTTAATTAAGGAAAAGAAAACAACTGTGAATTTCCTTGAGTTTATTTTTATCCGTTTTTCATTTTTATTTTAACGTTTATTTTATTAATAAATCTAAAGGCTTTAGAGCATCATAGCAATTTTTCTCGTATAAAAGAATAAATTTATAAACGACTTTTTACAATTTTCCAATAAAAATAAACAACAAAACACAAAAGTTGATGCCAGATGTCAAATAATGAACTAAATTTATTTTTATTAATTATTATACACATTTAAAGCTCTTTTTTTGTTGTTTTTTTTGTTTATCAGTGAAATTCATAGCTATTTTATTAAAAATGTATTTCTATAATTATCCTTTTTGCAAATTTCTTATAGAAGAAGAAGCAAAAATAATAACGCGACTTTTTTGTTGTTGTTGTTGTTGTTATTATTATTGATTTATTATTTTCATTTGTCTACATTATTGTTGTTTTATTATTGGAGTATTTTATTTAATTTAATTTCCTAAATGGCAATGTTTTTGCATTGATTGTTCCTTTTGCAAATATTTAATTTATTTCATTTCTAAGGAACAATTCTTTTATAAAATCATTTTATTATTTATGGTTTTGATAATTATTATTAGTTATTATGTATAAATTAATAATTTACGTTTTTTTTGTTGTTGTTTACTTTATTAAATATATTTTTTTCAGTTCGTCTCGCCCGCCCCTCGCATGTTAAGAGTGCACTCAAGTTTGTTCTTAATGTAAAAACTTAATTTTCTGTTGCATAGCAAACATTTCTTTTAGTTTTTGTTAGTTGGTATTTTGTAATTATTTTTTTATTTCAATTAAAACGAAATCAGCTCAAATTAAAGTTAAAAAAGACAGATTGAAGCTTTTAATTAAATTGTAGAAATTTTCCGAACCAACTTGTACTTAAAAATGTACGTTTTTAATTGATTTGATTTTTTCATTCATTTGCAGCGCAAGGAAAAGTAATAAGGGTGATATTTAATAATAAAGGTGAATTATTATTTAGCTGAACAAAAAAAAAAATAAGGTTTGAACATTTTAAGAGAACTAATTTGAAATTGGCAGTGAAATGTGTTTTATTTTTGCTTGCCAGACATCCTTCAATCTGTGACAAAAATGAGAATGTAAAAAATAATAAATAAGCCAAAAGCCTTCTTCAATAGAAAAAAATTAGTTATAAAAATTAAGACAGTATACCGATTAATTTAGAAATGATAATGTTAATTGTTAGTAATGCTAAAGCTCTGTAATTGATTTGAAATGGTTAAAGAGATTAAGAAAATATTGTTTAAATGTTCTTTATAAGAAGCCAATTATAAAAATTCGTTTGATTTTTCATTTTTAAATTAAATATACTTTAATAAATAACGGGTGCTCTTTAAATAATCGAATTAAATGGTAGAAAATGTAAATTCGTATCTAATTTATTAATTATTTCTTCAAGTTTAAATAATAAAGTGAATGAAATGTGTACAGTAAGTGTTAATTTGAGTGTAATTGTGTAACAGTGGGGGTACATTATAGGACTCGTAGTTGTTTTAACGTTATTTTTTTCTGTTGTTATTTTTCTCCCCCTCTTCTTCTTCTTCTTTTTAAGACGTGTGCAATTTAAACATAATAATTTAATTTATAAAGAAGAATATAAAGCAGCCAAAAAGGTTTAAATAAACAATTACACTTATTTAGTGATACTCGTATCTTTCAAATATTAGTGGATCTTTAACTAAAAACTGCAAGTAGTTCATTTATTCGTTCAATTTTTCATTCATCTATTCAATATTCATTGAAAGAAAGCTTCATGTTTATTCTCTTGCAATGTTTAGCTTATGATTCACAAGATATTTATCGTCAACTAAAGTACAAATGCGTTCAGAATTTTGAATTTTTAAAAAGAGAAGTCTAAATTTGAAATAAATTGGATTTGAAAGAAAAATTTTTTTTTGTACTCAAGTTGACTCCAAGTTTATATTATTTATTATAACAAGGAGCGCGTTGTTTTTGTTACGTTTTGGTTTATATATTTCGATTTTCGTCCGTTATCACTTATCATTCCAAGTCGCCTTATTACTTTTTAAAGCAAATTATGTATTTTTTTTATTTTTTTGTATGCATTTTAATTTCAATAATTAAAAAAAATGTGTATATATGTATGTATTAAAAATATATAAAATTATATACGTTTAAATTTATTTATTTTCACTTTAACTGTTTTTTTTATTCTATTGTATTTGTTTGTTAATCTTGGTTTTTTGTCTTTCAATATCTTTTCAATATAGTTTTAGTTTTGAGAAATCCATTGAGTAGCCAGCCTGTAGCCAGTAGCCTGTATGGTGAACTACTCTGTTTCAGCATTTTTTTTAGCATCACTGTTTTGTAATTTTTTGTTGTTGTAGGTCTCTGTTTTTAGTGTCATTGTTTATTTCATTTAGTTTTCAAAGTATTTTCTTAATGTGTTTTAAATAACATTTAATATTTTCAACATCACAACACGTCAGGTTTCTGAATTTTTTATTGTTTATTTTTTCATATTTTTTATTAAAGTCTTTTAGGGTTATTTTCTTTTTAACGTTCCCTCTGTTTGTTTTTGAAAGTTTTCTGCGCCCCATCTCCAAGTGTATTTAAAAATATGCAGTGATAATTATTGATTCTGTTTTGTGTAATTTTAGATTTTTTTTAAAAGTTGGTGGTGGTGTGCTTTTATTTAAGTTTTATTTAGTATTATTATTTATAAATTTATTTATTTTTTGTTTTTATTAGATTTTATCATTTAATGTGCTTTTTATTTTGTTATTTTGAAAAAGTTTTATTTTTGTTTGGCAGTCGGCTTAAATTTATGTAGTTTTTATTATAATTTTTGTTCTTTAAAAAGCATATTTTTATATGTATATTTATTTTATTTTGTTATTATTTTAAAATTTATTATTTATTTATTTATTGTAGAAAAAATCATAATTGTTGTTATTTTTTTTATTATAAAAAAGAACCCGTTTACAATACAATTATCAGAGCTTGTAATAAAAATTGTTTTGTTGTGTATGTATTATGTTTCTTTGTGTTTGTTGTTTGTTTTGTTGTTATACTACGTATGCATATTTACATTATTCTTAATTTAAAGGAATCCAGCAATTAAATGAAAATATTTTTCATTTATATATATATATATATATATATATATATATATATATATATATATATATATATATATATATATATATATATATATATATATATATATATATAGATATATGAAGTATGTATGTATGTACATACAGCTGTGTTGTGGTGGTATGTATGTATGTATATAAATCTGTTTAAGTATATCTATAGGAAAAAATTATAATAAAATTAAAAAAAATAATACACAAATCAATAATGTTATAATTATTAAACTTAGTTTTTGAATGCAATATTTGTGGATTATTTGTTCTTGACTTCATTTATCATTTTTTACATTACAAATTTCGTTTCTTTTTTTCATGTGATGTTTACTCATGTTTTCGTTTCCGTATCCGCATCCGCGTCGGTTAGGTTTGCGTGGACTTGTTGCTGTTGTTGTATGTTCTAAAGAATTATTTGCGCTTTTGTTTATACGGTGTTGTTGTTGTTGTTTTTGTGATGTATTTTTTTAGTAGCAGAAAATTAACGCTTTAGTTCTTGCGTGCATCTTGGAGGGGGGGGCGAGGCCTGGCTCAGACATCTGCCGTTCTTGATGTTATGCTCGGCGATCTCGAGTGTATTACAACCTTGTGGCCATTTTTTGTAACAAAACCATCGCTTTCAACTAGTACTGCCGTCTGGCGGCCATTACTACCGCCACTAAGGCAGCCCGGGCTTAAGGGTCCCCCATTAGCACCAGTGTCTTCATATATTCCGGTCTCGCCCGTAAGAAGAGCATCAACACCTTCCCCAGCAACGCCGTTGTTTCCACTGCCGCTACCGTTGTTACTGCCACCTTCCGCACCATCACCACCATCATCACCGTCAGCGGGCTTGGCATCGACTGGCTCACCATATTTGTAGCGACGCCACGCCGTTTGTATCAAACGGGCGCAGTATTCCTCGCGTTGTCGCCACAGTGTTGACGATACTGGATCGTAGCCTTCTGTGTCGGGCCGAGCGGCTATTTCACCAATTTCACCAGTCTCTTCTATAGGATTGCCTTTGCGTGCGAAAAAGTCTTTTGTCAGGGCATCCAGAATGTCTACACAGTACATCATGTCGCCCCGACAGATGGGTATGTCCATCGATATAATTTTGTACTTGTTCGGTTTGTGAATCTGCAGAGGCGGTTCCAATACGTCCAAGAATTCGGATAACTGTTCATGCCGAATGTACTGAGTACCCTCGGGATCGAATTGTTGCCAAATCTCATAGTACATATCGTAATCGTCATCGGTGAGACCCTCCTGTACATCCTCCGTAGCCTGGCTATAGTTCTCGAGAATGACAGCAATGTACATATTAATAACTATCAAAAAGCTTATAACTAGATATGAAAGAAGAAACGTAATTCCGACGGTCGCTGAACCACAATTGCCCGGATAGCCTTTGTCGTTGTCGGGTGGATCGCAATTTTCCTCATTGATAATGGCGTCTAAAACACCATCCCAACCGGCTGAGGTAGACATCTGTGTTTTTATTAAATATACAACGTTATTTTTTAAGAAGTTATCATTTATAGATCAAATTCGGTTGTATCGGGGGGAAAACCACAGATTATCAGATTAGAAACGGTTGGGTTGGCATGGTAGGTAAGTTGAATACATGAATAGACAGGTCGTCGTTCGTTCATGTTTATAATAGAGTATTGTTTGTTTATTTGTTTGATTGATTGATTGATTGTTAGCAGTGAAAAAAGTTTAATAGAAATTGGTAGAAATATTTGGAATTAGTTATTTATCTTAAACAAAAAATAGTTTTTTGGTTTTGATAATTAGTACAATTATTAAACATAAAGTAAAACATATCTTTGTTAACAAAACAATCACTATTAATTTGTTGTTTTACTAATTGATTCAGTACTTGATCAACTGATTCATTTGTTGATTATTAAAAAGAGTATATAGTGAATGTATGTTGGATGTATTCTAGACTATGTAGAATAAAATAAATAAGTTTTTGCTGTATTTTGTTGTGGTTTAACAATATAAACAAACTTATCTAATTTCATAAAAAAGCAAATGGTTAAACTAAACCAAAGATCCTAAAATAAGTATGTATCTATAAATTACTAAACGTTATTTGAGTTTTGCTTTGGTTTGTTTATTGTATTTGGGAGTAAGGCCAGTAAGCAAGAAACGCAAAAAGAAAATGTATAAAACTACTAACTAATCTAATTTTCTATAAAAATGCTACAAATTTTATTAAGAAAAATAAAACGTAAAGAAAGAAGGTTTACAAAATAAAACCTTTGAAGCTCTTTCTCAAGTTATTCCTAGAAAATATGAAATTTGGACTACACGACTTAGAAGCTCTCAGATAAGAAAGCCTCATAAAAAGCTTTTGGAAGAAAAATATCTATCCTGCGAATGCTTTTTTGGTAATACTAAAAATTTAGTATGTAGTATGTATATACATAACATTTGTACTTTTGATTTTGTTTGCAATGAAAGCCTTGTTGGTCTGTTTCTATTTCAGTAGACTTTTTCCAGTAAGCTTTTCAAAGAAAGCAAAGCCATAGTATCGTGAAATAAATGTGAGAAAAAACAAGTGTTTTTTAAAGCGTCATTTTTCATCTTTTTTTTCTTTTTAATGCTGTAAGCTGTTAAATGAGGAATTTTAACATTATTTAATTTGGTGATTGTTGAAAGAGCTGAATTAGATTTTTGTTTGAGTAGAGCAGGAAGCTTAAATGAAATGAGTTTTAAAAAGCTTAAAAATAAAAATATTAACTAAACATAGAACTAAACAAAAAAATAATATATATATAAAGATTTTTTCTAAGCCAAAAAAAGCATTTTTTAAGAAACAAATATGTAAATAAAAAGAAATATGTTTAAGGACTAAGGTAATATTATTAACCAACAAAGCGAACATAATTTACAGATATGCGGAAATGCAATGGAGTAGATATTAATTCTTAAATGATCAAAAAATGTGACATAGCTCTTGGATTTATCCACAAAAGCATTATTAACAAAAATTAATTGCTCTCAATTCCGCCATTAAAACTGTTAAATGACAGAACTTTGCAGCAAATGAAAAATTTAACACTTCTTCTTTAGTTCAATTCTGCATTTGCTGCAACAACAGAGTACAATAACTATTAAACATTTAAGACTTAATATTGAAAAAAGTTAATTGAAACTAAAAACAAAAATAAAAATTTCAAGAGCAGCAAAAGCATTTTTTTTACAGGAATTAACTTAAATAGATTAGTTTTTATATGAATGTTTACAGATTTGTTTTTTTTAAGTAAAGATAAGGAACGCACTAATTTAGCTTTTACCAACAACTACCGCAGCTTGAATCAACACGTGATATTCCCTTTTATCTATTTCTGGTTCGTTTTTTTTTTGTAACTGTTGTTGGTTAGGAAGTTCGATACAGACAATGTATTTCTAGACAAACATACATAGATTCATATATTTCATATGGCAGAGTTTAATCACAATTGGAATTTTTAAACGGCAAAAACCAAAAGATTAACAATCTTTTGCATGTGTTTGTATACATATATCTGTGTCGTTTTATCATGACATATTCTTCCAAATATCGTGTTTGGAAATATAACCGATTTAATGTAAAATATGTTGTGATAGTGTTCTAGAAAGCTAAAAAATAAACCGTGATAACTTTTTCAAAAGTTGGATTATTTGAAAACGGAATGGACCCAAATGTGGATTTTAAGAAGGCGAACCAGAATATGACCTTAACTCGATTTTGGCTTAACTCCAATTAAGATATTATGATAAAACGACACAGATATGTATGTATTCATGCATGCAAATTTGATAACTCACCGTCTCTAACTGCACAACCTTAATCAGAGCGTTAAACGTCGCGTAAGCAACAGGTTACGTACATATTTACCACAAAATATTTTGTGGTAAATTGTACTGTAAATACGTACCCTATCGCTTACATGACGTTCAACGCTCTTATTTAGGTTGGGCTGTAAAGCTTTCCAATTGTAATCTATGTACATACCCTACCAGCATATTTATAGTCGACTATGAATATAATCAACTTATAGTTAACTTTTTCAGACTAACTAAAAGCTAACTACAATGTAATCCAGAACTGAACAGTGTAGCCAGAAAGTGGAGATTTTAACTCCTATTTGGGGACAAATTTTCGTGGGGAGGGACTCGGCGATTTTTCATAATAAGCACTTTCATAAACATTAATTTGTTTCTACTTGTAGTGAGTATTTGGATTATTTTAAAATAGTGTTTCGCTTGATGAATTTGATTTGTTGAAATACATCACGATATAAATTGAATGTGTGCAGACACTAGGCTGAAATCGATGTTGAAATAGAATGCTCAGAGGAATGAGAGCCGTTATAACTTTCGGACCAAACAAGTTTAAAGAAATTTTGCTTACAATATGCATTTAGCTATACTAGCAAAACAAATGCTTAAAATATTCCACGAAAATTTGTTACATATCCATAGTCATATAACCAACAGAGGAGCCCAAAGAAGATTAATAGTAACGAAACTCTTCTTTGCCATTTCACGTGGATACGTCAAGGGAAAGAATAGGTCCTTGACTCAGGTTGTGCTTGCTGTTAATGAACAAAAATGAACTCAGACTATTAGCCGGACACAGTGGTCTCAGACCACAAACAATTTATTATTGGTAACTCTGAGACTCTATGAAACTTAAGAAGAGACGCAGGAAACTTCGCGATTGTCCGGCTGTAATGGCTCACAGAATGAAGTTTCTTGGAGGAAGCCTGATGACTCCTAGTGAAGTGTATAACATCTCACAGAGCAGAATAATTGGCTTTAGCCTTAATCTGCTTCAGTGTACATCTGGAGTGCACAAGATACATCATATTTTCAGAAAAAGAGGTATTATTCTACAAACAAAACATATGGATAAATCCGAAAAAAATTTATACCAACGACAGAATTTTAGAATTGTCAGAACAATATATATGTATTTTTTAATGGAATAATGGTCTATATATTTAACGTTCAAAATATATAAAGAACAATGTTTTTCAGTGATCCCTTTATGAATGACAGGGCTGTACCTACTCCTACCTTTTTTTAAAGACGTGTTTTTAGATGTTCATAAAAATTTTAAAAAACAACCACATATGTGTTCCGTTCTATTAGAAGCTTAATTGTACACAAATGAAAAAAATACGCCTTGGAAAGTCATTCAAAAAATACAAATAATGTGAAGTATAAATGGGCACATGGTTTGCAACGTCCGCAACGAAAAGAACGTTTTTTTATTTTAATTTAACTACTTTGTAAAGAGAACTAATATATGTATGTACATATTTGTATAGCAGTTTGCAGAAAAATGTGAATTATCAAAAGGGTAGTAGGGATGGCTAAGTGAAAAAAATATATCGATATATATCGTAATCGATATATTTTTAAATATCGATCGGCATCGATATATACCGAAGTTAAAAATATCGACGATATATATCGATATATTTTTAAAAAAATCTCGATATATCGATATTTTTTGCTCATCCCTAATGTGTAGCGTCCGCAACGGCATGAATTTACAATAAAATTATATCAAGAGTGTTTTTGTTGTTTTTACCCAGCAGCTCTAGTGTTAAAGATATAGTGTGAAATAAAATCATTATTTTGTTGTCCATTCTAATGATACAATTTTGCAGTAAACGAATATCGTTCTTTTATTTACATAAATTAGATACATATTACGAAGAAGTGTAACATAATATTGTATCATAATATTGTTGGCTTTGAGGGTCTATAACAAACATCTCACGGAATGAAGAAATCCCTAGACATGTACATATCAAGTTTATTGTTAGAAGGAGCTCTATAAACACTCTCTTAATAAACTTTTCGCTAAAATCAATAACAATAGATTTATTACGGGTTTTAGAGAAAAATCGCTCAATTTCCAATATGTTTTGTCTATAAATTTTTTTATTTTTAGTTTACACAGCGGAACAGAGTTTTTGGTGCCCTAAATTTTACCTCCGTTTTGTACGTTTTGTTGAACCCTCATTAGGTACTCTGTTATACTACTTTTTTCCAGTCAGCTCGGGTTTGCGAAATGTCGCGGTTTTTTAATTTACATTATATACTCGATTTTTTAGGTTTTTAATCTAAATTTTTAGTGTTATACCTTAAAATGAGAAATTTTTTATAAAAAATAATTTTTCTACGCAAACATATGTTTCTTTTGAGTATAATAATTCTGGTGGTCGCTTCAGGATGTCTTTCTGAAATTTAGCTGTTTTGGTTTTAACCTTAATAAAATTGTGTCACAAAAATTCCAACAAACAAATTTACACACCATGCACAAGGCGTTACAGGAAACGAAGTTTTTAATTAAAATAAGAAATTAGTTCAACATGTAGCGAATTATTTAGAGATTAGCTCGAAATTTTAGTTTATTTTCCACATCCTACAGATACAAATGGGTAAATGTCCTTTTTTTAAGTAATTGTATTATTCTTCTTATTTTTTAATATTCATTGGTATTCTGAGTCTAAATACAGCAAAAAAAAATATTCCTCCTTTGCAGTTTTTTTCAAATATCGCGAATTTTACATTGACGTGATATACCCCATTTTTGAGTAAATATATTTCTTTGGAATGTTTTTTAAAAAATTACTAACCTGTACAAAAATATCTTTCATTTGAGTATAAGACCGTAGGTGCTTTTAGCAATAGGCTTTAGGGATATTTTAAGGACATATAGTGCTTAATTTTGTCTTGTTTTATTTTTATTTCAGGACATTTAAAAAAATAAAAATGTATTTATTGCAGTATGTGCTTTGTAAAAATATTTTAAAATGTTAATCAAATGTAAGATTTATAAGGACAAAACTAAAAATAGTTAACATTCGATATCCTTGCAGTTTCACCAAAATATCCTGGAACGTGTATCAACAATATTATATTTAAAAGAAAGATAATTTTGTGTAGATTAATAATCTATAAAGTCTTATTGAATTTTAAAGTCCAGTTTGGAATAATATGCCAAAGAAGCTAAAAAGAGATAAGAGATATTTTAAAAACGAGAGCTGACCAGAAAAAATTGAAGGTAGGTTAGAAAATGGTATGGCCCATCCCAGCAGTGTAGCTTACAAACATGCTTACGTATTGTATGATATTTGTTCGCGATGTCCCACTTTGGAGCATTTCTTGTTAAACGCTTATTTCAGCGCATTGAGTATATAATAAAATCATACTATTGTTTTGTCTTTTTAGGCTCGTAACTCATCGCCATTCTTCGTAAAATGTATATTTTTATAATCTCTGCCTTACAGTAGCGCTTCCTTGAATGCACCACTGTAAGTGAATGTGCAAAAATTAGTTTTTTATGTGGACGAAAAAGAAAAATATAAGAAGCTTAAGCATTTCTTGCAATACATTATTGCTTATATTCAGGCAATACATTTGTCGCTACTGTGAAGCGCATTTGTATAACATGAAAAATTTGTACTGCTTCCAAAATTTCGATTATTTTTTGCTGGGATATATGTTTTATCAATTATAGTTTTCGCTGCACCAAACCAAAATGAAAGTTTTGTTCCCGTGTGTAATTTGTTTTATTATCTATTTTAGATAATAATATTATCTACAACTCCACTAAACATACTTTTGTTGTAAATTGTACAATTATAAAGTTATAGATAGTATGAAAATATCAAACGTTCGTAATGTAACAACCGACTTTTAAGTTTTTGAATGAACCCAGAAAATTATCACTATCGGCCATGTCACAGAGTTCAATTCCGTTCGGAAACGGACCCTACGAACCTACCCTATTTTTGTAGCAGCTGGCGCTACTTTTCTGCGGTATGTACCAGCTAAAGCTTGACATATTAGGGTGGATTGAATTCCGTTTCCGAACGGAATTGAACTCTGTGACATAGCCGTATGTATTTGAAAATCCTCAACTACTCCTTTTTTACGTATTTGGATTTTGTTGGCTATTATGCAAAAGTTGCTAAAAATTACCGACTTCGGCACGAATATATTTTCCTCAAAAACAATTCAGTAAATAATTAAATGTCAGTTCAAAGCAAAATTGTGGTGGTTTCTAACAACTTTGTAGCATAAAAAAGGAAAGCATTTAATTTATTTTGTTTCCCTGAAATTTTATGACTATTTAAAAAAAGTTTTTCCTTGTCCTAGAGAGGAAGCGAATTTTAAATAATATTTCTCAAAGTATTAAAAGTTGTTAGTTTTACAATGCAGTATAATAAAATACTGACAATTTGTTTACAATTAGGAATGAAAAATGCATAATGTAAGCATCTATATAAAATAGAGTGATGAGTATTTGCATCTTTTGTAAATATACAAGCACCAGTTCCAAAATCGTATACGGCATGGAAAAAGGGTAATAACATCGATTTCACTTTTTCACAATACGTTTTCTTAAATGAAATTGTTTTGCTAGTGCTTAAGCATTGTCTATATGCATTTCATTGGTGTTTTACCAAATCGTCAGTAGACATCAAACATAATTTTGAACAGTTACAAGCCGCTTATCTTATGTACAGACTTTCAAAAAATATTTGAGAATTTACAAGTAAGTATTTAAATTTTTTGTAAAGATATATTTTACTACCAATAAGTTAATATTATTTTTATTGAATGACAGTGCTTATTATAAAAATATTTGTTGGGCAAAATTGGGGATTTTTACTTTTGAAATTGGGATTTTTCGGGACATAATTCTTTAAATTGGGGTCATGAGGCAAAACTTTTCTGGCAACACCGAAGTAATCCAGGCATCAACCACCATTAGTTGGGAAATATTTAGCTTAAATTGCGTTGGAAGTTAACTGAGTTGCTTATAGGGTATGGCTACACGTATACACATATATACATATGTATCTACATATCTAGTTAGAGATACATACATACGTTTGAATGTGTGATTGTAGTGTGTGATCTTGTTTGTGTGCGTGAATATAGGTCTGTGTGTGTGTGTGTGTGTGTGCGTGTGTATGTTAGCAGGAGTATGTGAATATTCATAATTCGTTTTTTAAATAGTATACCAAAGGGAATATCACCCAACGACAACAACAATAGACAACATTAACCGTTTGAGAATTGTGGTAGCTTACCTGAAAGAGCAATATCATACTTTGGCCAAATGTCTTAAAATTATACACGTCATTAATGCCACTCTTTTCTTTGACATGCATAAAGAAGGACATCCCAAAGATGGCAAAGATGAACATGACCAAAAACAGCAGTAGACAAATGTTGAATAAGGCAGGCAATGACATGGCTAACGCAAACAGTAGAGTTCTTATACCCTTTGCTCCCTTGACCAAACGCAGGACACGACCCACTTTGGCCACTCTCACCACACGCAGCAATGTCGGTGATACAAAATACTTCTCAATGATGTCGCTGAGTACAAGACCTATTTATATTATTTTTTGTATATTTATATGTGAAGAAACATTGTAGTTACATAGAAACCATAAAAAGAGGAAAAAAGAGAGGGAAGGAGTTGAAAAATAAGGTACAAAGATAGATAGAAGCATACAACTGATTGTTTAACAAAATCCATTTAAATTTTTAGGACATTTCGACGTATATATATTGTTACACAGATTTTATGATAACGTTTATTATAAACATCAGTAATTGAAGTACTTGCAAAAATATTTGTAAAAAATACTTAGTTTAAACATAAAAGTCAAATAAATGAATACATAAGTATAAAAATAAAAACATTAACGGCAACAACACATGTAACAATTTAACTTTATAAAAATATAAGGCTGGGTTAGGCGGGACTTTTCGCTTAGCTGGGCGTAGAACAAAGCTAAAAACATCTGGTTGTTTTGCGGCTTAAGGACTCTCTTCTAATTAAATAAATATGTATTATTATTATTTTTTTATTAACTATAAAAAACTATGAATAAAATGTAAATGAAAACTTGATAAAATTACAACATCAAAGTTAAAAGCGTTTGATTTTGTAGAAATACATTTAAATTTTACAAAATAGGATTACTTTAGCGGTTTTTGGTAATGAATGATGATGGCAAGATACTTAAAAGTGGTAAAAATGAAACATTTAGGCAAGAATTGTACATTATTATATGTAAAGATGTATGTATATAGTAGGTACTTGCGTACTATGTATTTAAAAAGCTCAAATAGCAAGTTTTAATTTACAACAATTATTGCCCTTATTATTTTAGCGATGCCAAAGGAGTAGTTAGCTTTTATTTTGTAAAAACAAATGATATTTTAATCAGTTTCTTTGCGATAATTCGTAGCATATGGTTAGTAGCAAATATCTACCCAACACTATCACTCCACACTTTGTAGTGAACTTGTTTGTATAGTTTTGTTTTTCTTTAAGAACAATTCCATTTTGTCAATATCGTAGCATTATAATTTGGATACATTTTATTCTGACTTTATGAAAAAAAATTTCAAATTGCATCTGTCAATTTCCAATCGAAAACCTCAATATTTTGTTCATTGGTTGATTTGAAAATGTTTTTTTTTGGAAATGATATTAAGTAATGATTGCTTTTATATTGGATAACTTATTATTTTAGCTAAAATGCACATCAGGTTCTCTAATAAGGATTAAAATTGCGCTAATTACGTAATTATTTATATGACACTACTTCAACTAAGTTCTTTAACAAGGGAAGTGATAAGTTGAGTTTATTTTAAAGGTTGTTAAAAAATATATAGAAAAAGAAAATTTAGTTTTTATTTCAACCTCAACAAGAATTTTTTTATTTTTTCAATTTGTTTTTTATTTTATCATTAAGTATGTGCGACTACATATAGGTAGATAATTTCCTTTTCTAAATCTATTTATTAAATTTATGCAAACTAATTTGATTTTGTTTGAAGCCATATGACGGAAAAGATTTCATACTGCCTGTAGTCATCTGACTGCAAAAATCAATAGAACGATATCTAATGATTTATGCTAATAGTACGCACTTGATAATTACATATACACATACAAATAATTGTATGTATGACTAATAAATATATGGTGTCTCTAATTTATTAAGTTGATAAAACTGTGTACATACTTAAAATTGTATCATTGCCAATTTAAATTTAAATTGAGTGAAAATGAAGAAGTAATTTCAACTATAATGTTGCACTTAAAAATATTCTTAAGTTTAAACAAAAGATTTTAAAATAGACAACATACTAATTAAGCTGTTTTTAGACTATTCTACAAGCTGTTCGACTTCTGCACAAAATGCAACCCTGAAGTTGAACGGCTTGAGATATAGTGTAAAACAGCTATTAGGATTGATTGTAGAGGCTATCAAGTGGTTGGTTATAAAATATAGGCACTACATTTTTCTTTGGTTGCGGGTCTCGTTAAATTATTATTATTATTATTAAACTACAAAATTTTAAATAAAAGCATCACCTTCAATTATGCATTAGTATTTGATTAATTTCGATAAAATTTCTTATTGAGGTTGAGTTAGTTCGCTTTCCGAGCAAATAAAAAAAGCTTATATCAATAATTAAAGCATTTTTTTTGTTTTAATTTAAAACGCTTCGTTGCGGAAACGTTTCGTTCGTTTTCAATTACTTATTAAATGTTAAAAATAATAATAAATAACAACGTTAATAATTGTATTTTAATGATAAATATAAACAAGTATATTAATTATAAAAAAGCATGCATTAACATAAAATGTACGAGTATATATGTAAGTAAGTTTATTAAACTTTAGTATTTTAATTGCAGGTCAGTTTTATATCGTTCTAATAATCTAAATATGTAATGGGAATTTATGTATGTGTAGTACGTTGATTGACTACAAACATATTTAGCAGCAAAGCTCTCTGTTTTAAGTTTTGCTACAAATGCTTTGGTTTAATTGCTGTTTTAGTTGAAATTTAGTTATTAATTTAAGATAATGTTTACTATTAAACTACGAGAGTTCATAGTAAAGTACATAATATCCATTGGCAGTATGGACCAAAACCATTAAAATGATTCATACTTTTGTTGGCATGATTTGATACAGTTTGTATCATTTATGTATACATAAATAGTAGAAAAAGCAAAGCTGTAGTGTTTTTCCTATTTGATTCAAGGCAAATGTAATCGTATTTTAAGTTATATTAGTAATAGCAATTGTACAATCTCACCAGATTGTTAAAAAAATTACAATTCTAAAATACGTTTACAAATGCGTGAGTTTAAAGATTCATGCCAACGCAAAAGTTTACAAAGGCATGTAGGACAGTGCCTCCTTCTAAGGAGATTTCAGCATAATCATACATACATATCTCTGATTGAATCGAACGTAGTTGATGAAAATATTGCAATGATCTAGTATCAATGCTTCATCGGATTAGCCATATTTATACATCGTACATTTTCTATTGATATTAAAAGAATTGAAAGCTTTCTCAATAGAGGAAAATAGATAAACGCGATACTCATTGGTTTTTAGTAAGCGAGAAGACATTTTCAATTTTCGTGATTTAAGTAAGGCTTCTTATAAGTGTTTGTATTAATATATTCGTCATTATGGATATCACTTAAAAATCAAAGTGATAATTTGTATGGTATACTACCAAATAAGCTTAAGCTAAAACAAGCTTTACCTAATAACTTTTTTTGTAAAAGTGGTTTTAAGCTTTAGTGTTAAAAATTCTTTTTGTGGAACTTTTATTTTAAATAAACTCTTAAAAACATTAAATAAAAACTTAAAAAAATTGAAACTTAAACTTAAAAGCTCTTAAAGCTTGGCGAAATTAAAAACATATTAATAAAAAATTAACATTTATTTTAACATTGAAATTTAACAAGTAAAAGAAACATTTGATGTTAAAAACAAGTAATTAAAAATTAATAAAACTTTGACTTTTAAAACGTAGTAATATTGAAGAATAGAAACTTGAGGAATCTGAAGAGATCAAATTCGTAGCTATTAGGCGCAGTTTAAAGTTTAAAGCCAACAGCAGAAATATTTTTTAAAGCAAAATAAAACTTTTTTTTCATTACGAATCCTCTTTGCTTTCAAATTAAAAACAAAAAGGTTTTAAATGAAATGAAAGCTTTCTGCTGTTTTTGAATGTAGTAAAGCATATTTTAAGCCATCTTTTTTAAATGTAGCGTTAAACTTTGTTATTTTTTTGTTTTTTTTTTCTTTTACTTTTTTGAGAGTTGTCGTTTTATAGTTAATAAGAACATTATTAAGCCATTTTTTTAATTGTGCTTACGTATGTATTTTACAAGCGATATTCAATCTGGCTTTTTTATTTAAAAAACAAATTAAATTTATTATATGAGGATAAGTTCAAATTTTGCTTATTCAACCATTTAATTTTGTTTCCTCTTGTAAAAAAAAATTGTAAGCTCACATGTTCATCTTTAAGTTTTAAAAAGCTTTACCGAAATAGCTTAGCTTGCGTGAAAAATTTTGCAAATTTCTTTTCAAAGTACATACATATTTTATTTTAATTAACATAATACATATATCATATTTTTGAACCCATGTATGAATTTTTTTTTTATTTTTTGATATATAACAAGAAGCTGTAGTTGAATATCACTGTTTAAATACCAGGATGAAAAACTCAAATTCCTTTGCTTCCTTGTACACATAAACTTATATTCAATTCGAGGAAGTAGTTTTTAAAATCGATAGTTAATCCATTAAGCAACAATATCAAGAGAAGAAATATTATCGTGTCAAAGTTAAAAGAAATTTTGAAAAATAGACTTTCTTTAACTATTTTCCAACTACACAAGTATCGATGATTTTTATGAGATAATGCAAAACGTGTTTACTTTTCGATCTTATTATTAAGAATTTTTACAGGATTTTTAATTTAAAGCTCTAAGATCTATGTGTACAAAAGCTTTCAGGAGTTAAAGAGTTAATAAAAAATTAATAAATAATAAAGCTTCTGAATTTTGTAAATCGGGGAAATTTATATAATTTTGTTTTACAAATTAAAAGTTAAAATATAATTTGAAAAAAACATCAAATCAAAAATATACGAGATTTGATTTTTAGTTTATCTATTTGCAACATTACTCAGGTAAATATACGATATCTAGTATATTTTTCACGAAAAACATAATAAATATAATAAAGACAAAACAATCAAGTTTACAAATTGGACAGCAACATATAACAGGAATAAATAAATAAGATAAATACAACGATTTTATATAATTTACAACAATAAATTTTACATTTTTAAACATAATCAATAATAATCCAAAACAATAAATTAAGTATACTTAAGCACAACATTAAAGGTTGTAACGTTTACAGCACAACACGTACATTAAAAAACTTAAGGCACTACAGTGAAATCAGTGTTAGACATGCCCAGGTCATAGATTGGGCAGACATAACTTGAAAAATTCACCATATGCCTCAAGCCAAAATACTAGGTCAATTACGATTACGTATATACATTTTGGAGGAATAGTATTTTTTTAATGGGTTCAGTTAGATATAGTATTTACACAAAATAAACACAAAGAATT